>JAVJIF010002228.1:0-204485 GCA_038442645.1 Agave tequilana
CAAAATCTAGTGCCCGCTATATGTATACACTGCGACAATCAAGCAGCTATATCTAGGGCACAAAATGTGATATAAACGATAAGTCTAGACATATTCGTCGTAGACATAATACCGTGAAGCAGTTGCTCTCAAATGGAATTATCTCTATTGACTTTGTATCGTCAAAGGATAATTTAGCGGATCCGCTTACTAAAGGTTAAGTGGAGAGCGTATAAACTGCGCATCGAGGGGAATGGGTCTAAAGCCTAACATTACCGAGTCAGCCTTAATGGAAACCTCACTTAGCGACTGGAGATCCCACGGACTAAGTTCAAGAGGAAAAACTAGTTATGATTGACTCAGCAAGTAAGCACTTGGGAGCTTGACTCCAATCCTTCCTAAGGTGCACATAAAGTGCTTTTCTACAAGTGGATTAAGGATAAGCTTAACGCTTTTAATGATGCCTATATCTTGTTACTATACAAGTGGAGTAGAGTAGACTACTCTTCATAGTTCATCACCTATGTGAGTATAAGTTGGGTCGGCTCTTTGGGATCCTCTATGGAGGCTGTTATTCCCTAAAGATACTCTCTGAAACCAAGAAAGTCCAGGGCCAAAACGGACACAACAGAGAACCAAAGTTGATTTGGAAGTCACTGTGTGAAGCTTGTTGACTTGGCTTACACTAACGGCTAACAGTTCAAGACCTAGTTCACTGATTAGCCAGTAAGTCCGATAAAGCTTTCACTATGAAGGTTCAAGACCTAGTTCACCACCTATCCTTATGCAGTTTCTTTTCTAAAGTACCTTACACAATAGAGTCAGTCTCTTTCTGTGTCATTTCCTTGAATCTCCATTCATTGTGGGGGATTGTTGGAATTGAAGAATATAAAGGTGAATCTTCGAGTTGAATTATGGCAAGATCGTTTGATCGAACAACGGATGATGGTTGGAGTGTGTTCTCCTTCCATTTGTGATGAACGTGGTATATTCACATGTTCAATTCCGACTTCGAATGAATGAGATATTCAAGTCCAAAAATTGCCTAATTCAAAGCCAAAAGGGACTAAAGTTAGCTACATGCATTTAGTCCCACATTGGCCATGTGATGGAAGCTCATGGTATAAATAGAGAAAAATTGAGAACAAAGGGCGTGCCCTTTGGGTACTTGGAGTTTCGCGCGCGAAAAGGAGGGAACTATGCACGTACATACGTACGTGCGCGGCACGCGCGCCGCCGCTGGCGGCGGTGGCGGCGGACGGCCGGCGCCGGCGCAGGTGCCGGGGCCGGGCTCGGGCTCGTGCCGGTCTGGGTTCGGGTTCGGGTTCCCTACCTGGCCTGGTTCTTTTTGAATCAGGGTCCGTAGGTATGGGCCGAACCGCTCCAACCCGCCCGCGGAAGATTCGACTCTCCCGCACGGGTGGTCTGCGCGAACAGATCCGACCGTTCGCCAACCGCTGTCAGAAAACCGACAGTGCGGTTGGGCGGTTGATCGGTTGCGACGGTTCTGTCCGAACCGTCGCAACTGCTGGAATTTGCGGACGAGAATACCCCTCCGGAGCGCTATAATAGCGCTCCAGGGGTTCATTCTCAGACACACCAAAAAAAATCGAGATTCTTTCTCTCTTTCTGAAGGATCTCTCTCTCTCTAAAGTTCTGAATTCGATTCTGAACTGGCTCCAGCGAAGTGGGAATCCACGACTTCCAGAGCGACTTCCAACGAAGTGGGAATCCGAAGCGACTTCCTAAAGGAGATTCTGCCAAAAATTCTTCAACCTTCCTACGTCCTCAACAGTGGGTGTTCCTCCAAAAGAGTGAGACAAAATTCATTTGAAATTTGTCATAATACCGCTGTTTTCTAATCCTGTGTAGGTACTGGTTGACTACGGTTCGACCGTATGGTGATTTGGTAGTGCTATCCAAATACAGTGAAAGAGTGTTGTATCTTGGGAGACCAGCGTCCATTATCCCGTTAGCACCGGTGCGGGGGACGTAATTGTCTTAAGGAGATTCGCTTTAAGCGTACCTCACTCTAAATACTGTATAGTGGATTAAGTCCTTTATACAGGGGATATACTTTACAGTATATCAAGATTGACTTAGATTCAGTCTAAGTGATACTGTATAAGTGGATTAAGTCCTTTATACAGGGGATATACTTTACAGTATATCGAGACTGACTTAGATTCAGTCGAAGACTGACTTAGATTCAGTCTAATTGGTGCTTTAACCAAGGAAGGAATTGAAAGGTGGTTCTTAAATTAAGGAACGTTCTATTGAACGGAAAACCTCCCACCTGATATTTGCCGACCTGGCCAATTAGATTGTGATATCTCAGTGATCTTGATTAGTGTCAGATTGATTCTTGTTAGCAGAATATCCAACAATCAACACCGTCAATTGAGCAAGCTCTTAAAACTCAATTGATGATGAGTGACAGAAGCATATAAAGACACAGAGGTAGTGGACACGAACAGTGGGAGAGGCCGCGATCGTGGACGGATGAGGCTTTAGTTGTGGAGCACCCATCACAATGATGATAAAAGACAACATCAAGTCTCAAATCTAAGGGCCTGTTTGTTTCCCCGCAACGCCGCAAAACCGCAAGTCGTAAACTCTTTTTCCATTTTCAGTGTTTGTTTCGTTGCAAAATATTTCGCAAAATACAACTCTCATTTCCACTTGCAGTTGCTACAGTTAAATTTGTGGTCATATAAATCTCACTTTTATACTCAAATTTTCCCACTTGCAACTGCTACAGTTAATTTTTGTGGTCATGTAAATTCTACTTGTAATATTTCGTAGTGCCAAAACAGTTACTTGATAATCAATATATAATTAATATTTTAAATATTTAATATATTTAATATTTTTAATAATGTTTAATTTCTTACCGAATTATTTTATACTGGTATTTTTAGTTTTTTATATTTTTAAGATTGTTTTAATATTTACTATTTTATTATTTTAATTTATAATATATTTTAATATTGTTATTTAATACTTTATTTTTTATTAATATTTACACAATTTTCTTAATATTTATTTAAATTTAATATTTTATTAATATAACAATAATGTGTTTTAATATAAAATTATTATATATTTAATTTATTTATTTCTTAATATAAATAATTAATTTATTAATATTATAATATACTTTAAAATTATATTAATATTTTATTATGTTAATATTGTAATAATTCATTATAATATATCATAATAATATTTCATTATTAATTTATAATATATTTTCTTTATTATTTTATATTTTTATAATATTACGATATTATTATCATAAAATTTAATATTATAATAATCTTAAGTATTTTATAATATTATAATATTATAACTATATTTTATTATTTTCTTAAGATTTTTTTAATATTTTATGTTTATTAGTATCCTCAAAATTTAATTCAGTTTCTTTAGATTTCTTAAATTTTATAATACTTATTTAGTTAATATTGTAGTAATATTTTACTATTTTACTAATATTTTATTAATATTATGTTATAAATAAAATATTAAGATTATTAATTTTTTATATCTCAATTTATTAATACAATTTAATTTGTAATAGTAGATTTAATTTAATAGTATTTATAATTTAAATTACTGCTACAGTTAATTTTGTGGTCAACTTTTTCACTTACACTTTTACGTTACCAACCAAACACCGTAAAACATAATATACTTTATCATTTACACTTTCACTTTATCAACCACACCGTAAAAACACAATATAGTTTTTCATTTACACTCCACTTTATCAACCAAACACCGTAAAACACAATATATTTCTCTGCTACAGTTCATTTTTTCCATTCTCATTTTACGACTTACGACTTACGACGTTTTTTCAACGAACAAAACAGGCCCTAAATTGAGGATATGACAACTCTTAGAGGCACAACATCTCAAATTCAGTATTTTCACTCAATAAATTTGGTCGCTTCAATATGAATGTACGAAAATTAGCAGAGGATTAAAATCATGCAAATTATATCGAAGATCAGGAAGTAGACAATTCTCCTATGTTGCTAGTTTGTTTAGATGGAAGAACACAGTTAGATAACATATGGTATTTAGACACGGGGTGTAGTATTACATGTATGGGAAAGAAAGTGTTTTGTGTTTTAGAAGAAAAGGTGAATAATGTCGTTAAATTTGAAGATGATCGAAAATTGTTGTGAAAGGAAAGGGGAAGATTTTTAATTCATGCACGTAATGGAGATCATATCTTAATCTAATGTCTTTTCTGTGGCAGGTTAGAATTCAACCTACTAAGTGTTGGTCAGTTTCAAGAAAAGAGACATCTTCCACATTAAAAAAAGAGTTTGTGAGTTGAAAGATGACCAACATTGCTTGATATAAGAGTGGCCATGACAAAGAATAGATATTTTCTTTGAAGATAAATAAGACGTGTTGTCTTGTTTTAATACCATTGATCATAATGAGTCTTAGCTTTGACGCTTAAGATTTGGACATCTAAACTTTGATGGATTGAAGAATTGTATAATTGAAATATAATGAAGGATTTGGTCATCTATTAATCATCCATATCAAGTTTGTGATGGCTATATATTGCGAAAGCAGCACACAGATCTCTTCTCGAGTGGAAAGTCATTAAGAACTACGAACCACTTAAAACTAGTCCATACATATTAAAGCGAGATGGGACATCCATCTAATGAATGAAGCAAGTATTTTATTACATTTATTGATGTCTATAATAAACAAATTTGGGTGTATTTTCTTAAAAAAAATTAAATGCTTTTAATTCTTTTGTGAGTTCAAATCCTTTGCAGAAACAAAATGATTACTACTTGAAAGTGTTGCGATCTGATAGAAGTGGCGAATAGTTCTCAAATCAGTTTCAATCATTTGCAAGTAATATGACATCCATATATCGCCTCAGCGGAACGTATTGCCAAAAGTAAGAACAAGACTATTGAGGAAATGGTGAGAAGCTTGCTCTTAGAGAAGGGTATGGCGAAGAAATTTTGAGTTGATGGAGTTGCATATGCAACATATGGTTGAACATATGTCTTACAAAAGTATTCTAAATAAGACACCCGAGAAGCATGTAGCGAAAGAAAGCTGTCAATTAGTCATCTCCGAGTATTTAGATCACTTGCATATGCACATATTCCAAGCATAAAGAAATGATTAGAAAGGAGAGAAGTGTATATTTATTAATTATAATGTGCACATGAAGCTTATAAACTTTATAATCCAGAGATCAATAAGGTATTTTTTAGCAAACATGTGGAGTTTGATAAATTAAACTTTGAGATTGGAAAGAAAAAAAAAAGAAAGGAATTGAAGTTCAGTTCGAAGAAAAGGAGAAGGGAAGAACATGAACAAAATGTCATCACATTCCATATCCATCGCCCCACTCCTCTAGTTCCTCTTCTCCCGCTACATCAACTCCTCGTGTTGGAAGAAATCCTCCTCGAAGTATCACAGTTCCATCTAGATTTGTTTTTTTGATTACTGATGATGATGTTGGTGGTTATAATGATGAATTATTCACCAAATTCTGCTTGCAGATTGCGACCCGCTTGTTTTTGAAAAAGCCATGAAAGAAAAGAAGCGAAAAGAAGCCATAAACTTGAAGAAAAACAAGACATGAGAGTTGACTAACTTCTAAAGGACACAACTTATTGGTGTTAAGTAGGTTTACAAGATAAAGTACATTATAGATGGTTTAATTGATCGATACAAGGTAAGACTGATTGTAAAAAGTATAAGCAAGACTCCGTCATAGACAAATGACAAATAGTAGATGTTCGCTTTAGTTGCTAAATTGGAATTCGTGAGATTATTGATTGTGTTGGCGGCTCTAAACAAGTGGAAGATTCATCAGATGGACGTGATATCTGCTTTTCCTCAATAGAGTTCTGAAAAAAAAGTGAATGCGAAACAATCTCCAAGATATGAATAAGAAGTTCATAAGATAAAGTCTACAAGCTGAATAAAGCACTTTACGGATTGAAGCAAGCTCCTCATGCATGAAACACTCTTATTATCGGCTACTTTCAGAAGACTGGCTTCCAAAAGTGCTCTCATGAATATGTTCTCTCCATGAAGCAAAGTGTAACGCCCCGATCCTAAAGAAACAGACGTTATGGCGACGTACATACGCGAGGTGAAAACACGCTCACAGCGTACGTTAAGCCTCAGTACAGTACATAACCTCCATATAGACATGGGTCCCCCAGCATGAAATAAGTACAAGAATACCTGCAGAAATAGGTCGCGCGATCATAATAGATATGAAAAATAGGGACAAATAATAACAGAAATAAATGCCCAGGATACCTATGAATAGGCCAGATGAGGAATCTCCTATGTCACGCCAAGGCACTCTCTGCTACTCCAAGAACTCGGATCTCCAATCTGGGCACGCAAACCCAGGGTCGTCAGAAAGCGCCTAGTGAGTGGTAAAATGAAGGAGGCAGTATATATACATATTAATACAAGCACGATACTAATATATAAGACATGATGTGGTACAAGTGATATTATATCATAAGCATATAGGAAGCAGTGGAAATATATAAACATGTCATCTTTTGGTACCATCACTACTAGCCGGTTATCATCAGGTCATGATTCTAATCATATCGAGTTTATATAATAAATAATGTTATTTAGCGGTGAAGTAAAAGCAGTGAACATGGTAGTGATGTAAATGAACATGCAGCTGGACATATGCAATATGAACATGTTACTGTGTTGTGTCTAAATAGCATATAAGCAATGCAAAGCAGAATATATGTGATACAAGATGTACATGTGCATAGTATGGCCGCCATAGGTATCAGGTAGTGTAGCAAAGTCTATAGGTAACATGATAGCAGATACAATCACATGAACAGGAACAGTACAGGTAAGCAAGATCACAGTGAACATGAAAGCAGACAAAAAAAACAGGAACAGTAACAAGTTAGTATACATGTATCAGGCAAGTCATGTGATTGACACAATAGTAGAAATCAGTACCACCTGATATTTTAATCAATCTCTACCAGTGTCCCATACCACTGGCAGTTCATACTGGAACCCGCACTCCAGTCGAACCCATCCGGACATGGCCTACGGGTACCATTATCCAGACGAGAAAGTGACCAAATAACAAGTGTTCCAAACGTCACTATTGTGTATACTATTTTATTATGTTAATTGGAAAACCCATGGTCGAGGAGTTCTTATCGGGTAAGTGTATCCCGTGCATACCCGGATCACGGCCTTTATCAACCCCTGGCTGCTAAGACCAGAGCCCTCCGCTAAGAGGGAACAATAATCAAGTAACAATAGCTCATGGAGCAATACAATCGGTAGGTAGCACTACCCATCCCCTGCAGTGGGAGAACAATATGGATCCAGTACATCACCCGATAAGATCTAATCACCCGTCAAGTCTCCCCCATACCCCAGTTATCATTATGATCTGATATGTCAAGTATCCAATGTAACAAGAACAAATAACAGTACATGATACGGGTAACATGATAACTGGACCAGAGATCTGTTGATAGCATAGAAACAATATAATGGGAATCGGGAACAATATATCGGGAACAATATAACGGGAACAATATAACGGGATCAATAGATGTGGAAGTCCACATATCGCATATCAACAGCTCTCATGTCCAGTATCGGGAATATCCATATCAGTAACAGGACACAATCATATAATATGAATACGGAACATGGAACAATAATGCATGTAATAAGCACGGTGATCCATATGACAAGAAGATAGAAACAACACAGGCATGTGTAACTGTAATATGTAAGCATGACATATTTGTGTATGATGATCGTGCTAATATGAAATGCAGTAGCCCGTGCAGTGATATGCCGAGAATCTATATAATGATGATCACAATATATGTGATGACGGTAGCCTGTGAAGTAGTGCATATGAGTAACTGATGTGACGTGTCATAGTATCGGTGCAAACATGTATAAGTAATACCTATGTGGCAGTGCCTACTATCATGTACAGTGAACTACATGTAATATATGTAGGAACAGTAGTCGACGGTGTCTTATAGTAATGGTGTCTAGCATGTATGTCTAGTACCAGTGGAGTGTCATAGTGTATCTGTGGATCAGTATGCATGTACGTGACTGTGATATAAGCCATGTCATAATGGTGTACACGAATATGGTGACAGGGTGGCCCAGGTGTCAGTGGCTGTGAAGGTATGATGACTGTGTCCGGGTTGTCTCTGCCAGTATTTATTGGTAATCTAAGTGCCTTCTTATCTTTCTTCTAAATCAGGAAATACCTAACCATGTGCTAGGTTATTCCTATTACCATGCATGTCCACTTATTATCAGTTAATTATTATTAGGTATCAGGTATCAGTTTTATCCATAATCAAGATCTTGCACGAAACATGATAAAAGGTAATTTAAAAAAATAAAAACACTCACAAACTCATCATGGGACAGTAGCTCTCGTTCCCACGGTCGCAACGGATCCAGAATCGCCTGAATCGGAGTCCGGATGCTCCCGATATTGCCCAACGCTAAAAATCATAAATTGGGGTTAAATATGTAAATAAAATATTAAATACAAATAATAAAAAGTAACGGGGGGGTTTTATGCAAAATTACCTTTTGGATGCGGGTAGACGGGTTAACGGGTCGGGTTTAGATCCACACCCAAACCCGTTTACTTAAGTAATGGGTATCGGGTTATTGGGTTAAAGGGTTAACGGGTCGGGTTGTTATTGGGTATTGGGTTTTCATAACCCTAAAAGCTTATTGGGTTCACACCCATTTGTGGGTGTGAACCACAACAGATGCAGCAGCAGCATGTGCTGCTGCTGCCTGTGCATAGCCCGGCCAGCAGCTGCTGGCCGGCGGCGGGGGAGGCCCGCCGGCAGGGCGGCAGCGGTTCCGACCGCGCCAAAGCGCGAGAGAGGAGAGAGGGTGAGAGAGAGAGGTGATGAAGAGAGAAGCAAAGAGAGGGAAGGACGAAACAGAGGAAGAAGAGAAGAAAAGAAAAGAGAAAGAGGAGAAGAAGAAAGGAGGAGAAAGAGGAAGTGGTGCCGGCCGGGGAAGGCGCCGCCGGGGGAGGCGCGCCGGCCGGAGGGGAGGCGCCCCTGTTTTGGTTCGCCCAGATATAGAGAGAGATTAGGGAGAGAGAGAAGAGAGAGAGAGGAGAGAGTGGAATTCTGTGTGAGAGAGAGAGAGGAATTTTTGAGAGATAGAGAGAGAGGAAAGAATTTAAAAGGGGTGAGAGAGAGAAGGCGGTTGGGTGTGATTGACAGAGGCGGTGGAAGAGAAGAATCTTGGGGAAGAAGAAAGGGAAAAGAAAAGAAAAATAAAAATAAAATGAATAGTTAAATATTATAATATTGGCCCAAAATTTGACTAGCTCTGAACGGTGCCCAAAAATTAGAGAAGATAGGGAATATTATCCTGAGACGTAGGATGAAGACGGCTTCTAGAAATTCAAGACGGTTTGCAAATTAAAAATCCCGAAAGCTGTCCCGATACCGGGCGACACCGGTTTGGCCAGATTTTGATAAATTTAGAAAAATCTCCGAAAATACCTAATATAGAGAACACGATTCTAAGACACATGGTGAAAGAGGATTCTCAAAATTGTATTCTGTTTGTGAAATAAAAATCAGAAAAGCAGATTATCGGTATCTGTCGCACCGATTACGGAGATTTTCCAAAATAATCCAGAAAAATTCCAGAAAATCCTTAAAAATCTAGATATTAGAAAATAATTTTTAAATTGAAGCAACTCAATCGGACTACTACGGAGGTCAAATAAATTTTTGCACGTCGTATCGCGTACCGATACGGTGATACGTACACCGGGATCAGGGTGTTACAGTTCTCCCCACCTTACAAAAAATTGCGTCCTCGCAATTTCAATCAGGTGTGAGAACAAGATTTTTAACCCCAAAGCTGAAATGGTACGGTCCACGACACTACCACTGCGCACTCTGCTATCTATAAGGAACTCGAGATGGAAAAGTATGGTATGAACAAATCCGAACGGATGGGAAGCAAGACGATGCAAGGAAAGCGAGAAGAAATCGGATGTTCTGGTTAACAACTGGAAGGAAGGAAGGAAGACAACCGAGTCAAGGAATGAATTGTCAAGGTCATGGTATTCTTGTACTCGTTGCTGGAATCTCCAAATTCAGATACAGATCAGTTAATCTGAACCTGATAGTACTGTTGGTAAGAGCCCGAGGATTGACCCAGGTGGTTACCCACCAGGTGTGAACCTAGGCTCTGATACCACTATGTAACGCCCCGATCCTAAAGATACGGAGACGTTATGGCGACGTACATACGCGAGGTGAAAACACGCTCACGCGTACGTTAAGCCTCAGTACAGTACATAACCTCCATATAGACATGGGTCCCCCAGCATGAAATAAGTACAAGAATACCTGCAGAAATAGGTCAGCGATCATAATAGATATGAAAAATAGGGACAAATAAGATAATAGAAATAAATGCCCAGATACCTATGAATAGGCCAGATGAGGAATCTCCTATGTCACACCAGACACTCTCTGCTACTCCAAGAACTCGGATCTCCATCTGGGCACGCAAACCCATGGTCGTCAGAAAGCGACCTAGTGAGTGGTAAAATGAAGGAAGAAGCAGTAATATATACATATTAATACAAGCACGATACTAATATATAAGACATGATGTGGTACAAGTGATATTATATCATAAGCATATAGGAAGCAGTGGAAATATATAAACATGTCATCTTTTGGTACCATCACTACCTAGCCGGTTATCATCAGGTCATGATTCTAATCATATCGAGTTTATATATAAATAATGTTATTTAGCGTGAAGTAAAAGCAGTGAACATGATAGTGATGTAATGAACAGCAGGGGGCATATGCAATATGAACATGTTACTGTGTTGTTCTAAATAGCATATAAGCAATGCAAAGCAGAATATATGTGATACAAGGTGTACATGTGCATGAGTAGTATGCCGCCATAGGTATCAGGTAGTGTAGCAAAGTCTATAGGTACATGATAGCAGATACAATCACATGAACAGGAACAGTAACAGGTAAGCAAGACCACAGTGAACATGAAAGCAGACAAAAAAACAGGAACAGTAACAAGTTAGTATACATGTATCAAGCAAGTCATGTGATTGACACAATAGTAGAAATCAGTACCACCTGATATTTTAATCAATCTCTACCAGTGTCCCATACCACTGGCAGTTCATACTGGAGCCCGCACTCCAGTCGAACCCATCCAGACATGGCCTACGGGTACCATTATCCAGACGAGAGAGTGACCAAATAACAAGTGTTCCCAACGTCACTATTGTATACTGTTTTATTATGTTAATTGGAAACCGATGGTCGAGGAGTTCTTATCGGGTAAGTGTATCCCGTGCATACCCGGATCACGGCCTTTATCAACCCCTGGCTGCTAAGACCAGAGCCCTCCGCTAAGAGGGGAACAATAATCAAGTAACAATAGCTCATGGAGCAATACAATCGGTAGGTAGCACTACCATCCCCTGCAGTGGGAGAACAATATGGATCCAGTACATCACCCGATAAGATCTAATCAACCGTCAAGTCTCCCCCATACCCCAGTTATTATTATGATCTGATATGTCAAGTATCCAATGTAACAAGAACAAATAACAGTACATGATACGGGTAACATGATAACTGGACCAGAGATCTGTTGATAGCATAGAACAATATAATGGGAATCAGGACAACATATATCGGGAAAAATATAACGGGAACAATATAACGGGATCAATAGATGTGGAAGTCCACATATCGCATATCAACAGCTCTCATGTCCAGTATCGGGAATATCCATATCAGTAACAGGACACAATCATATAATATGAATACGGGAACATGGAACAATAATGCATGTAATAAGCACGGTGATCCATATGACAAGAAGATAGAAACAACACAGGCATGTGTAACTGTAATATGTAAGCATGACATATTTGTGTATGATGATCGTGCTAATATGAAATGTAGTAGCCCGTGCAGTGATATGCCGAGAATCTATATAATGATGATCATAATATATGTGATGACGGTAGCCTGTGAAGTAGTGCATATGAGTAACTGATGTGACGTGTCATAGTATCGGTGCAACATGTATAAGTAATACCTATGGGCAGTGCCTACTATCATGTACAGTGAACTACATGTAATATATGTAGGAACAGTAGTCGACGGTGTCTTATAGTAATGGTGTCTAGCATGCATGTCTAGTACCAGTGGAGTGTCATAGTGTATCTGTGGATCAGTATGCATGTAACATGACTGTGATATAAGCCATGTCATAATGGTGTACACGAATATGGTGACAGGGTGGCCCAGGTGTCAGTGGCTGTGAAGGTATGATGACTGTGTCCGGGTTGTCTCTGCCAGTATTTATTGGTAATCTAAGTGCCTTCTTATCTTTCTTCTAAATCAGGAAATACCTAACCATGTGCTAGGTTATTCCTAGTACCATGCATGTCCACTTATTATCAGTTAATTATTATTAGGTATCAGGTATCAGTATTTATCCATAATCAAGATCTTGCACGAAACATGATAAAAGGTAATTTAAAAAACAAAAACACTCACAAACTGGTCATGGGACAGTAGCTCTCGTTCCCACGGTCGCAACGGATCCAGAATCGCCTGAATCGGAGTCCGGATGCTCCCGATATTGCCCGAACGCTAAAATCATAATTGGGGTTAAATATGTAAATAAAAATATTAAATGCAAATAATAAAAAGTAACGGGGGGTTTTATGCAAAATTACCTTTTGGATGCGGGTAGACGGGTTAACGGGTCGGTTTAGATCCACACCCAACCCGTTTAACTTAAGTAATGGGTATCGGGTTATTGGTTTAAAGGGTTAACGGGTCGGGTTGTTATTGGGTATTGGGTTTTCATAAACCCTAAAAGCTTATTGGGTTCACACCCATTTGTGGGTGTGAACCCACAACAGATGCAGCAGCAGCATGTGCTGCTGCTGCCTGTGCATAGCCCGGCCAGCAGCTGCTGGCCGGCGGCGGGGGAGGCCCGCCGCGGGGGAGGCCCGCGGCAGGGCGGCAGCGGTTCCGACCGCGCCAAAGCGCGAGAGAGAGAGAGGTGAAAGAGAGAGGTGATGAAGAGAGAAGCAAAGAGAGGGAAGGGACGAAACAGAGGAAGAAGAAAAGAAAGAAAAGAAAAAGAGGAGAAGAAGAAAGGGAGGAGAAAGAGGAAGTGGTGCCGGCCGGGGAAGGCGCCGGCCGGGGGAGGCGCGCCGGCCGGAGGGGAGGCGCCCCTGTTTTGGTTCGCCCAGAGATAGAGAGAGATTAGGGAGAGAGAGAAGAGAGAGAGAGAGGAGAGAGAGTGGAATTCTGTGTGAGAGAGAGAGGAATTTTTGAGAGATAGAGAGAGAGGAAAGAATTTAAAAGGGGTGAGAGAGAGAAAGGCGTTGGGTGTGATTGACAGAGGCGGTGGAAGAGAAGAAGCTTGGGGAAGAAGAAAGGGAAGAAAAGAAAAATAAAAATAAAAATGAATAGTTAAATATTATAATATTGGCCCAAAATTCGACTAGCTCTGAACGGTGCCCAAAAATTAGAGAAGATAGGGAATATTATCCTGAGACGTAGGATGAAGACGGTTTCCAGAAATTCAAGACGGTTTCCAAATTAAAAATCCCGGAAGCTGTCCCGATACCGGGCGACACCGGTTTGGCCAGATTTTTGATAAATTCAGAAAAATCTCCGAAAATACCCTAACGTAGAGACAACGATTCTAAGACACATGGTGAAAGAGGATTCTCAAAATTGTATTCCGTTTGTGAAATAAAAATCAGAAAGCAGATTATCGGTATCTGTCGCACCGATTACGGAGATTTTCCAAAATAATCCAGAAAAATTCCAGATTCTTAAAAATCTAGAATATTAGAAAATAATTTTTAAAATGAAAGCAACTCAAGCGGACTACTACGGAGGTCAAATCAATTTTTACACGTCGTATCGCGTACCGATACGGTGATACGTACACCGGGGATCAGGGTGTTACACAAAATAAAAAAAGAAAATGTGATGTTTTTATGTTAATGATTTGATCTTTAGTGAAATTAATTCTTCTATGGTGGAAGAGTTCAAGAAGAGTATGGTTCGTAAGTTTGAGATGACATATATAGGTCTCATGTCATATTAACTTGGTATTGGAGTTTCTCAAAGTGATGAATGTATCTTTATTTATCAAAAGAAGTATACTCGTAAGATTTTGGAGAAGTTTAAGATAGTGGATCGAAGCCAGTGGATACTCCAATTGAAACATGCATGAAGTTGAGCATGAAAAGACAACGTGCAAAGGTGAATCTCACATATTTCAAGAGATCGGTAGGAAGTCTCCACTATCTGATAATAAGGCCTGACATTCTTTATTGTGTTGGATTGGCCTAATAGGTATATGGAGTTACCTACATAAATTCATCTTCAAAACGCAAAGAAGATATTACTACATCAAGGGAACACTAGATTATGATATGCTCTATACCTCTAGTGATATCTTTCATTTGTGAGATATACGGATAGTTATTGAGCGGTGATGTTGATGATAGAAGGAGTCCTTCGGGCGATGTATTCTTTCTAGAAAATACTGCATTCACATGATCTTCAAAGGAGCAAGGGTTGTTACTCTCTCTACTACAGAGCTGAGTATATTATTGTATCTTCATATTCTACTCAAGCTATTTGGCTTAGAAAACTACTTAGAAAAATTTGGCTGCCTTCTAGAAGATTTTACACAAGTATTTTGTGACAATAGTTCAACAATTTTCATTGCAAAGAATAAAGTTTTTCATGAAAGATGCAAGCATATTGGCGTTGCTATCACTTCATTCGAGATTTGGTCAAAGTCAAAGAGATTGAGTTATTGTACATCAGAAGTGAAGATCAAGCTGTAGATATTTTCACAAAGACATTGAATGTTCGTAAAGCTTCGAAAGCTACTCGTATGTATTCGATGAAAGAATTAAATTAAGGGAGGTATTGGAATTAATAATTAAGTCTATATTGTGTAACTGGGTTCTGATAGTGTATGGAGTTAGAGTTTTTATTTAAAAAGTTTCTATTTCTTAATGAGTCAAAGTCGATTCATAAGTGTAGTAAGAGTTTCTGTTTATTTGGATTTCCTTGTATTAGTAGTATTTGATTATTAGAGTTTGTATAGGAGTAGAAAATTAGAGAATTTGTTTTTTTTTTTTTTATATAGAGCATAAGAAAAGCTCAATTTTGTATGAGAAATTTTTAAAGTCAATAAAATAAAATTAATATTTTCTTCCTCCATAAATTCTTTTCCTCTCTTTTTTTTTCCTCTTTATTAAAGATCAATAGGAATTAGACATGAAAATATCATTTTGCAGCTCCAAATATGTGCGTTTACACTTGTTGGATCTTAAAGAGTCAAGAGAACAGAAGCAAGTGGAGGAAAATTATATATTATTGTTATAAGTTGTGCTGGACAAGGGAATAACTTATAATTGGTAGTAGAATAGTCGTACGGGGCCGTTTGTTTCGCGTAAAACTCCGTAATTCGTAAATGACTTACTACCCAGTTACAACTACGACGTTTGTTTGAACTGTAATTCGTAAAGACTTACGTAACTCAACTAACACTCACTTGCAACCCATTTACCACTCACTTACAGCCCAGTTACAGTTAATTTTGTGGTCATACAATTTGTAATATTTTTTTATATTAATATTAAATTTTTTTAATATTTAATTTTTTTAATATTTATTTGTAGTATTAAAACTTTTAAAATCACCCAATAGTTAATTTTGTGGTCAACTTTTTCACTTACGACTTATACATTACGACAACCAAACACCGTAAAGTACAATACACTTTCCCACTTTACAATTTTATATTACCAACCAAACACCGTAAATTTACATACATGTAACTCATTTACAATTGTAAAAGACTTTACCAATTACAACTACGAATTACGGCCAGTTACGGCAACCAACAGACCTAGTCGAGTATCCTGCACAACGACACACGATAATTAGGAGCTAATTAGCTGAGCAAGGTACCGTTTTCAAATAATTATCAAGGAATACATATATCTGAGATTATGGAGATCTTAAAGACTATAACAATGTTTCTTTTATGTTCTTTTGTGATTGTTTATTCATCATTTATTGGGGACACTGATAGCGTCGGGTCTTAGCACACACAGTAAAATCAATCAACCATCGCGCACACAGGAAAGAAAAATATGGCAAAACCATTGAACATGAAAATGTAGGCGATTCAACTATGGATAGATAATAAACTTTATACATCTCTTTAATCTTACACATTTTCTCTAATAATATTTTCTCGCTCCAAGCACGAGAGACCAATTCTACCGCGAAATTTTTTTTGCACACCGTATTTTTGTCAGGGCCGTCTCCGCACCTGATTGGGCCGTTGGTTTCGGTGAGCCCGTAGATGACACCCTTCATCACCTCCAGTCAGTTATATGACTCAGATGAGACGGTGACGACTGTGACGAAAAAATACGGTGAGAAAAATGACACTATTCTACCACCGCTTACAAATCAATCCGAACAGTAGCATGATGTGGATTGGCAAGAAGTCAAATCAAGCAAAGCCCGCTGATGAATGACAGTGCCAACGCAATCGTGATCGTAGGAATTGCCACAGCTAATATGCCGAAAGCGTTGACCACCAACGCACTAAAAAAATGATGGGAGCAGAGTTTAGGCTTAACTTGGATTTGGCTATCCACTTGCATATGAGAAGTGATCTCATGAGGATCACCCCGCCCATAGTTCTCTCTAGTCTCTACCAAACTAAGCAATCTTTCGTTCTCAATTATGTCTCTTCTCGAGGCCATAACCTTCATAAAATTGCAAAATTAATGGCCATGAACATGTATAATGCATTGACCACCTATTGGCTCAGAATTTGATCTTACAGCCAATTGGGTTTTATTTTGGCTCAATTAAAATAAATAAATAAATAATGTATGTTGGTGGGAAACTGTGCTATTCCTTAAAAATCACGCAAAATAATATTCTTGGAAACAAATTAAACTAGCTTCCTAGCATCCTATTAGGAAATTAAAGCAAAATATAAGCAAATTAAATCTGGACTGGGAATGTAGTAGCGTAGTCGTTGCCCTAAAGGATCAAAAGCTCGTCCTCTTGCCTAGACGTTGGTTCGGCTTTGTCCAATGATAGTAAAAAAATTTCCTGAAATCACCAGCATTCGGTTTAGGACAGTAGGTAGAGCCTCTTTCTCCGACAGAGAATTGTTACCTAGAAACTTGAAAAGTTGAAGAAATTTAACAGCGAGAGAAAGAAGAAATTTAGCTGTTTCTATGATTTCTGTGTGCCACCCTCTAAGAACGAACAGAGAGAAACTCTATTTATAGATACAGAGCTCTGCCCGTTACTAGCAGCCCCGCACAACTTAAGCGCACGTTCAGCTTGGTTGCAATTAATGTGCAACAACTCTTTACGTTCACAGATATGTTTTTACCGGGTCAAAACGTTACAAGTCAAAACATGAAGTACTTAAAGAAAGTGAGACGGAGCTCGAGAATATTCCGAGTACAAGTGCTTGGGAATTCAACTGCTTGGAGTCCACTCCGAGGTAACCTCGGGGTCAAGTACCGGGAAAAGATTCCGAGTGCTAAGCGCCCACTCCGAGTCTAAGTGTTCGGAGTCATCCCGAGTCTTCAGGTACTCGAGAATAACTCCGAGTGCAGGTTCTCGGTTCACTTCGCCCAGAATCTTTGGAGTTAGCTCTGAAAGACAAAAAATAATTTCCAAATATAGCAGGTTTAAGAACCCCTTGAACGGAGCTGCATTCGTGTCTGCAAGTCTTGCGGGCCACCCTAACCTAAACCATGTTTGACGCGTGTGGGGAGTGTGGCCCCATGGCGTAACAGTCATAACAATAGATTTAGAAATGTTGGTATATATACCATTCAAACTTCTTTCGTCTATCTAATATGGGACTAAAAATCAAAGACAAATAGAGAAAACTCAAATTTGCCCTTCAAAATCAAATACACATCCAACAATGTCTAGATATGAATCTACTTGCATATAACAATTAATGATCCCAGAGGATCATAATATATGTTCTTAGAACAAATCAAGCATTCTTTCGCTCTCAATTAATGACTTCTCAAGGCTATAAGAATATCCTTGAGAGAAAATTATGAAAAATAATTATCATGAATTTCTCAACAATTATTAAAACTCGTGCCCTCAATTCATGATCCTCTCCTCTACTTTATATATGGCCTTTTATTTAAGTCTTCAAACAAGTCAACTGTAAAGAAATCAATTTGTTTGTTGCAGAATGCCAATAATAGCTAAAGAGATTCACATTCATTAGGAGATTTTCGCCTATCAAGGAAAAATAGTTTAAAGAATTTGGTAGTTTATACCACAAATGTTTTAGTATAGTTATTAAACTATTGGCGTGAAATAACTGGAGACATCTGCATCTTCGACCTATGCTTTAAACAAATAAATCTATTATATAATTTCTTTATGCAAACAAGATGTCTTGGTCCCTTGCAAGCAACCGTGTAATCCCTCAGGCTCATGCACATGGTTTTTGGCTCCCCTGCTGACGGATTAGTTATTTAAATTGAATTTAAATTAAAAAAGTGTTTAATTAAAATAATTATTTTTCCGAATTAAAACGGGATCCGTGGCGCAATGGTAGCGCGTCTGACTCCAGATCAGAAGGTTGCGTGTTCGATTCACGTCGGGTTCAATTCCCTAACCTGTTTATGAATATTTTTTGTTTTGAAAAAAAACACAGTTGCTAATTGGGCTGATACTGGGCCGCAATTTGTAAACGAAACAGCAAAGTAGGCTGCTAGTTTCCGATGGATTAATTCTTGGGCCTCGGCAAAAATAGTTGCCGAACTTTTGGCTGACTGTCTCTTTTGCAATAATCACAGAAACCCAATGATTTTCGTAAAAAAAAATCAATTGCGTCTTACATGATGCTAATACGAAGATAACTTTATTTAAATATATCCAAAATCAGAATGAAAAAGTGGAATACAAAATTACAGTAGAAAAATTTTCAAGTTCAAACCCAACAAGTTTACATCTCCAGTGTCATTGTAGTGAACCTTTTTTTGAATCAAAACACAATGACACAAGTTCAGAGAGTAATTGAACATTCAGTAACGATCCATGGAGAATCTTTATGGGTATTGATCCATGTGTGTAATTTTTGTACAGAACCAACAGAACGAAACTCAGCTATCTGCTCTCAGAAAGCCTCATCATTGATTAATACTTCTAAAGATTTACAGAGGAAGGCCTTAGTTTAGTTTAGTAATCAAAATACAACAAATACCATAGGGCCCAAATTTATGGAACATTAACTCTACCGGCTCAAAAGATCAATCGCTATCGGTAAACTCTCAAGGATTATTCCTGCTTCTCCTTTATATTCTGTTGTACAATGAGAGCATGTCCCGTAGTTTCTGTGCTTCAGGCTTCAGGTCATCAAAGCTTATTGAGTTCGGTATCCTCCACTTCCAGTTTCCTAGCTGCAACAAGAAAACAAATGCAAAAAGACTAAATATTCAACAAGATACAAATCAATTGGACACGCTCGGTTAAAAACCAAATATCTCAAAGTGGTAGCGACAGACCTGGGTCGCCGGAGTATTCATCCTAGCAGAACTTCCCAAACCTAAGATGTCTTGCATCGGCATGATGGCAGTTCTGGCAACAGAAGAGACAGCAGCATGAATCAATGCCCATGAGATACTCGTCTCTCCTCCTGTCCAAAGATACTTTTGTACCTGCATGAAGATGGTTATTTGTACTTTGCAGCATTAGATGTTTGATAACTAGATGCAGAGATTATAACAAGTATACATGGACGTGCATTGATGGTGAATGGGATGTCATTTATTTTTGCGTTCCAGTCATCTAAGTGTGTGCTGAAAGAACATTGTAACCTTGATACTTTTTTTTCCCCCCAATATACATCAATAGAACTTTTATTTTCATTTTAAAAAGCATGTATTCTTGCAGGAAAAAAAAACTCTTTTAATACATCTCTGGAAGCATCAGAACACGCATATTGTAAATATTGTATAATATAATGGGTATATCACAGAAGAAGGTGATTGTAAAGGTGGTGTTAGTGACGGGGATGGTGATAGAGGAGATTGAGTTGGAGCTTAGAATTAGCGCATAAGTTCAAGTTTGGGTTAAAATGATGATGGTTACAATGACCAGGAGGTGGAGATGGAGAAGGAGATGGTGATGAGGATAGAGGATACTAGGTTAGGGTTTAGGATTTGCGGGATGGATTGATTTTTTGGGTTAAAGTAATTTTTTTTTCTTTTTGATGAACATTTTTGGCTTAAAGAAGATGACGATAATGGTGATGGTGAGGAGTTGGTGGTGAAGGAAGGATTGGGATTTTAGATTAGGAGTATGGAATTTGATTGTTGATAATGGGCAATGGTGGTGATGTTGAAGAATAAAGAGGAGAAAGAGGAGAAGAGATTAGGGGTTTTAATGCAAATGGGGATCGCATAATAATCATGTGACAGTGACTCCCCTCTTTAACAGAAAAATTAACACCGTTGGTTCCTAGAGAGGTAAAGTGTAAGTTTTAGAAGTGCGTGGGGGATATAGTGTTGAAACTAATATACTATACGGGGGATTTCTGTAACTTACCCAATAAAATTACCCCTTGCATCTCCAATAAATTAACTTAAAACATATGAGTACATCAATATTTTAAATAATTAATTAAATGAAAGAATCCAAGGCAATAGGTTGTATACATTATAAATCAAATCAAATGGCTATAAAATAGGAGTGTGAGTGCACAGACACACATCTATGAAGGAGACCAAAGGGCAGATTAACTCTTAAAATCCAGAGGGAGTATAATAATAACTGAATCTCTCTCTTTTCTGTGTCAAAACAACTGATAAAAATATAGAATTTAAGAACAATATCTAATCCATTCATGATAATAACCTTTAATATCTACTAATACAAATCTTCAGGAAAAAGTCACAACTGTGTCCTTCAGCTCGTGGTTTCTAACATATTATGGAGTAAGATGTGGGGAGCCAGTCAAAATACTCACAGTACACTTCTCTTCATACTTCAAGTTTTCCCACCAACCTAGAGCCTACAACAAGCAAATCAGTGCAGTTAAAAAATAAACTTGAGTACATCCACTGAATAGCAAAAGAGAGTATCACACAGAACATGAGTTATAAAAAGAGGACATGACAATGCCAGATCAACAAAGCTGATTCTGATTTTTTTTTTCAATATTATTGCCAAATAACTAGTTTGTTGTAAATGGGAAAGGTGTCCGCAAAAAAGGGAGTTCACTGAAATAAACTGAAATATACCCACCGAAATTTGCAAGGAAAATATTTCACGGAAAATGAGTTATAGAACACAGATATGAGGACACAGATCAAGAAAAGCAGATTTTGAATTTTTATTTACACTTTAAATAGTACTGCCTTGGAAAAACTAATTTATTGAATATGGGAAATATTTGGTCTACAGAAAAGGAGGCTCACTGTATCATTATCATGTGTTCCGGTATATACAACTTGATCATGCTCGTGATTATGAGGCAAATGAGGATTTTCTGACCCACCACCAAAGCTGGAACCAAAGAAATTAACAATAACTAATACCAAAATCAAGCAGTTAGCTGAAAGACTATGCCATCATATCATATCAGATTAAACTAGTATTTAAAGATTACCAAATTGGAGAACTGCCATGCCAGGAGCACCAATGGCTTTCCTTAATTGAACAACATCCTCAGTTATAACTCCCTATTGAACATAAGTTAGTAATTGGATTATAACATAGCAATGGCAGTATGTTAGTGAACAAATCTCAAAATCGACCGTTAAACCAATCCATAAGATTAGCATTTGCTGAAGCATACCAGGTCCTCAGCAATTATCTCAATTCTCCCAACAGCTTTGAAAATGGCATCAAAGAAGGCTTTCCCTGGTCCAGCCTACTGTCAATGAAAAACAAAAGGAATGTATTAATAATTAATCTTCAACAGAGAAAATTAAAGCATATTTACATAAATCTCACCTTCCATCTTCCGAACATTGCTACCTTGGATTCTGCAGTTTATGAAAGTTACTAGCAGTCAAGATCTAAACCGTAATTTCTTAAAGATGCAAAAACTTCTAGAGAACAGAGTTATTCATTTACTGAACTAACCAGAAGGAACAGCCCAATATCCAGCAAATCCTCGAAAATGGTCTATCCGAAACTCGTCATACAGGTCAAGCGCACGTTTGATTCTTTGTATCCACCATGCATATCCATTCTCTTCCATGGCTCTCCAATCGTACAGAGGACTGTAACAATATACAAAAGAAAACTAGAGATTGAAATGTAGATTTTATGATATCAAGAAATAGAAAGAAAAAAGGGGGAAAAGACAAAAACATAACCACAGCTGTGCGAATAGCAAGGGAACTTCTTTCAATAGGAATCCAATCATGTGTTTTGGGAATAAGTGTGATCTTTTCTTCTCTAATTGAAAGTGCAGTCCTTGGTAGATGTCTGTGATAGTGTTATCAGCATGACATAAGCTTCATAGTCCAGTTATGATCAAGCTCCGGAAGGTGTTGTCTCCTGTTTTTTCAATCAGGCATCAAACCACAGAATGGTGCTCAATTAATAAGTGAAGCATGTTTGGACAAGGTTTTTCCCTTCATGTAGAACTCCAGTAAGCTGACAGGTAAACTTGACGTCCTGGTTACACTGGTTAACCTATTCAAACCTTTGGATATAGTTAATGTACACTCAACTCAATTAGAAAGAAGAACCCGTCCGCATATAGTAGCCAAGCAACCCTGGTTACGCCTTACTAGTTTTGCATTCCTTTCTTAGCTTTGTTTCTTTTTCTTTCTTTTTTTGTGCGTGCGTGAGCGCGCGCGCCTGTAGGGCAATACAAGGTCCTTTACATTCTCCAAACTATCCAGTCCCTGTTCTATCAGGATTTGCAAGCAAAATTTGGCAGCAGAGGAGGATTTGCTCTGTAATTTGTCCCATGGCCTTCCTCCACCTGATTTTGATTGTTTCCTTCTTGTTGTGACATAGCAGTTTATTTCTTTCCACCACATCCAAAGTGTAAGAGAAACATTGATGTGGCACGGAGATGTGATTAGGGTTTATGATGGGGGTTTTGTGACATTGGGGAAGAACAAGAGAAGAAACGAAAGATATAATCGCGGATCACAATCCGGATCTTGGCTTCACCACCGATGATCAATCTATGGGATCAAAACCAATATCAAAATCAAATAGCTTCATAAATTTCATTCAATTCATTGTTCAATCTCAAAGTCCACTACATGGCTATATATAAAATATATATATATATATAGTGAGTTGATCCCCTAAGAACGGTTCTCACGAATTCATGTGAGAACTTTCACGTGGGCCGTCGGATCTGATAGAGATCTATTTTTATTTGATTTGATCTATCAGATCCGACGACCCACGTGAAAGTTCTCACAGAAAACTGTGAGAACCGTTCTTAGAGGATCAGCTCCCTATATATATATATATATATATATATATATATTATATATATATATATATATATATAGTGAGTTGATCCCCTAAGAATGGTTCTCACGAATTTATTTGAGAACTTTCACGTGGGCCGTCGGATCTGATAGAGATCTAGTTTTATTTGATTTGGTCTATTAAATCCGACGACCTACGTGAAAGTTCTCACAGAAATCCGTGAGAACCGTTCTTAGGGGATCAGCTCCCTATATATATATATATATATATATATATATAATATATATATATATATATATATATATATATATATATATATATATATAGACTTGTATCCTTTCAAAAGGATTTGATCCCGGATCCTTCCCACTCAAATTCAACCCTCCAACATTCGAATACAAGATCCACTCCGTTGAAGTTGATCTATACTATTTCAAGTATCTATAAACCAAAAATCAAGTGTTTTAAATACTTTTTGCCCATCCATCAAGCGACGCAAAATGGACGGCCGAAAATAGTGAGTTGGTTAGATCTATATCTTTAGACATACAAATTCTCGATCCGGCCATTTCATTATGATCTAAACATTTAAAAACCCCTATAAACTAATTTTTGTTAGATTTCAAATGTTCTACACCGTTAAACTAACCAACTCACTATTTAGGCCGTCCGTTTTTTCCCTACTTGATGGATGGGCAAAAAGTATTTAAAACACTTGATTTTTGGTTTATAGATACTTGAAATAGTATAGATCAACTTCAACGGAGTGGATCTTGTATTCGAATGTTGGAGGGTTGAATTTGAGTGGGAAGGATCCGGATCAAATCCTTTTGAAAGGATACAAGTCTATATATATATATATATATATATATATATATATTATATATATATAGCTTAAATACGTGCACCATACGTGCAATTATTGATAACATCAAATCTAACCAAATGTAGATTCAAATAACTTCTAAATCTCAACCAAATCTAATCAAATTTTAATTTTAATTTAAATTCTAAATGTAAATAAATACTAGTAAAGCCGTCTGATTCCCATCATTCTCCCCGGCTTGAAAGCATTCATCTCTGATGAATGCAGTGATAAATAGAAAACAAGCACAATTGGGTTGAATCACGTCACGAATCCTTAATGAGGTGCCAAGGTGGTGGTCGGAGAATCAACACTAATGAGTCATGACTGAATCAAGGTGTGGGTGTGGAACTGAATTTCGTGACTAACCGGCTGCAGTCGATGGTACCTCGAACAAGACATGCAACATACCAAGTCAAATCATCCCTGCTGAAGACTGGACCGATTGTACTTTGCATCATAAGAAACCCGATCTCTTGTGAACATGACGCCATTAGAAAGATCTACAAAGAATCATATTGATGTAAAACGGGAGGATCACAATCACCTTCAAACTAAAACTTGAAGAAATAGGGTTTTGAAAGAAGAAATAGAAAAGAGATTAAGGTTTAGAGAAAAGAACCGGATAAATGTTGGGCATCGCACCCCTTATGCGGGCTTCACACTTCTTACACAACAGGCTTCACACCCCCATACTCAAGAGCACTCTCAAGAGAATTTAACTGAAAAGTTTTTAATTATTCATTGTCCATCTTATTCATTGAGTTGAGCCTTTTTTATATGCTCTTAAAAAGTGAACTTCCCCATCACAACCGATGTGGGACAAATTTCAATAAAAGAAACAAGTAAACTCAAAAAAAAAATAAACTAAGGCATAGAGTGATCTGAGAACTGATGATGTCCTCATCACATATACATCAGGCGATCTCAGAGATAAAAAAAACCTAAGGGATGACGAAGATAGCATCATGATAGGCTCTGTTGGAAGATCTGGATGAGTCTCAATAAGAGAATCTTTCACTTCTGATTCTGAATCGGACTCATTAACAACCTCTGACTCTAGCTCTGACTCTGACTTATCAACGTCTGACTCTGAATCTGCATCAACCTTCGCAGTTTGGTTTGCTATAAGTTTTCGGATCTCATCTAGGAGCTCAGTGCAGATATCGACGAATGATCAACTCTCGGTCTCGGGCTCTTCTTAACATTGGGATCATTATGATCTGCCTCAAATGCATAAAGAAAGTGTGGAGCATATAGAATACGAAGATGATCTTGTAAGAAAAACCTACACTGATCGTCGATATGGCTATCTTTTCACCATCAATAAGCTTGTCCAACCAGCTTCATTTGGGCATAGTGGTAGTTCTGCTCAGATGTCAAAATAAAATAACTAAAAAATTCTTCAAGATCATTTTCTCACTTCTCATGCTCAATATGATCATTAGAACCCTGAAAATATGGGATATCCGCATACATATCATGTTCAAGTTCCTCGTCATCAGTTTTAGTATTTAAGTATTTTCAACAAAAGTAAAAGCTTAAGGAGAAAATTTTAGTATATAAAGGTAAAAGGTTACTCAAGAATCTCAACGGATCGAACTGAGCTCAAATCGGACAGAAAACAAGGCATGAAACGCTAATCTTCTACTGCAAGAACGATATCAGCACCAAACAGAAGCTTGTAGAAGTCAGATTTGTTGTCCAATTGCCGCGAACTTTCCGGAACTCAGTCACGCATCCAACGCTTCAAACAGGATGTGAAACGGACTCTGAACGGGCAAGAAATGGCCTCTGGCCTGTTGTGCGCTGCTGCTAAACTCATGAACAGTGTCGCGTGATTAGTGCGTTGTCACGTGAACAATAATTTCTAGGGTTTCTTTTGAAATGGATTTTTTGGAAGGGAAAAAGCAGAAAAATCGACTCTGATACCAAATTGATGTGGGACAGAGGGGTGATTAAGTTTATGATGGGGATTTTATGAAATTGAAAAAGAATAAGAGAAGAAAGGAAAGATATAATCGCGAATTGCAACCCAAATTTTAGCTTCACAGCCGATGATTCAATTTATGGGATCAAAATCAATACCAAAAGCAAATAGCTTCATAAATTTCATTGAATTCATTGTTCAATCTCAAGGTTCACTACATGACTATATATATAGCCTATATACGTGCACCATACGTGCAATTATTGATAACATCAAATCTAACTAAATCTAGATTCAAATAACTCCTAAATCTCACCAAATCTAATCAAATCTAAATTCCAATCTAAATTCTAAATCTAAATAAATACTAGTAAATCTGAGCCGTCCGATTCTCATCAAAGACATTTGCATTTTCTTTGCTTTCATGTGACTACTAAAAGAAATAAAACATCAAGCTACAGGCAATTTTGGTTCAGAAAACAACCTGAGTTTGAACAGTTCGGGTAGTTAACAAGCCAAACATAAGCCATGCCTTAGCTAGCCTAATCCATACTCCACTGAACTCAGATATGACTTGCTCAGATCAACTCATACTCAAGCAGTTCCCCGGAAAATTTTCATGCCTAGGTCAGTGCATGTCTAACTTGGCTCAGAAGAATCAAGTTAACCCTGCTTGTCTTACAAAGTTGAACTTATAGTGCATGTCTAACTTGGCTCTACAGAATCAGGTCAACCCTGCATGTCTTACAAAGTTGAAGTTATAGTTAATCTAAAAAGCCCAAGGTACGGGTAAGATTTAACTCTGTCTTGAGCAAAAAATCTAAGCTACATTATTGAGCTGCTCAGACAGATAATAAGCTAAGGTACAGGATGAATCAAACAAGTTCAATGCATACTCGAACCAAGTCTGTACCTCGCTCAGCCTAATTCATGCTCAGGTGACGCTAATGATTCAATCCCAGCCTGGAATGTCTATCTGTGTTCAATTCAGCACAGCTAAGACACTGACTATCTTTTGTGGTAAAGAAATTGAAGGCATGGAAGATTGTCAAGAATTTGCATGTATTTGGATTTTGTCCAAAGAAATTACATGAATTAAAACATGTTGTTCATGGTTGGAGTAAGACTGTAAAAAGAAATATAGCGCTTAAATGCTCAGGAACATCAAATACTCAGTGATTTACTCGATAATAAAAAAAAAAAAAGAAATAAAGGCAAAGAAACAAAGACAATTAATTCAGTGGATGTGTGATTGCTTTTCCAGGATATGGATGCTGACCTGCCCCATAACTGACCAGTTTCACTGAAGGCATCAGGGGGGACACCACTAACAAGAATCGGGAAGCCACTCCTGTCCTGCACCTTAAATTAGTTAATAAGGAAACAAAAAAATACACATGCAATTACAGATTTTGGAGACATTTATTTTCCAATCCAAGAAAAAATTTCTCACCAGCACAAATGATCTCTTGTTTGCCCATACATCTGCACTATGATGACCTACATAAATAGGCATGTCACCCATAATCTTGATTCCCAGTTTTTGTGCATAACTGCGAATTTTCTGCCATTGCTTCTGAAACAAAAACTGTTGGGCGATAAATGTGTCGATCTAAATCATGAAAAAAAGAATTAGTTAAAACCCATGAATAATGTCCTATAACCTAAAGTTTTGATAAGTGGGTAAGCTGTAAGGTGCATGCATAATCCTTGTGGCTACGATATGTTTCTTCCAAAGCTCCAAGATGGCGATTTTTCAGAGGTTCAGGCCACTCATTCCAGGAAAATATCTCAACACTACGGTCAATAGCAGCAAAAAGTGCAGCATCTTCAAGCCAACCTGGATTGATAAAATTCTATGTGAGAATTGAGAACCATAAGATTTGTCTAGTTAAAGGGAATGGTAATTTTTTAAAACAATGGGGCCAAATAGTCATGTTGTTGGCCAGCATTGACAATCAACAGCAGTGTTAAAAGCATGTTCCATAGGCAATAGACAAAAGAAGAATAAGAAAGGGACTAAAAGAAGAAAGGAGGAGAGAAGTTCAGGTGCATTTTTCTAAACGCGTCCTCAACCCTGAAAAATCTACAAATACCCCCTTCAGGTTGCATTTTTTATATTACCTCTCAACACCCATAACAGCTGTTAATGAAGTATCCCAAGAATATTCCCGTAGGAGACTCTCTTGTTCATTAGTTGGGTTTTTTTAAATAAAATAATCTATAACTGACACTAGATTAAGAGTTAGTAGAAAAATGTAGTGGATAGATTATATATTATTTTTCAGGATTGAAGGGTGTTATCCGCGAAGGATGCGGAAGATGCAGGAGGAGAGAATTATTGGAAATATCTATATTGAACATCTTTATAATTAAGCGAAAGATGCAGGAGGAGAGAATTATTGGAAATATCTATATTGAACATCTTTATAATGATAACTAATGATAATTAAAGTTTTCTAAACATATAAACAACAAACACTTTTGCAACGCTCTTCAAGTTGTAGCTGACCACTTAACATGACTCTATGCATGTATACAGTATCGTATCAACAACAACAGATTATAACATAAAATTAATGTTAAAAGATCCAGAACTAGTCTGAGTTATGCAAGTTTAAGTATCATGCCTTTGTCAATAAAGATAAACATCTACCAGAAGACTAGAGGAATCTTATCGTATCACCACTAGTATTGAACTGTTTTGGCTGTAGAATTGTATTTTGATAGTTACGAAGGAATGCAGTTTTTTGAATTGTTTCATAATTTTAACCGTTTATTAAAAGTTATGATACAAAGCCATTTCCAACATAATAGTCAGATACTGATGTGCCATCCTAAGATATACAAAGAATCTATGAGACCATAATGCAGTGTGTTACATGACCCACTATACCATGCATTGATAGTGGCCTAAATAAGGCTGCTCAGCAATCAAACATAAGAGAAAAGGACAGAGAATATCACGCTAAACAGAGGTTAAAATTTGAAGTTCCGCTTTGGAGTAGACCTTAGAAACCATGCATAGATATAATTTTACAATTTGAAGGAGCAAGGCTTACTATGTAAAAGCATATTGTCAAGGACATAATCTGGAATATCCAACATGATACGTGAATAGACATCCCAACACTTGAATATCAATGGATAGTTCAGTGAAATTGTACAGCATATTGACTTCAGATCACAAGTTTGTTACCAGCAAAATGTGGTCTCAAAAGATCTATATTCTACCACAACAAATAGAGAAAATCTATCTGCTCCTAAGAACTCATGCAAACAGCATTACAGGTACAATTTGTACTTAAGTGAAAGTACTCACATGAAATTCTAGGATCTCTGCGGAAATCATCAAGCTGGCTTTTGAGCTCACCTCGACTTAGAATGAGCCTCTCTGCTGCCTAACAGATTATAATCTTAAGCTAGAGCATAATCATATAAAACCCACATATTAACTTACATGCAGAAGGCAGTTTGCAAAAATTTAGAAATATATAAACAGTAAGTTGATTTTCATAATTAATATCAACTGAATTATCTACATAATACAAACCAAATAAAGCATTCATACATAAAACTGATGGCCATGAATCAAAGACACGGCATGCTTGTAAATGATTTTGCATCAACTAACCCTAGCCAAGACAAAGACACATCAAACATGAAGCACAGTTGAGACGGGTCAGCAATAAAAATGAGAAATGCTCAAAGTTGGTAGTTAGTTCCAATGAAAGGCAATTTTGAACAACAGTGGTTCCTTCCATGAATCCAAGATGTCAAACTTGAGGTTTGAGGGCCTGCCCTTTGGCCATGCAATGGGAAGAATGTTTCAAATTTTGCAATGAGAATCGAGAAATTTCAACAAAAATATATAAGACAAATGTATGTAGATATGTGTATGTACACACGTGCGTCCTTGCATAGAAGTGATAGAGCCACAATTATGTCTCTCTCCTCTCCATTTAACAATGTAGTATAAGTTTCAACTTTGGAACTTTGGTAAATTCAACTGCAACTAGAAAGCAAAACAGTTTCAAGTCAAACCTCTTCAAGTAACAACTGCCATAGACTCAGCTGATCTTTGAACATGTTGAACAAAAACATATATAATAAAACAACTCTAAAATCATAAAATGGAGTGCTTCACAAAGAATTGCCAACACAAGTACACAACATAAGGAAAATAATTCCACCAGAAGAGATTTGCCAAGAAAGATAACTAATATAAACAAGGAATCAAACCCACTTTTATGCTTGTGGTATGCAGATATTATGTATTCTGAAAGATCAAGAGAAACAGAATGAAATTACCTATTCTTTAAGATAAGTCGTGTTTACAAAATTTTATAAAGATCACTACATGCAGTGAAAAAAATAAACAAAAAACAACAAAAAATACTACTAATTTATGTACTTTAAAACACCACAATAAGCTAATAACTTGAAGACAACAGGCTGCATGTATCAAACATGTAAAAAGGTTATCAAAATGAAGATTAACATAATTAATGTTGCCCAAGAATATTTAACGAATGATGCTTCACTTCATTATATGTTCAAGAAACTGAAAAGCATTCTTCAGTTTCATATACTAACCTTTGCTATCAAAGGATCTTTTATATCAGCAACAGTTGAAAATTGCACTTGCTCCATATCCCTAGGATTGGTGAATTGGAATTTAAAAATCAAAAGGAAAACAAATTTTAAAAATTCAATTATCTTCTATGATGAGGGAAAACACATAAGAAAACTCACATGGGTTCTGGAAGTTCATCATTCATTAATAGGCCATCTTTGACTAGTTCTTCAAGAGATATCAAAAGGATGTTGCCACAGTTTGCATCCTGCATACAGATTACAAAAATGCTATTCCAATTATCAAGAACATTAGAATTGATTTTAAAAGAATGCTTTGAATAGATATAACACAATATTAGAACATGAAGGAAAATTTATGTTAGGCCTTTGTTGTAGGGGTCACATCATAACAAACTATGCAGAAAACATTCCCATGCTCACAAGCATTAGCAATTTCCTAGTAATATTTATTCTTTCCTAGGGGAAACATTATTACGTATTCTTTTTGACTCTTTTTGTTTATCTATGCCTTGTAGTAATATAATTCCTTGCAGCAACTTATTTCCTTTCACCTTCTTCTACACTCTTGCTATTGAAACTTTGCATGGCTGCCCCTTGGTTGAACGAATTGAACCCCCAAAAGGTATATTTTCCAAATAGCAATTAGCTTTCTGGATTTATTGCAAGTCCCATCTTTTCTAGAAAGTTTTCTAAGCGAGGAATTTGGTGTCAATTTAAAAGACTGGCCACATTGTTTTAATATCAGCTGATTCCAATATAATCAGTAATATTGTATAAGGTTTTCAAGTACCCAATACGATATTAGCCTAAGAATATCAACCGATATCAACTGATATTGTTGATATCGCCAATAAACAATCAATATTGACGATATTGATATTGATACTAAACCACTGGCCGATAATTATACCAATATTGAGATTCTAAACCATGGGCTGACATTAGGTTGATAGTCAATCGTAAAATTTGTCTAATATTTAGTGGAGCTTTTATACTCACACACGAACCCATTTTTATGGTAGAAGGCTTGGATAATTATGATGGTGAGATTTCGCATCAAGATTAAAGAACTGTAGTGGAACACCCACACCTAAAAATATTCAATAATCAATAGTTTGCGCCTCTAAACCATCTTCAACATGCTATAACGACCAACTAGCTGAAAGCAAGTTGACAAGGAGGCTTGATTCTCATTAGTGGTGGTCACAGTTTTAAGCATGAATGCAAAAGAGGAACTTCCTCCACCTAAAAAATGAAAGCGGTTTTTCCCACTTGCCCCTATAGCCTAACCTAGACTTAATTTATATGTTGATTTCACTATCAAATGGTACCTGAAAAAATTTCATCACGTGATGGTTAAAAAGTCAACCTTATTCCCTGTTTGGTTCCATCAGGCCCCATTGCATTGATCATCATTCTCTATGATGATATTGACCGTATGCCAAAATAATGTGTATCAAGAGGTTAGCCATTGGATCTAAGTAGCAAATGTTTTGTTCTTAAAAAAAAAATGTTAAAGTTATTCTACTTGATACTTGATGTAAGATCAAATCTCATAATATGCAAATAATTCTTTTTGTGTGTCAATTATATGGCGCGGAGATTAACACAGTGAGGCATGATGGAAGCACATTATGTGCGGGTTGACTTTTTGATCGTCACTTGAGGAAATTTTCTCAAAGGCCACTTGACACGCATTATTCTCTATACAATGTGTTTGTAGACATAGTAAAACTTCTGAATATTAAAGCATCCACATTTAACCTGGCCTGAATATGGGGATCCATCTTCATTTGACTTCCTCCCTGGGGGAACAAGTGGGAGAACCTGCAAGATAAGAAGAGAAAGATCTTGGAGTCAAGAGATGGGCGAGGAGGGAATTCAATCAAACGCCTGGCACGACACTTCAGTAAAATACAACTTAGTAATTGAGTCTTGTACAAATGCAATAATGGCTGACAAGTATATGAAAAAAGAAGGCCATCAGAAGCCTCGTGACTGTTTATCTGATGGATTCTCTAGAAACCAACCCAAACTATATTAATCTCACATCAGCAGAAGGCCCTTGATAACAGTCTATGCTGACTTAAATAAACAGATTATGTCTAGAGATCAAAAGAACCATTCAAATTGGTATATATACCCAAACTATGAATTAGATAGTACACCTTAACAGGTTCACGAGTTAAATGTTCAGGAACTTTCTTCTATTCATTATAGAGAACCTGAACAGTATTGTCAATTTTGAAAAAGTGTGTCTGTGCATGCGAGTGCACATGTGAGTTGGATACAAACATTCAGTTAAATTAAATTCAGAAAAATAGATTTAACGTACCACTCATTCTTCATTTGCTATTGGGTTATGAGGCTTTCAAGATGTCAAATAATTTACAGTGAGAACTGAGACGTAATTAATATGTCCAACACTTCCGCGGCTATTTATAGAATAAACAAAACAAACGTTTCTCAAGAAAGAATAAACAAACAATCAAGCACTCAAACTTATAAACCATCTGATCGAATTTTCCAACAGAGTACGCGAGCAAGGAATGAAACAGAAACCATTAATTCAGAGAACTTTATTTGAGGTTTATGCCAGAAATGTCTACATTGAAAGGTGTTTACTTACTATGACAATTGATGCAAAGAACTTATAGTGAGAAAAGATATCAGCATCTAGTTTTTTTTATTATTGATTTAGAACAATCTGACGATAACGTCTCCAAGGAGATTAATTTTGTATGGCACTATTATTATTATTATTAAAACCGACCGAAGGGAGGTTTTCTCCCATGACTCATATAGAAACTTTGTCCGTCCGTCCGTCCGTCCTCATCCGCAAGAGAGAGAGAGAGAGAGAGAGAGAGAGAGAGAGAGAGTAGCGTCGACCCCCTCCTCCTTCCTCTCTCAGCTTCTTCCTCTCATTCCTCCTCCCCCTAACTAATCGGTTGGTTTCCCACCGACAGCAGCGGTATAGTAGTTATTATTATCAGAACTGACAAATGGAGGTTTTCTCCCGTAACTCCTTCACGAATTTTGTTCGTCCGTTCGTCCATCTTCAGCTGAAAAAGAGACCCTTCCCCTTCCTCCCTCCTCCTCCCTCTTCCTCTCTCCCATTCGTCTCCGCCGCTCTGTCAGTCAGTTTCCATCGCCGCCAGAGCGGTATACTAGTTATTATTTGAGATGAATCCCAGGGGAACCAACAAAGAGTCCAACCGGGAGGCATGTGACACTATTAATGAGATTTACGAAATGCATGAAACAATCAACCCTAAAATGTTGTTTGCAAGTGATGTTGTATTAATTGATTTATGTTGGTTGTTTATGCAAATAAGGCTGTTAGATACTCTTATCTTTACATATCTTTATCTTATTATTAGATACTCTTATCTTCAGATACTCTTATCTTATCTTATCTTACTACTCGTTTTCTTATCTATCTACTCTCTCTTGTATCTATATATTAATATAATTGATTTATGAATAAATATACTAAAACTTCTTCTCCAAATTATCATGATATCAGAGCCTCTCAAATTTTTCTCTGGGGATCGAAGTTCTCTCAGTGTTCTTGATCCTGCGCTGGGCCGCGCTCACATAGCGTGTGCCTAACGTCGGGCTACTTTCGCCTCATATAACATCAGAGCTTTCATCGTCGTTCTCGCGCATTCTCCTCCGCCTCAGCCAAGACTGAGTCCTCGTTGATCCTCTCGCATCCACCGATATCGGCTCCGTCATCATCCATCTTCCTTCAACTTTACAGAATCTGATCTGAGTCCTCTTAGGCCCTATTTTAGCCCCCTTGGGCTTTCTCATTAATTTAACCTTTTTGGGCTTATTTTAGCCCACTTGGGCTCTATTTTAACCCTCTTGAGCTTTTCTTCATACTCAGATTGATCGACTGCCCTCCAGCACACCGTTAATCGAGTTCGAGGAGCTCAAAAAAACCTCCTTCCGCTTGATCCATCCGAATCTCGCCCTACCTGATTCATCTGAATCTCGCCCCCTGATCTGGAATCTATCCGGATCTCGCCTTCTCATCTGATGCATGATCCATCGGGGTCTCGCTCTGTCTGATCCATCTGGATCTCGTCTTCTCGCCTGATCCTTCTGAGTCTCACCCTGCCTAATACATCTGGATCTCGCCATATGGAGCTCGTCATCCTCTTGGACATCTGGATCTCGCCACGCCACCATCGATCGCAATCTGCTCCATCGACCGGTTCATCAAAAACTTCCCATCAATTTCGACAGGATTTATTCACTCTCGGAATTTGATCCACCGTGAGTTCGAGAGGGTGTTAGATACTCTTATCTTTAGATATCGTTATCCTATTGGTAGATACTCTTATCTTTAGATACCTTTATTTTACCTTATCTTACTACTCATTTTCTTATCAAAGCCGACCGAAGAGAGGTTTTCTCCCATGACTCATATAGAAATTTTCTCCGTCCGTCCGTCTTCACGACCTTCTTCTTGTTCCTCTCTCAAGTCTCTCTCCTACTTTCTCCTTCTTCTTCCTTCTCCCGTGTATCTATATAATGATGTAATTGTTTTACGAATGAATATACTGAAACTTCTTCTGCACATTATCGAAGGCAAAACAGAGGGCGTTAAATGGAAAAAAAAAAAGAAGAAGAAGAAGAGGCCTGACCTGCCAAACCGAGCAACCGGCGGACTGGAGCCAATCCAAGAACCTGAAGGCCTGCTCTCCAAAATCCCCGATCCCGTACGGACCCGGCAACGAGCTGGGGTGGAGCAGGACCCCGGCCCTCCTCCGCTGGGTCGGATCCTGAGCGGGGAAAACCGACCCGTAATCCTCCGGCAAGTCCTCGCCGGCGCGGACAGGGAGATCTATTAAGGCTGTGGTGCTGCTAGCAGTAGCGGCAGCCGCCGCTGCTGATAGAATTCGATTGCGAGCGGTCCTCCGGAATGTGAGTGCTGGTAGGGTTTTTGTAGTAGGGACGGCGGTTTTAGTAATGGGAGTTATGGAGATGGGAACGGAGCAGTAGAGAGATCGAGAGAGAGCCATTAGAAAGGCAGCGAACGAAGAAAGGTTGGGGCTGTGATTTGTGAAGACAGTGAACAACGACGTGAGAGGGAGAGAGAGAGAGGAGAAAGAGAGCGAGCGTTGGATCCCGTGGAAGGTACCTTCACGTTCACTGCTGCAAGGAGCTTTCAGCCCAGTCTCCGAGCTGATCTTAGATGCTCTTGATCCTGTAACAGATCATCAGCTGCTTCTGACGTGGCAACTGGTAACTTCTAATGAATTAAGTTTATCTCACTTGCTTGAATTTATAAAAGCAGACGAAACTTTGGGTGTTTTGTTGTTATGTATTTTTTTGAACATTTTTAAAATGAATAAATTTGTTTTGATATCTTTCCTATTTCAGAGCAGATCACTACGATTTTAATCTCGCTGCTATAATTATGTTCCTTTTTCATAATACAGTCTTTTGTATTCATCTTCGTCTCCAGAATTTCTCTTGATTCCCTAATGCTTGGTTTCCTTCGAAATTACTTTTTGTTTTAAAACAGCTTATCTTTTTGTCAGGGGGTTGCTTGTTTCTCAGAAAAAGAGAGGAAATTTGAGTTTTTTGGGCTAATTTGTCATTTTTTTCTCTCTCTCCCCGATTGTTGTTTGCTTGTTTGAGAAAATCAAAAATGAGAGAAATTTAACATCAGCTTTTTCCTCACTTTATTTTCACTCTAAAGTAGACAGAAAAAATGATATTGTGGGCTCACCTTGTGGCAAAAGCTAGAAAAAACTGATAACTGTTATCAAACAGGTCCTAATATTAGGTGATCACAAGAATATGGATAAGTAAAGATAAGGTTTGATGATAATTTAAAAAAAAAAAGCTAAAAGACTTATTTATGTGTCCGCTATTATAATGCAACCCATAAGGGTTGTCTTGAATTCGTATTAGGTACACATGATGTTTTCCTGTCAAATTATAACTATTCATGTAAAATATCATAAAATATCAGAGTTCACAGTATATACTGTTTAACTGAGGTTGTTTAGATTCAAGAAAGTGAGCGGAAGTGAGAAAGTGGGAAGTGTCATTTCTCACTTTTGCTATCCATCCAAACACCGGAAAAGGAAAATAAAAAAATCTCTTTTCTTTTTCTCTTTTCTCATTTACACAACTATTTTCTCACTTCTAATGTGCTATAGTTAATTTTGTGGTCATATAAATCTTATTTATAATAAATTGTAACTAAAACAGTTAATTTTATGATCATACAAATCTTACTTACATTCTGATTATAATCTAAATTTTTTCATAATTAATTTTTATTTTAATATTATTTACGGTTAACTTTATGGTCAATCTTTCCACTTCTACTTCCACATTCACATTACTTACCAACTACTCGGAAAGACATTACACTTTTCTAATTATGCTTTTCTACTATCATCCAAACACCGAAAAAGAAACACAAATTCTCATCTTTCAAAAGAAAAAAAATCCTACTTCTCATTTTCTCACTTTCACCCACTTCCTGGCATCCAAACGGCCCTGAATTCAGCTCCTCTAATGATTTGATTTGTGTATAAAACCGCAAAAAGTTCAACTAACCGCAACATATTTCTTAAAACATATTTTTCTCCGCAGCAAACATACACAGTAAGAGATAAATAGACACAGGCTATAAAATTACAAATTATTTCCATAAAAATATATGAAAAAAATTTAACATGTACATCACACATGCTCTGAAATCTAAACTACCAGATCATTTCTTATCCGTGCAAACCCCCCTCATCCAATTTTTGACAAATTTCAAAGTGGTGACATTTCAACGGGGACTTTTTGCACAAAATACACACTACTGCAACATAAAAGATGTCCAAAAAAGACCTTACAGGAAGATGTTTGCACTAATGCGCATGACACGCATTCAAAATCAGTACATAAATATAGATTATGATTTACAACATTTCTGCATGTGTTACTGTTTCCAAAAAAATAAAAAATAAAATCAGCATTTCTATAATCTCATATTTAATTATAAGCTACAGTCTCCAGAACCCATCTACTTAAAAATGTGTTCTTCCAACTCAGATACACATTTTTGGATCTCCAACCAGGTTTTCTTTTAAGATAGAGACAAGAAAGAAGATTTCCTTACATTTACATCTCATATTTACAGACTAAAATGCCCCAAGGCCTACAAAATTCACCTCCAACCTCCACCCCAACCCACCCAACAGGCCCTACAGCTTCAGGGCTGCTTCAAATATAATACCTGCATATTATACATATAAAACTATGAAATTATAAATCTATACCTCGGCGGTGGCCACTGTGCACTGTTGCTTCTATTTCTCCATTCTGGCGTCAAAAAATGGTATAGCCTGGAAGTCCATAGCCTGTCTGACTTCCAGGAACCGCGAATAAGTCCTAGCTGCAAGCATGAGAACTTTGAAAAATATCACCCATTGTGCAGCAACGACTCAGTCCTTGGAATAGACTCTCATCACCTCAGTGACTGCTGTATTACAAAAGAAGCACCTCGGACTGTTCAAGAGGTGCCTCGTAATACAGCCATAGCAAGATTTGTGGTGGCATGGCTCAAAGATGGCATCAGCATCGCGTGCATAACAAATGCAGCAATAGCTCTCTTGTTCCTCATCATCGGATTGAACGCCCGAGTCTCCATTCCCATCAAATGCAGCTTCTGTTATGCTCATCAGGAATTTTGAGAATTCTTTGAGCTGTGCCAGTTTAGCATGAGCAGCATCCCCTCTCAAGACATTTCCCTGCAATATGAGTGACAAGATCAGAAACAATTCATATAGTAGCACCTACGCAGATCTGGAAAAGCTGTCATGCGTCTGGTATTGCCAAAAAGGCAGGTTTATCGTTTATAAGTAAAAAAAGTGTCATAATGCAAGGAGGGTTTCACAAATTTAGAAGAAATTCACAACACAAGCCAGTTGGAAGAAAAGCAGATTTAAGAAAAATCGGAAAAATGTGGTTGGTTTTTTACAAGTGCCATATATGAGACAAATAGTCTCTCTATATTTGCTAGCAGTATGTAACGGTATGCAGCGTGAATCCAAACCAAACCTAACATAACATCAATCTGCCGCTCAGTTATGTGAGTGCAGTACATGAACTCAATGTATTGCACTTCCAGATTATTAAAATTAAATGAAATTCCACAAACACAGACAAGACTCTTAATCTTTGATAACTCAAACCTTAATATGCATCCTAGCATCAAATCAACATGGCCTACCAAGAATCTAACTTAGATTTAATCTTGATCGAGTTGGAAGTAAATTTTGATATGAAACCCTTAGCATCTGTATCTCCATTCTTTACTTACCAAGAAACATGAACAAAACTCTAAATATTTGATCAAACTCAAACCTAAAGTACATCCCAGCATCAAATCAACATGGCTTTACTAAGAATCTAATGTAGATCTGAACTAGATCAAGTTGGAGGAAATTTTGAGACAACATTCCTAGCATCTATATTTCCGTTCTTGGCTTACTGAGAAGTACTTTAAAGAGTACATGTGTGGCTCCAATCCCACAGCCACAGGGAGGAGGTTTCTTCCTGAAAGAATTTCCCTTCATGCCTTTGTTAGAAAGACACCTGACAGAATGCATAAGCAATACTAGGTGGGGCCTTAAAATTATGTGAAGTATGAACAGAATAATGATATGATTATACAATGTAGCTACAGAAGGGCTGGGTCATTACAAAATCACAAGACGCATTATCCCATGCAGAGGAGCCACATATTTCCTACTTCACATGGTATACATTCAATAATTTCCTACTTGACATGATGTGCATTCAACATGACTTAAATCCCTAAAAGTTGATAATTTCGCATTTGCAAGATGTGCTTTGGGACTACAAATATGCAGGGTTGGTAACCATGGATCTAACTTGTTGTATCAACTGCATAATCCGTATTTGTTGTATCATCTGCATTGTGGACCTGTGCCATTGCTGCAACTGCATATTCTCTCTCTTTCATTCATACACTGGTCTTACAAGGCAATCCCTACCGCCCGCCTGAACCGCTGACCTCAACAGAACAAATTTTAGAAGAAAAAACAAAGGAAAAAGAAAATAGAAGGAAGAAGAAATATGTGTGTGTGTGTGTGTGTGTGTGTGTGTGTGTGTGAGAGAGAGAGAGAGAGAGAGAGAGAGAGAGAGAGAGAGAGAGAAGCAGAAGAAAAATATGGATCAATGACTCGCCTTCTTTTCCACTCAGAAGCATCTTAGTTGCTTATGTCTTTTTATTTAAAAAAACCAACATCAACTAAATCAAAGTTGCTAGCTTTGTTATTGTTTAAGGTAAAAATGAATTGACAAGTTTCTGAAACTGCAACAATACTCTTCTACAATGCATCATTCAAGCAAAAGCTTCTTAATACATATTCCAAAGTCCATGTCTTCCTTGCACAGGCCAATCCACTTATATACTCAGTCCCAGTAATGGCCACTAGGGCCTGCTAAGACATACCATTGAACATCCTACAGGGTTCTTTTTCTTATTTGCTGGTAAGATGTCATCAAGAATTAATATATTTCAGAAGTATAAGAGAAATTTAAAGGATCAACATATAAGGTTCATGAAATCGTACCCAGTTGTAACCCAGCAAGTACTGAAATCCGCAATGCACTGTAGCCGGACAATCCATGCTTGCAAACACAGCAATGATATCATTCAGCTCCTTGTTTTCTGAAACTGCACTTGCATCCATGAGGTTAAGAATGATTCCCACAAGTGGTGCCAGGATCATGGTCCTATTTGTCTTCTCCTGATATTGGCCAGGTCGCCTAAGTGACCTGTAGAAAGGAGATAACAAAATGAAGCTCAAATAAAAGAAAGTTCCTAGTAGCAAGTAGAGAAAACAGGATCATATGTGATGCTTTTAATTAGCACAAATAAGACCCAGTCTTTGATGCCTGAACTGACCTAAGCAGCATGATCAAGCTCAGTCCAAAGCAAGGTTTCAGAACTCCAATATTACACTATGAAATATTGCGTCTTTGGTAGGGATGGATCTTTTTCCCCCCAAATTATTGGATGTTTAAAAATGGGATTCACTAATCTCCAAAGTCAATCAGTCTTATCTCAATTCATTTTTCAGATTTTTTATGGTTAGCTGGTACCAGAATTTTTAGATTGTGTAAAAGTTATTATCTCTGGCCAAAACTGAGACAAAGCTGAAACCAGTCAAGTTTCGACCACATTTCAACCTCTGCACAAAGGATCAGGCATGAGCCTAATGTTTTAGGCTTGACTTCAACACCACACAGACCATGACCCGCTGCCAGTACTTTTGACCATCAGTATAGATTTAAGCATAGCAAGTGTTCAAAAATACAATCCCAGTTTACCAATATTTCTGAACACGAGAAATCAATAAAGAATTTTTAACCAATAACTGTGTAATGATATTAAATTTTCGTAAACAATATTAAGAAACTCCAAAGTGATTCCCATCTACTAGTTTCTATCAGAAGCAATAATTTGTACATAACAGTGTATGAGAGGGGCTTTCTCCCCTATATTAAGAAGGGGTAGGAGGTACTCATATATTCAAAAAAAATTACATAACAGTTATCAGGCAACCCATGCGTGTCTTGGCTCTAATCCTGCCTGAGGCCCAACACCATGCCTTATGTAGAAAGCCTGTTCTTCTAATCAAGCAACACAGGGGCTCGAGAACTCAAGAAATTACATGAACTCAGATCTGAACTTATACTAGTTCGCTACAAGCAGCCCACCTAACAAGTTGCCAGCAGTGATTACTAACTACATATATAATCAACATTGGTTTTCAACTTTTATTTGATGAAAATGGAAGATGCTCTAAGGGAATAATAAATTGTGCAACATCAAATAAAGTCGCAATCTATCGCTGAAAAAAACAATGGCGTAGATAAAAATCATTAAAGAAAACCAGCACTACAGCAACTAATGTAATCATTAATCAAGGCAATGTTAGAGCAGGATATCTACTCAACTTTGCTACATCAAGAATAATGAAGACGACATTACCATCCAGTCATCACGAGCTAAGGTGAATTGCTATGAGATAAACTGTATGCATTTTTTAGGTCATGACATGATGCATTTAAGAATAAGTGTCATATACTGGATATCTGACCTATTTCACCAATTCCTATTTAGATGACTACAACTGCCAACACGAGCTTCATCTGATCCTCTCTTTTGAGTATCCATTCTAGTTGTCCTATGTCCCGCCTCCCTTTCTAATTATAAGAGCCAAAACATGTTGATTACAGGCCTCTCTGCTTATGTTAACCAGCCAAAATCTCTCAAGTGTGTGCTCGATTAATGATTTCCAACCACTTCAATCTGCACCTAATTGATTCTCTAACTTCACTATTAATCGCAGGCAATCACTCCTGGGTTTAATACAGTTCTAATAACAACCTTAGCATCATAAGATCCATAAAATCTCAGTTTATCATGTCTATAACCCCAAAACCTAGGGGAAATGCATAAAAAATATTATAAAGCCGGATTTTTTGGTCTTGAAACTTACTTGTCAAGAAACTCAGAATCTGCAACTGAGATTATGTGGTTCAAAATAAAGATGATCAACTCAGTTAGCCTCCGAAGGTTCATATCAAGGCCCAAGAGGAATGCTTGAGGAATCTCATGTGTACAAAATTCAAGAATTCTTGCAAGATTGCATGAAAGATCAAAAACAACACCACATTTTCTTTGTTGCAAGTCCCCAACCTGCGCAATAGAAACATCATTTGATACTGTGAAAAAAAATTATAAAGGAAAGTACTAGCAGTCTAGCACTAAAGCAAAACATTAAAGTTAGCATACAACAGATAATAATGGAGATTAGACTAATGTTCAAAACATCTAAGTAACATATCAATAATGGTAACCTGGTAATTTTCTTGCATCTCTCGAATGGAAACAGAGAATTCAGTCATTGTCCAACTAAGGGTGTTGAAAAGTCGATTGAGGAAAGAGGAGAATAATCCTTCATCATGACTGCATGCCTCTCGTAGTAACACCTTCATGGGACAAAAGTAAGAAGGAAAAAAATAACCTACATTAAAGAGGATCAAGAAACATACAGAAGAACAAAGCACACAAACTAACAAATGGTCATCTAACCTGGAAAAGTGATGATGATGAAGACTCTGCATGCTTTGAAGAACCAAATCCAGAACCTTTGCACAGCCGAAGGAGTATGTTTGTAACCGGAATCCACGATCTGTTATCAAATGCTGATAGCAATGCCTTTGGCATTCTATTGACAGCTTCCATGTTGTTCTCAAAGGTAACCATATAATCCTTATACTGTACCAGGACCGATATGGATTGTAGTAGAAGATCCTTTATGTCTGCGCTCGATATTCGTGGGTCATTGAAGTGCTTGACAACAAAAGTAACCTAAAAGAGCAAACTCCAACTATTATGAACTTCCAAACAAAATGAAACAGAATTGACAAATTAACATCATTAAGGAAACTGAGGAAAGAAACATCAGTCGATGGAAACCATTTGTCTCAGACAAGTGTTCCCTAAAGACTTGCTAGACTTATATGCTCCCCACACCACCCCCACCCACACACAAAAAAAAAAACAAGAACAGGAGGGGAAAACAGAACAAAAGAAAGGAAGAAAAACCCACCCAACACACTCAGAAATTGTCAGTGCACTCGACCAAAATCGCTGGAGCTTGGACTTAAGAAGAATTATGTAAACAGTTAGTTATACCAAAATATATAAGTTAACAAAGGTAATATGCCTGTTGCTATTCTCAAAAGGGTGTAAAACAGAAAGAGAAAAGGACAAGGATAAACACACCAACCAGGTTTCCAAATATAGAAGGAATTAAATAGTAATGAATTAGATCTATCATCCAATGCTGGACAAGATATCCACAGCAATATGAGAAAAACACCATCTCATGATATAATGCCCAAGATGTTAGTAACTACCTTCAAATGTACTGGGAGCTAAGGGGGATCTATCACCAATTACATACCCTCCACAGATCAGTCTTTAAGTAACTTAATTTTAGGTTTAAAGAACAGAAGATTGTAAAAAATCTGGAAGCCCAACTAATCAACCTTACAGAAAACACAACCCAATTGCATAATGCAATCTACACTTCAATGATTCATGTATTCACCTTCCTACTTTTCTTATTCGCTTGAAGCTTGTAACTGGTCTTGAAATTGATTTCATTTCATATAGCATGATGTACGATGTATTAGTCAGTATATCACATGTTACATTGTCCGCTAGATAATAAGTATCCTGGTGATCCAAGGCAAAAAAACGGAAGAAACTGCATGGTTGGCACTTACAAATGGAGCAAGCCCTTGCTTAAGAAAGATTGCTGACGAAACAAACGGAGGATCACTTCTACGCAATGCATGGAAACAGTCCACCTGCGAAAAATACAAATGGCTTCAGGACTTTTTTCAAAAAGAGAGAAAAGAAAAAGGAAACAAATGAAAAAAAATCAAGTAGAGAAAGTTAATATCACAAAACAAAAAAAATTGGCATAAAACAATTAACCCATACCAGTGATTCAAGATAAAATTCAGGGGTATAAAGAAATAATGATTCATCATTGCTAAGAACCAAGAGCATTTCCACGATCCACATGCATGTTGCATACATTCCTCTTTGCTTCCAACGAGAAAATAGAGAGATGCGGTACCTTCAATCCATATGGAGATTAACAAATGCAATAGATGATTTGACGTCATTATGGAGCAAAGAAGACAATAAGGCATGCATGTCTCTATCAGTAGAAGAATTCATATCATTAAGTGGACCAAAAAAACAATTCCAAACATACAATAAACCAGAAGTACACATTATACAAGATACGCTAGATAGCACATCAGCAGCATTGACATTCAAATATGCTCTTTACCAATGTAGAAAGCACCTCTTTGTTCTTTGGGGGGTATTTTATTGTTCTTGCTTGAAGATTTTCTTAATATCTAATAGGTACAATAAATAATACACATACCAAATATATTACCAACTTTGTAACAAGAACAACAGCCAGATATTATTCCATCAAGGTGTGATTACATTTAAGATTATGCAAAAGAAATTAAGCAATATTTTACAAGTGGCTGTCAAACTGAAACCATTCATTTGATGAGTTGCTACTTGCTACAAAAATGGGACAATCCCACTGCAAACAAAAATGCTACTTATGCGGTGAAGATAAAATATTCAAAAAAAAAACATATAAGGGTAATTTGACATTGCTCCCTAATAAATGTCTTATTATGTATTATTTCCCCCAAAAAAAATTTAATTTTGATATTAGTTCCCACAATGCGAGATCCGGTCATTCCAGGTCACACTCTCTTAGAGTTGCCAGCCAAATTTCAATTCCCCAACCTAACCACAGTCAACCCTTAACCCACATTGTGATGTTACCCAAATGCCCCTCTTCATTGTGCCCACCTAACATCTGATGTTCTCTTAAGTCAGATCTACATCGAACCCTCATCCCCTCTTCTTCACTGATCAAATGATGAAGCCCACACTCAGCCCCTCCTTCTCAGTCTCACTCTGAATCTCAGAAGCTGGCAGATCATGACGGCTCCCAACTCCATCCCCTCTCCACTTCTTCCCTGGTCTCACCAAAGCGCACGCTCTCCCTTCTCTGTTCTGACACACATCTCTAGTCCCCTGTTTTAAATATCGGCCGAGTCGGCCGAGATATCGTCCGATATTTCCTTTTTTGCCTGCTGCCGATACGATATGGGAAAATCGTTCGCCATATCGTTTGCAGCAAAAAATGGCCGATATTTGAAATATCGACGGATAAGTCACCCGATATCGTCCGATATATCGCCCGATATGAAATAACTTATTTATTGCACGACTGCGTGCAAATGTACATTATTTTTTACTGTCTTTTCTTGCATATTACATCATTTTTATTAGGTAGAAGATATCTATGACACTAACGCAACTTTTAGTTATCAATATTTCATCATATATAGTGTCTGATATGCGCGCCCGATATGCGCGCGTATCCCGATATCTCCCCCGATATCCGATATCTGATATGAAAAACCCCCATCCGATACGATCCCGATATCCGATATTTAGAACCATGCTCTAGTCACAACGGACCTATATAGTATGAGCACTAGTACCATGAAGTCGTACCCTTGTTAAACACTCTGACACTCATCTCGGACACCGAAACTTTTTAGATACTTCTCAGACACTTCCTAAATATGTTGTTAATTATATAATATATATTTTTAGTTTAGTATACTTGTGGAACACCGACAATTAACCTACATTTCTCATACATTTCTTGTCTCCACTGTATGCTTGAGATGTTCATTTAGTTTCATGTATATATCAAAGACTGTAGTAGAAAAGTATGTCAAAAGATTGATTTGTATGAAGCTGTGATAAGTTTAGATATCTTTCGATAGAACAAATGCTATACATTGAGCTACTATATAGAAAATTAAACAGTCAAAATTTGCAAAATCATAAAAATGTATGATAGGTTAAAATTTTAGCATATATGTTATCATCGGATGGTATTGTATTATTATGTCTCGACTTTTGGGTTTACGAAAGTATTTATGTATGTAAGCATGCACTTTCTCTTATCATTTCTCCATATTCTCTACATATTGTATTGTCGTCTCCTCGTATCTTCTTACGAAATTGCCACGTCGTACTTGTGTTCATGTCCATGCTTCGTAGTAATAGACACAACATTGACAACAGGGCCATTAACTATTGAAGGGGGCAAAACTGAAGGTGGCAACATCATTATTTCTCCAAAGAAGGTAAACCAACCTAATGGAGAGATGAGAAGAGATGCAGGATGAAGGGAAAGGAAGAGATGGTAATGGGTCACTTACAAAAGAAGATGAAAAAGAAAAAGAAGAAAGCAAGAGATGGCAGGGGGGAGAGAGAGAAAGAGAGGATAAGGGGGCACGGGCTTTAAAGATTATAATGATAGATATGGGGTTCGACCATTGGGAATGTTGAAGAGGGTAAATTGGTAAACGTATCCTCCATCTCTTAGGGAGGGGGGTTGAACAAAATGCTCTCTCTCCATAGAATGACTTCTAATCTAAAGGGGCCAATAATGTGTGGGAGATTAATATAAAAATATCAATATGTGGAAAACTAATATCAGAAATCAAATATATATGGATAAAATGGTTTGGGTGCAAGCAGTGTAAACCATCTTGAACCATGTAACTCTATAGAGTTGCAAAGCATTCACAAACAAGATCAGATAAGCTTGCACAAATATGAGCTGCCTCCAAGATATAATGCTTTATGGTGAAGGATACTGTAAGAAATAGTAAAATTGCAAGAACTGTAAAATCTATATGGTCTTTAAACCATATGTCCCATTTAGCATGCCAACTTAAACATATAGTTACATGAACATTCAATTATGCGCCATGAAATTCATTTGAAATAATAGAAGAAAACAGAAGACAAATAGAAGGTGCCTTAATGTAACAAATAAAACAGGGATCTCAATTACATTTCATAAACTCCAAAATAACAACAATAACAATAACAATAATTATAATTATAATTACAATATAAGCACCTTAGAAAAGCAGATAGAGAACCATTATAAGCCAGAGTTCAGTACAAACTGTAATTAACATAGGATAGAATAGAATAATGGTAATCTTACCATGTGCACTGCCTGACACAATCAACCAATTCTTCTCGATAACCATTTCTAACATCTTTTAGACGCTTTAATTGCTCAATGCATGATTTTTCTCTTATTTGTTTGTCTGTATCATCTAAGAGAGAAATTGATTGCAACTGCTGAGACATGTAGTAGAATGCCTGCATATAAGAATTTTAGGCTTAGACCTGAGTCATAGAAAGACAAAGCATAATGAAGAAGCATCATAAACCATGGCAGACCCCTGAAACAAGCGAAGTGACCTGATAGCAGATAAATGTCAAAGCAAAATACTAATGTGATGCGTTTTAGATCAGTGTCTACTTATATAACCCAGATATAAGATGACCAAAGCAAAGCAAAGCAATTTGCTACTTTCAACTATAAGAAACTTAATTTGGAGATAATGCATGGCATCACCTAAGAGCACTAGAACTGGAAATATGAAGAGTTCCTAGCCTCGAAATCTTATGCACCAGAGTAACAGCAATCCGATGACCAGAGTCACCCTAAGATGACAAAGTACTTACTAGCAAGAACCAGAATTTTAGCAGTTGCACACAACTTAAACATCTTAACTTTTCTAGTCAAGGTTTTTACTGAGTTAATCTATGAGACATTGCCCCAACAGTACCACATAACAAAAGAGCCACCCAAGGAATCCGAGATATGCTATTGGGATGCATGTTCCATTATTAATCTACCAGTTAGAAGAACAACATGACTATCTGTACTTCTTCATGAGCAGTCATTTCTTAGAGACAACCCCTTCATACCCTGAAAGTTGGACAACAGAAATAGAGAGCATAGGATGCTAAAACAAACGAAGTCTGAGCAAATAAATTAAATAAAAATATTTTAGGTATCAGATTCGCATGCTATAGAAGCACCCTGCACTCAGCTTATTAGATGGTAGCCTCGATCTAGTAAAATGAAGAGTTAGAGAAAATATATAGGCCAGAAAGTATAGGCTTATCAAAGGTAAACCAAAAAAAGGGTGGTGTGAGCAATGTTCGCTAATGGATTGCCATTCTTCTGCATAAAGAGACTCAACCGAGTTATTGCAGGGCCCTTCTCTCAACATTGACCTAGATGAAGATTTTGTAGCGTAGGTTCATTTTCTGTGTGGTTCATTACCTGAGACGAAGCTTCCACAGTAATCAGTTTATCTAAGGAGACAGTGAACAACACCAAGAACCCTCCCAAAGAAATTGAGAAAGTCTACACAGTTGTTACTGTAGCAGACTTGACATTATACATAGGAGTTGACAGACAAGAGAATTTAACAGGTTAATTAAGTTTAGAACCTACACTGATTGGTCTTATAACGTAGTGAGATTTACTCTTGAAAGATCAATTATCAATATTTAAATTCAACTAACCATGAAGATTTTCAATTGTATTAGGGGTCAGTGAGTAAGGTAACAGGAATAAAAGTATTACAAACTGACTTTACGGTTTTCCCCATTTCCCATCATAATAGTAAGGTTGAGTTTCAAGCTTTCCACCGTAAAAGGAACTGTTCTTCCTAACATAGTGGAACTCTTTGTTATATGGCTTAACAGATATTAGAGGGTTGTGAAATTTGAGGGTTGTGACGAGAGGCATCCAAAAAACATGAACATTTCAATTTGGGTTACATGTACCTGAGATGAAATGGATACGCATACTTCCAGCGGCATTCCGATGCAGCTTAAGACAATATCTTGTTTTTTAATAAAACAAAAGGATTTCCCGGATATCTCTTTTTTTTTTTTTATAGGAATGACATCATGAATATTGATCAAAATACACTGAGTATAAACACACCAATAATTTATCACTTTCCTTTTTTGGGTATATAGATTTAAACGCAAGTCGTCTGGGCAGATGACACAGCAATTAGCACCCATAGCAAATGGCAAATACCAAAGGACCGACTCATGCGCTATAGGTGCCCATGCAAGTGTTTCCCATCCCCCAGGTGAGGTGCTAACGCTCCAAAGTTTCTAGTGCAAGTGGGTTCATTATTCAGCTCCAACACTTTGGGCTGGATTTTGACCAGGTACACACATAGAACGCATGTACAGAAGAAAAACAAAGTGAGGAAATGGTTCCCTCATCTATTTGCTGCCCCTCTCTTAGTTCTTCTTTATCTACTCTCTTCCTATAATCAGTTAACCGCCACCCCCTCTTAGTTCTACTTTATCTACTCTCTTCCTCTAATCAGTTAACCACTAGCATCCAGTAAACAGCACCCCAATCACCAGTGACTAGAGCCCATCTCCAGGACCCTCAACCACAGCCAGACAGGATTCATGAGAATATTTTATTTTCTATCTGTTTTTACTTCTGATTGGGCACTTACTTGATACCCTTGTATTTCCATTCATTTCCTTCATACATTCAGTTTCTTTGTGCTTCCTTTTTCTGTTTGTTACTATTTTTTGTTTTAGATCATAAAGAAGATAAGTAGATAACTGAGGAGCAATTTAGATTTTACCAAAATGCTAGACATGATTGTTGTAGACTTGTTGTTAAGGGGAAACTGAGATCTATCAACCTTTCATAGGAATCTAGAATACCATTGATTTCCAATTCGGGCCCGTGATGAAATTATTCTGTTGGTAATACAAATGTTCATTAAGAAAAGACAACTGAACATTCTTATGCTAGATTTTGTAGTTGGACATGGTTTATACAAGTAATCATGAATTGTTGTTGCAAACACTTCAGTGAACATGATTACCTTATTGCTTTGTTGAAATGAATAGATGCAGGTATATACTATTTTTAACAGTTCTTTATATATTGGTGCCTCACTACACTCAGGCAGTTGCTTCACTGCTATCTTGGTGTATCTTGCTTCAAGTAATACAAGAAACTTTCATCTTTCGCCTTCAAAACTCTCATTGGGGAAATCAATTTATAATGGGTTCTAACCCAACCACTTAACTGTTAGCCATCGTTGACACAAATTCATTTAATAGATCTCATCCTCTTTTCCCATTCTATCTTTGTTGTGCGATAATTGCAAGTGTTACAAGGCGACATAATATGGTTACCTAGTGTGTGGGTGTCAAAGTGTCCAACACAGAGCATTCCTAAAACAAAAACATGGGGATATGTGTGTACTTCAGAGCTGAGCATGTAATGTGTATGCATGCATGTATGAATCAAGCAATTCACTTAAAATCTCTCACTTCAACAAACAAATTAAACTTCTACTCAATTCAGTTTTACTTGATATCTTGAATTTGAAAGATCTAGATTGCAAGTGATGGTAAAGTCATCGTGATTTTGTGACTTCAATTGATATTAGAGCATCCAGGAACTGTCATCAACTGTTCAGGTGTTGGACATTTAAAAAGAAACCAAAATTGAATCATTCAAGTCATATAGAACAAAACATGTCCTCGCCACACCCAAGCAGCAGCAACGGCCCTACAGAGTCAGCAATATCAATAGAGCTCCCTTATTGTGGTATTATTTTTTTTTTCCATTCACCATCTTCAATTCATCCATCTCTTTCTTGTCATAATTCTTTGTATTCTCTTTCATGTCTTCATTCTTTCCTCTAACCATAATCTTTTCCTGTTTTTGTCCCCTCGCCATCACCATTCTCTTCATCATTCTTCTTGTTCACCTACTCATAACTAGATAAACCTTTTTTGTTCTTTCTTTTCTTTTTGAGTGGACATTAGTTTCATATCAAAGTTGTTGTAGGTATTTATTGGCATGTTGATTAGCTGATGATACTATCAGTTAAAGTTGCTGAATAGTACACTCCGTGTTGCTACTTTGAGTTTAAGTCGCTGATTTCTCTGCTAAAACTGCAGATTTCTAAAAGGATGTATGGACATGGTCAAGTTCATATTGGTTATGGAGGAATTGGTAAACATTTTAAATATTTCTCAAATGTGTTTGTTTTCTGATGGTTTCTACTTTCTATCATGTCATGTTTGATTGATATGCTTGTATGTAGGGGTTTCTACAATTTCAGTATACCATTCATGCAAATTTACATTTAGCAATTAGCATGGTTCGAACTAATCCTTTTCACTTTAAGCACACAGCTGTATATAATGTCCAAAGGTTCTTGTCCTTACGAAATTCTCAGCACTGGGGGTTTCTCTCTTTATAGCCAACAACTTGTTCAGGATATCATTTTAAGAATTTCATAAAATTGACATGCTAACTATAAAGATATTGTATTGATATGCCAAAGTGTAAAACCCTTATGATATATCAATATATGTATATATGTATTTTTTGAGAAAAAGACAGTAACATTACATGTTATACACGTGCCTACTTTTGCCTCCATAATAGCCATGTCCGTACTCTATCATACATATATCCCATAGGGCCATATTGACGTTTGTCCTTCATAAAAGTTAAATGATTGAACAGAACTACAGTACCCTATCAAACAATATACTTAAAGAACTATAGTTCTCCCAGTAAAGTACTTCAGCATATGTTGCTATGTATCTGGGAATCTATTGAGAGTTTTGACTCTGCATCTGATTTAGGCTGAAGCCTTCAATGCTCTAATTGATGTTTATTCACAATTCCCATATAATCAACTAAAAAATTAAGTTTGGCACTTTATCTGGCAATATAATTTTAAAAAAAGAAATATATGGAAAATCAGTAGACTTACCTGCCTAAAATTCGGTGCAACACCCAAATGATACAACAACAGCATGAAGTCGAGCAACTCCTCCTCTCTTAGTATGTCAGAAGATAATTGACTGGTAAATGATGCATTCCCCAAATGCTGCAATGATTGGTACTCGAAATCAGTTTCAGACCGATCACTTGAACTAGGTTTATCCTCAATCTCCTCACTCAAAGTCCTTGTGGTGCACTCTGCAGCAACATTAGCCGATCTTTCTGAAACAGAACTGCTAGGACCCTTCGAGCTTCTACCTGGGGACCGAACATTATCTATTGATGTTCTGATGGGGTCCATGTCAAAAGCTGAACAACAGCAAGGCTTTTGTACTGTAGAATGTGTTACTCTTGCATCATCATCATCAGTGCATCCTTCATCCCACCACACATCTTCCACTTCCTCATCACCAACAGGGTGGGATTTTAAGAGATGATTAACTGACCCTCCTATTCTAGGAATCCAAGTGCGATGAGAATCACCTTTAAGAAGTAAGGCCACAGGGAAGCTTCTTTTTCCACCCCTGTGAAGAAAACCAACATCAGACCCAACATTTCCCCCAAATCGTTCATCATCCCAGAGATGCCATCCATGGGAGAACCTTCAGATAAGAAGTAGAGAATAACTGTGTACAAAGAAACAAGTGTAGTATTGCTTGAAACACCAGATGAAGACACCTTGTGGTCTGCACCCCTGACCTTCAATATAAAAGTCTGCAAAAACTGCCTAAACACCGAGCCTGGTAACTGAGGAGGAGTTGTTGGAGGTATGAAATGCATGGCCAAACGGCAAATCTCCCGGTGCATCTCCTCAATCTGTAGAATATACAAGCCCAGGAGTGACATCAAATCATATAATGCAAGTAGAGATAAGATTAAAGCTTTTATCACAGTAACATTAAACAGAGACAATAAAAATGCTTTTCTCACACTAACATAACTAATAAAATATGTAACTCAAAAAATATTATGTCATAATCCACATGTAACTGTATTAAATATTTTGCTACAGTAAACAAATAGGAAGACACCATCCATGACTACTTGCGATTGCATTTGGGTTTTTGAATTTTTCTACTTAACAGCTCCAAAGTTTCAATAGAATACAGTACATGCATTGATATGAATGAATTAATAAATAAGCATGCACATCTGGGGGAGATAAAAGAAATAACAAATAAGAGGAAAGGGAAAAAGAAGGAAGAGGGCATCTGGTATGAAAATGAAGAGATAGAAAGTCAAAGGTAAGAAGCAGAACAACGGCAAACCCCCAACCTGGGAGCTCCAACACCCAAAAAGGCTCCCATTTCTTCTCATGCCCTTTGACTAGCTTTGTGTATTAACTTCAATGACAAACCATAATAGAGAGGTTTGTAGAATAAAATGAAAAAACTGTCAGAGCAATGAAAGACACTGACCATTTAACTGACAGTTTAAGATGAAACAGGCCTTCTTAACCAACACAAAATGAAACTTCATCAAAATTGACTTAATAGATGTTGACATGCATGTAGAAAAAGATATTTATGAGGATCATACAGTGTGTGTATTTTTTATCATCAAAAGAAAAGAATTAATTACATATATAAGTAGAACCAGTCAAAAACCTATCAACTTACTCCAGAAAAGGAGTTAACCATGTAAACATAATAACAATTCTTCAACAATTAGCAAGTCATTGTGTTGTCTGATACCCTCCTTATAAGATTAGACATTTCAAATATTTATTAGGCATTAAGAAGTCTTCTGCAATCAACACGACATGGGTCAGATGATGACTTCAAGCTAGCAGCACACTTACACTGAGACAGTATCTCTCAATTCAAACATATCTAGCCTGCAAGTTTTTCTCATTATTACTCCAAAAAGCCACTTAACTCAGCAATATTATTATGACCAGTAACAAGGAACCCGCAGCGGGGGGCATTCCAACAGCATTTCAGATAATAAATCCAGCAACCGTGTCTCCCCCCTCTGGACCTAATGGTCCATTGAACTGTTTTACCTGTCCTACTGATGTACTCTTCAAAATAGTCCAGATACTAGTTCATGTTGCACGTTGAATTGAATTCCCCAAGATTGCCACTAACATCAATAGCAGAGACATACGTATCTATTCTGAGCTTGATTCTCTGAACAGACTAAATAGTGATTAGATGCATTATCCGCAATCTTAATTGGCTCCAAGGGAGCGTCCCCAAAGACCAATTTAATTTCCGGCCCTCCAAATATACAACCAGGCAATGCAACTGTATCTAAGTATCTCAATTATATCGAATCCATTCATGTTGGAAACTTGAGGAGGTTATCCATCATTTTTCCAAAGCACCAGATTGCTGCTAAGGGGCAGTTTCTAACATGTGATGCTCCACACGTGCTTACAGAGTAACAGTACTACTAAATTGCAGCTATGTCTCCATTTTGTGTTTGCATATTGGGCAGAAAGATCATCTTTTAATCCCTCTATTATGGCAAACAAAAAAATGGCCCTGGCTTAAACCATATAACGTTTAGTTGTCCCTGGGCATTAAGTATATCTTAGCAGCTAAGAAGAAAATAAAGGACAATAAATATGTAAAGTTCACATGGGAATCTCCTGTTTCTAAAGTCTCTCTTTCTTTTTTTTTTTGAGATAAAGTCTCCCCTTCTTTGTACAACAACAGCAACACAGCCTTTTCCCAACCATTTAAGGTTTGTTCACATGACTATCTTTTTTCTCAATTCAAGTTCTTAAGGCCATCTCCTATGTTAAACTAGAAGCTCATGTTCTTTTCTTACTGCTCTAATCTGTGTTCAATAGGTCTACCCAAGTCCTTGTCGCTCCACCAGCCCAACAATCACACATTTCAGCTGGCACGCTTGTGGTTCTCTGTTACAGTTGTGTACTAGCATATTGAATGTGCATAAACTATTGTTTAATAAATTTTCTTAAGCAACTAATCAGAGATATTTTATGTTTCTTATGTCTCTTTTTTATTTGCAAATAATAGAAGATTAGAGGTGCATATCAAATGCTAATATGAAAAGAGAGTGTAATTGATCGAAAAAGACATAAATAAAACAAAAAATGGTAGTTCTACTATTTTTATAGGTGTAACTTATTTAAGAGAAATATATTGATAAGAAAGTTGAGATAAAATTAGGTGCATATCAAATGCTTATAAAAAGAGAGAGACATATAGAAAAAGAAAATGCGAAAAAAATTGTTGATTCAAAAAGAAGTTATAGATAGTCAAAAAATTTAATCAAAGAAATTCTCGCCATAAAAGTATGATTTGAAACACTCTCCAATTTTACCAAATTTCACATTGGTTATGTGCATAGTTCAAAAGATTTTCTCAACAAACTAAACATTTCAGTTTGGGAAAATCAACAGCCAATATCCATATTGGAAAACTCTTACTAGCTTATTACTCCATGTGATATAACTGTCTGCCCTTACTGTTGTCATTGTTATGCTTCTATAAGTAAGTGGTTCACTGACATAAAATATGTCAAACTCAAACTTCTACAAGGTACAACTGACACTCTCTCTTCAAGGATTGCTGTGTGCGGAACTTGCTTGTTCAGACTAGTTGGGATTAGTTACAACTCCAGCAACCTCAGTGTTAGGTTCCCTAAAGGTGGAGTGTTATGCTGCAATAACTGCATTTGAACTACATCATTCTCTTCAATGTGTTTTACCTCATGTTATTGGGAATTCAGAAGAAAACTTATGGCATTTCAACGCACAAACAATAAGTGGCCAATTTGAGTGAAGTAGGTCATATATGAACTAGCTCATCGGATGTGAAGTTGTCCAAACATGGGTTTTGGTTAAAATTTGATCAAATAACAAGATGACATGTGAAACAACCAATGAAAAACTGAAATATCTTATATTTGATGCCGAACTGTACAATCAATCATGATGCGGCTAAACAACCGCATATCTAATGTATTCACCAGTTGCAGTTTGTTGATAGAATCAAGATCCAACAGTGACGTGTGTAATAGTAATATTTATGCATCAGTTGCATAGCCTGTTTGGCTTCCATGACAATAACCATCTTCATACATTGCTGCCCCATATCGGACACTGTTTTGATGGAAGAATTTGTGGTGATGATGATGAATTGGTAAGCATAATTATTGTTACAGCATCAGGTTTCTGTGAGGCTATCAACTTTTGCATACCGAGGATCGAGTCCTCTAATCATATTATGGAGATGCTGCTGGCATTGTTCCCTTCAACCAGAGGCTTATATTCATGAAGGCTCCTCAATAATGCAGCCTACCTCATTGCCTCAACATCTCTAGTTCCGAACATCACAGCTCTTGAACTATATTTGCCACCTATCTTTTTATGCACCTATTTAAACTGAGGTTAACATGTTTTCTGTGTTCTAATAAAGGTTAAGGGCCTCTTCCCCACAACCCATCCCTCCTCACTCCAATAAAAGATAAAGGGAAAAAAAAAACTAAAAGGTTTAAAAGGTAAATATTTCAGTCAAACATCACCGCATCAACGCGGCAAAGCAAAAATAAAGTTTAAATGAGATAGTGTGAGATAGCAGATAATACATGCATGCACAAGTCTAAAACTCAGTGGTTTGTGAAAAGTCTAAACACAAGGTTGATCATTCATTCTAGTTAAATCTAAAATTAACCAAAAGTACATAACATTGCAAGATATAATTAATCACACTATAAAACGGCAAAGGCAGATGAACAGAATCAAGAATCTTCTTGCAACTGCAGCATAACAATCAAATAAAGTTATTAGTTGCAAACTTGCACTTGCACCGCTCGCCAAAGCAGTATTACCTATGAATTTCTCCAATGACCACGTATGATTGGGTTGCTGAAGAAACTCCATAAAAATGCATCATCTTTTCATGAAAAATAACCATACATTGCACAATTTCATTTTCATATCAGATAAAAAGTAGCAAAAAAATCAGCAAAAAATACCTCCACCAGCATCATTGTAAACAACGAGAGGATAAGTAGACCTCATGTCAAAAGAGGGCTAGGTGCAGAACAACATATACCTTATTGACAGCTGCAGACAGTGCTGTAGTTGTCAACATCATGCTACTTTCAGAGTCAATGTCCTCACATGACCCAGGCCACCAGACAGATGGCATCAACATCTGCAGATCCTGTTTGTTTGGGCTCTTCCTCGACAAAAATCCTTCCATTATGTATTCAAAATTCGACTTCCAACACAACACCATCATCTCTTCATGACGGAGCATGTGGCGGGCTAGGGTTAAATAAGGGTATGAACCAGAATACGGACACTCCACTAGAACGAGTGGAGCCATTCTACAATTACAAGAAAGAGCCACAATGACATGCTGAAACAATGAGGTGGATCCTGGAAACTGCAGAAATAGTTCAACAATTTGATCCAAACTCGCACAATCATGAGGTGCATGTACACCAAATATTTCCAACAAGAATGAAATAACTTCTCCCCACGCAATATATTCAGTGCTCCCTTCATTTGCCTTCATTACATGAAAGAACTCCTCACAGATCCCACGAGAGATAGGGAAATATAGTTCTCCGAGTGGTGCAAACCTTTTTAGGCTTCTCAATTTCTGAAAATATCCCACGTCAGATCTATCCATAGATTGCACTTCCAACAGCCTTGACAAGCATTCTAGCAAATAAGAAATTGTGGATACAGAACTAGGAGGAGCCTGAATTGGAAGAAAACCAGCAACGGGGTACTTGAATGGGTGAGACCCAAATTCAAATCACAGCGCTCGCCTTCTGAAAGAGAGATTGCAGGATAATACCCAACTCCTGGCCCCATTTTACGAATCCCACTGAAAGCTACTCCAAGAGAAACCCCGTTCCTATAGAAAGAAATTGTGTTGGTATCTAAATCAATGCAACACCCAATCACATCACCCACTACCCACGATTGTCCATATGCCTTTTGATCTATGTTCCATTTGCTGACCCTCCTTCCATCAAAGGCATATGAATCCTCTGTATCCCCTACACCTTTTCTATCAGTGAATGGGCAAGAGATAGTGGCCCAGCCAAGTTGCTGGACTCCGGAAGTTTCTAGTGTCACCTCATACATCCACTTTCCCTTCCACAGGCAAGCATTGAACCTGGCACTGCTAAACACTGCAAAGCTTTCAATAAGCAATGGTTCCCTCATTACCCTGACATCACCACAAACACTTGCTCTATCTATAGCAACAGTATTTGGTCCACTACCATGGTCTGTAACTAATACCCCACTTCTAAATTCCAATTCTCTATCTGTATTAAGTCTGCGACCGGATTTCTTCAAGAGTTCTCGGATAAAATCAACACTGATTGAGATAGAAGATTGATGAATTGACTTGTAAGGGATATCTAGAATATATTCTAGAGTTCTTTCCCGTGATTGGTTGCCAATGTCCTCAAAGCTTGAAATAAAATGAGATTTTTGTGTATGCCCCTTCTGGTCATCATCAGACAGTATAAGAGCCAAACCCGGTGAGAATCCATTGCTCCTGAGACCCTCTTGAGCCATCTTTACAGGGAAGAAGGTCTTAATATCTTCCCCCTATCTATATATATACAAGCATATAATTACAATGTGTTACATAAAAAAAACTTAAACTGTTCTTCTTGAAACCCCAGAAATCTCCAAAAGCAAGAAATATAAAGAAGGTTAAAATAAGGCAACATATCCTCAGCTCTAATCAAAGAATTAGAGAGCATTGCAAGAAAAATCACACTGAAAAAAAGCCGGAACTTTCCCTGTTATCATATCAAAACTATGTAGAAGAAATCAAATTTTAGAAAAATGTAATAATTGAAAAATAAAAGCCTAGTAAATACCTAACTACACTTAAATTAAGAGCTACTAATATACACACACTTATCTCCAACTGCGAGGAAGCATAACATCCTCTTCTTCTCGTGTAACAGCGCATAGGACATCTCCATAGGGATTGTAGAACAATAACAAAGAAGAAGAAGAATAACAATAATTACTTTTTTGATACATAAGGCCGAAGCCGGACTTGAACCTGCCACTCCCCACAACCCACTCCCACCCCTTTACCAGTGAGCCAGGCCTCACTGGCATAATAATAAAATGGCTGCAGTTTAAAAAAACTTCTCTTCAATGGATTCTGAGGTGAAAAATGAATTAAAACAATAAAAAGGACAAATTATATCAATCTCCTGTAGAATATTGGCCGTCACAAAAACCACTAATTCCTGCTGGTGAAGATTGAACGGGATAAAGTTAATTTGATGTTACTATAAAATTTAAAAAGGTAATTGCTAGTTACTAAAGGAAACATGATCACAACCCGCTCGGTCTCTCATTGGAGACCTAAGATGCGAGAAACCCAAATAAAAATTAGAAAATAAATTGGAGATTACAGAATTGATAATATTTATACATATTCTACTGAAAAATGAAGGGGATTGAGAAATTTCAAGATCTGGATCCAATTCAACGCTATTATTAGGAGCTTTCTAGAGAGGCGACGAACTTACATGGGAGCGAGCTTCAGCAGCTGATTCCGTGACGACGGGAGAGATTCTAGGGTTTCTTTTAGATGTGGCGGGAGAATTTAGGGTTTGAAGACGCCGTTGAATTTGATGGATTGAAAAGGGAAGAAGAGAGAAAAAGAAGAACATAAATCAAACGGGGGGCTAGAGAGGGAGAGAGAGATTGTCTTTATTTCCTCCAACGAATAATCGAATATATTGAGGCTGCAAAGGCCACGCGGGATCCCGCACACTGACCTCCCCGAATAACTCTAACTCGCAATATTTTTCTGAACACCCATCTAAATATCAGTCATTGACGGTGGGCCCCATGAAAATGGTAGAGCCCGGTGGATTTACGTCCCGCGTATAGAACATAGCAAAGAACACCTAAAAGATTCGTGGAGCCAAAGTATTTTTGTTACCCGCGGTCCCCGATCACAAGACTTGTGTTTCACAGTAGTATGGGACGCACATGTCAGTGAGTGAGAAAGATAAGGAGCCTCTGCCGGGCCCCACAAGGGAAGGTCTGCTGGCTGCTGAGCATGTGTGGTGCGAAATACCGATAACGTGGCACGCCGCGACAGCTGTTTCTCTCGACGTAACCTTTCAAATTCCCGCATAGAAATGTCCTCCCCCGCCCCGATCAAGCACACTATTCCTATGCGGGACAAGCTGTTAACCAACGCTCTGTTCCTCCGCCGGCCCTAATCGAGATTAAAGTCGCACGTGCGGAGATTAGTAGAAGCGGTGGCGGGACACATGCGCTAAGGGTACCGGCGCGCGAGAAAGTACAGGATTCCTCCCATCGCTTTGGAAGAGAAAGCGAACCTTGCAACTTGGGCCTTTATGCTTGTGAGTTCAACTAGAATTGGAGAGTTCAACCGGACACGTGGAAAGGGTGTGACAACTTTTTTCTTGAATTATTCGGTTATATATATATATATATATATATATATATATATATATATATATATATATATATATATATAAACAAAGATAGGAATAGTTGCCCTTTATGTAGCTTTTGCTTAATTGCATGAAGTTTGTGGGATGGAAGCTTATTATTGGGAGAGCTTGTGGAGTGGTGAATGTTGATTTTAGCTATCTAGGAATAACGGGAGCATGATGCCTTTGCACGTGGAGATGTAGATTGATATTGTGGGGTTGGCTTAGGGCTTGTTTGATTGTTGGAAAACAAACACCATAAAAGAGAGCTATCAGAGGTCACCTCATTCATTTTTTTTGCTTTTTCTTATTTATTAGAAAGAAAAATTATGTGAAAATGAAGAGGTTCAGCTAATTTTTTCGTGCACCTCTTAAAGCAAGAGAGGAAAAGAATGTGAGGCCCATGTGTTAAGCTTGATTTGTCAAATTTCAACCGTTTTTTAGCCCTCAACAGATTCAAATATAACACAAAAAAAGTGTCGCCACCTTGGTATTTTCCCTCCCTCTCTTTCCTGTGAAACAAACAGCTTTTAAGACCAAAATGAAAGAAAAAAGACATGGTGCCCACTATTTCAGAGCCAAAATCAGCTGCTTTCTTCCACTTCCAGGGCAAACAAAAAGGCCGTTGTAAAATTTTTGGTGTAAACATGATCTCTTATGTATCTAATGTCACTTTCAAAAGGAAATCGTATATCAATAAATAAAATAAGTGAAAGCGGGTTTAACTCTCCTCACTCGTAGAATGGAGATTCCGTTAGAACTTTGACAACTAATCAAGATTAACTGATCTAATTGGCCTGGTCGGCGAAAATCAGGTGGAAGATTTTTCGTTCGATAAAACGTTTCTTGATTACAGAACCACCTTTCAATTCCCTTCTTTAGTTAAACACCAATTAGACTGGTATTAGTCAGTATTAATATATAATCAAATATATTAACAGTAATATTTATAAAAATAAATATTCCAGCATGACCCCTGTAAAAAGAATATTAGTTCAATTACACATTATATGGAGTGAGATGTGCATATAGCGAATCTCTTTAGGACAATTACATCACCTACTACGGTACTAACGGGTTACTGGACACTAGTCTCCCAAGATACAATACTCATTCATGATATTTGGATGGCGCTACTAAATGGACAGTATAGTCGAACCAAAATTAATCAGTACCTTTACTAATTGAAAGTAGACAAAATTTGGATCAAGACAAATTTCAGAGAGAATATGTCTTAATTTGGAGGATTATTCACTATAAGACAAAAGGAAGGAGAGAGAAGGAATTTCGGTCTTAACAACCCAATTCTATTGTTTTTCGTTTCCTATGTGTAGAATAAGTCGAGAGAAGCGCTATAAAGCGCTATTTGTAGCGTTCCTGGTGTGCGGTTGGAGAGCAGTTGCAACGGTTTGTACAGAATCGTCACAACTATTTTATTTTGTACGTTGGAGATAACAGCCGAGCAGAGCTTTGTTGGGTCGTGTTGAGCTTGTACTTATACCCGCTTCAAAACTGAAGCGGATGGGCTTTGGCCTGCGCACCCGGTTTAAAGAGAACCAGGTGCACCCCAATCCAAAATAACCGGGCCCGCACCCGTGCTCTGGCGCCGGGACTGGTGGGCGGTAGCGCGCACGCGTGTGGGCATGATTCCCCCTTAAACGCACGCGAAAACTCTAAGTACTCTAAGGCATGCCCTTAATTCTCAGTTTTTCATATTTAACCACTCAACTTTTCACACCATATTCAATGTGCGACAAAAGAGTTTCTACTTCTTTTAGTCCTGTTTAGTTATTAAATTAGGTCAACTTTTGACTTGAATATCTCATTCATTCGGAAACGAAATTGAACTTGTGTATATATTACGTTCATCCCCAATGAAAGGAGAACACACTCCAACCTTCATCCGTGTGTTTCTAGCAACAGATCACGCCTGAATTCAACTCAAAGATTTACTTGAAATTTCTTGTTTCAAAAAACGCTCACAATGAATGGAGATTTAAGAAACAAACACACTTGAGGCTGACTTTATAGTGAAAGATATTTTAGAAAAAAAAGTGCATCAGAATATGTGAAGTAGGTCTTGAACCTTACATAGTGAAAGTCTTATCAGACTTATTGGCTAATCAGTGAACTAAGCTTGAACTGTTAGTCGTTTATGCAAGCCAAGTAAACAGGCATCACACAGTAACTTTTCAAAATCACCTTTGATTCTCGGTTGTGTCCATTTTGACCCTGAACATTCTTGGTTTCAGAGAATGTGTTTAGGAAATCACAGTCTCCATAGAGACTCTCAAAGAGCCGACCCAGCTCTACACTTACATAGGTGATCGTCCTATTATGAGTAGTCTACTCTACCTCACTTGTTTTGATACCAAGATTTAGGAATCATTAAAAGCATTGAGTTTATCATAAATCCACTTGTAGAAAAGAACCATAGGAATGGGTTAAAGTTAAGCTCCTAAGCGCTTGCTTGTAGAGTCAATTATAACTAGTTTTTCTCTTGAACTTAGTTCGTGGGATCTCCAGTCGTTAAGTGAAGTTTCTATTAAACTGACTTCGTAGGGTTAAGCTTTTAGCCTCAATCCCCTCAATGTGAGTTTATAAGCTCTACACTCAAACCTCTAGTAAATGGATCCGCTAGATTATCCTTTGACGATACAAAATCAATAGAGATAACTTCATTTGAGAACAATTGCCTAATGGTGTTATGTCTACGATGAATGTGTTTAGACTTACCGTTATATACAAAGTTTTGTGCTCTAGATACAACTGCTTGATTATGGCAATGGATGCATATGGTGGGCACTGGTTTAGACTACAGTGGTATATCCTCCAAAAATTGTCAAAGCCATTATACTTTTTCTCCAGCCTTGGATAAGGTTACAAATTCTAATTCCATTGTAGAATGGGCTTTGCAAGTTTGTTTGGAGAATTTTCAAGATATCATTGCGTCTCCAAGAGTAAAAATGTATCTGTACGTTGATTTCAATTCCTCAAAATCTATAATCCAATTTGTATCGCTATACCCTTCAAGCACATGTGGATACTTTTCATATCTCAAGGCATATTCTTTGGTATTAGATATGTGATCTATTACTCGTAGTAGGGCAATTCCATGATCATTACTAAGATTACTAGTGAATCTGGTTAATCTGCTTATGGCGTAAGTAATATCAGGTCTAGTGCAATTCATTAAATATATTAGACTTTCGATGATCTGAGAATACTCCAACTATCATTTTTCAGTTATTGTATTCTTACGAAGGTGGATGCGTGAGAGAAAATAATTTGTATTCTTTTTATTCTACGTTCTTTGAATCTTTCTATCATCTTGTCCACGTAATGTGACTAAGATAGACTGATTATATCTGGTATTCTAGTAATTTTAATTTCTAAAATTACATCAGCAATTCTCAGATCTTTTATATCAAAGTTTTTGGATAGCATTCTTTTTTTATACTTAATAACCCAATATTAGTCCTATGTATCAACGTGTCGTCTACATAAAGACAACAATGATATATGTATTTTTAACTGTTTTAGTGTAAACACACTTATCACATTCATTGATAGTGAATCCATCATTGATCATAACACTATCCAACTTCTCATACCACTGTTTAGGAGCATCCTTGATCTCTTACTCCTCCTGGTTCAACTTCCATATCAATTGTCGATTCACTGGGTTCTTCGTCTTTGAAGGCTGTTTCATGTGTTCCTTTCCAATAAGTCTTGTCTTATTTTCGTTTGTACAGAAAAATGCCTTCAAAGAACACATTATCTCTTGATTCGATAATTATGTTTACATGAATATCCGATATTTATGATTTGTGTACCAGAAAACCGTAGGCAGCACTACTATTCAAGGCATGAAAATGCAATCCATCATTTTAGATCAGAACTTAATCTTCTTAAGTAGTGGCACCGGTACACTTGCAAGGCACCACCACATTTTGAGGTAACGGTAAGATGGAAGCCTTCCATACTACAACTCAAATGGACTAAGTCCAATTTTCTTATTGGGTACCTTGTTTTGCGGTCAACAGGGCTTCCCCCCACAAGTTCTGTAGTGTTTCAGAACTTACGAGCATAAAATTGATCATCTATTTTAAAGTTTTATTTTTTCTTTCGGCAATCCCATTCTGCTGAAGAGTATATTGTGCTATGATTTTAGCGGTTTATACCAAAGTTAGCACACAATTTACTGAATCTATTTGATTCATATTCTCCGCCTTCAGTATAGGAAAAGGAGCAGACATCACAGCCTCGTTCGGCACACTTAGTGCCATACTGGTACTCTCTTGATTAGTATCAGTCATTTTCTGTAATTCAAGCATAGTAGAAGTTAGCAACTTCAATACATGTCCTCGATAATTTTGAGAAAACTGAAAATTGTCAAAACAACTTACATAAATAAATTCTTTAAATAGAAAAAGATCTCCTTTTGGTATTTTATAAAACAAGAATTATGAGATATGAAATCTCAGTAAACAAAATTAGACCGTTGATGCAACCTGCACTAGAAAAATTGTCTTAAGAATGTCAGAACTCCGATAGCTAACAAGATCAATCGATCTAATTGCCAGGTCGGTGAAAAGCAGGTGGGAGGTTTTTCGTTCGATAAAATATTCCTTAATTACAAAATCATCTTTCACTTACCTTCTTTAGTTAAACACAAATTAGATTGGTATTAGTCAGTCTCGATACAAAATCAAATATATTAACAATAATATTTATGAAAATAAATATTCTAGCATAATCCTTGTAAAAGAACGTTAGTTTAATTATATAGTATATGGAGTGAGATACACATATAGTGAATCTCCTTAAGACAATTACGTCCCTCGTTATGATGCTAATAGGTTACTGGATGCTATCTCCTAAGATACAATACTCCTTCACGGTATTTGGATATCACTACCAAATAGACCGTACAGTTTGAACCAAAATTAATCAGTACCTTTTACTAATTGGAAGTAGGTAAGAGAAAGGAAGGAGAGAGAAAGAATTTCAGTCTTAACAATCCATAGCGCACCCGGTCCAAAGAGAATCAGGCCCACACCCTTGCTTTGGCACCGGGACGGGGCGGGCGGCGACGTGCGCGAGCATGATTTTCCCCCAAACACATGCGGGTACGCTCTTAATTCCTAACTTTTATATTTAAATTATCACTTAACTTTTCACACCACATCCAATATGGGACAAAGAGTTTCTACTTCTTTTGGTCTCCTCTAGCTATTAAATTAGGCCAACTTTCAACTTTAATATCCCATTCATTCGGAAACGAAATTGAATATGTGAATATACCACATTCATTCCCAATGGAAGGAGAACATACTTCAACTTTCATCGGTGTGCTTCTAGCAATGGATCACGCCTGAACTCAGCTTGAAGATTCACTTGAAATTTCTTGTTTCCCAACAGATTCAATGTTTGTTTTCTGTAGTTGCTGAATAGGAATCTGGCTTGGGTAACATATACAATACCTTAAGCATTTGTTTATTCTCCCAAAAGATAAATAAGTAAATTAATGCTTTTATCAACTCTAGATGTTTGGTTTCCATCTATTGCTCTCGAGTCTTGAGTCGGCGAGAGAGGAAGCTATCACGACTGGGTATCAGAAAAATCTCTGAAATTAAAGAAAAAAACTTCATATTGAAGATTAAAGAAGAAGTGTCACATAAGGAATGTATTTTTGCATTTTAGTAGAACCTCCTATAATATACGTCAAGGAGACCTCGTGAGCCAACAAATTCCTTCGCGAATCACTAACCTTTAATGGGTCATCGAAATGTATCCTTATTTTTTTATTTAAGAATTTTTCTTAACTGCCGCATTAGAAGATATTTGAACCAATGACCTTCATTTTCTTTAGGGCACGATGACGTTCATTTTCTTTTAGGGCACAATGACCTTCATACTGAAGAAGTCAGTGTCAATAGAAAGAGAAAATAAACCTTATTCACGATCATTATTAAATAGCTTGTAACAAATGAAATCCAAGCTATATCAAGAAATAAATCAAAAACACAACTAGTCATGTGTTTTCCATATTTGTGTTATAAACTAGCTATGTACTAAAGATGATGTTTATTATAATTTATAAACGTGCTAAATATGTTGTAGTTGCTAATTATTCTTTTAAAATTGATTACAATATGCATTATAGACAGGGTTATTTTACCCCTTGACCAGTACGAGGAACGTAAAGAAATTGTCTCCCTTTAATTTATTTATTTATTTATGTCTCTTATATTCTTCTCCAACAGTTATGTTTTTCTTCTCTGAAACATATAAGCTCTTCTAGGTGAGATTCTCTAATAGCATTTTTTGTCGCTTCTGACCTAGTCCTCGCCACTGCCTCGAGTCTTCTACAAATGATCTGTTATTATCATGTTGCAGTAAGATCTAATTGGTGCTCATTTGTTTGTGTCATGGCTTCATTTCTCTGTTCGTGTGTTGATATTTTGTTTTATTTTGCAGCAAGGTCTAATTGATGTTCTTTTGTTGGTGCTATGAAACTAGAGGGGTGTTTGTTGGCCCAAGGTTACAATCAACCCATGTTTAGTGTATTTTGATGATTACAAAACATATTAGTTATTTGTACTAATATCATTTGTTGTTTAAGTGTGTTTCAGGTTTATTATCATACTAGAAGTACTCTCACTCATATACAAAGATTTGGACTCAAATACAAGCTATTGGATTCAAGACAAGTCAAATTGGGCTCAAAGTGCAATATTGAAGATCAAGTGAAGATTGCCCATGTTGAAGTCTTGAAGACCTAGAAGCTTGTAAGTGTAGTTTTTTTTTGTAAAGATAGGATATGTAAATTTTGGCTCTAGGATTGCACACACACTTTTGATGTATGTTTCTATGTTTTGAGAATGGTATTTCTAAGTTTATGCCTTAGTTTATACATACATGTACCCAAAGCCTTATATCTTCAAAACTTGTTTAAATACATGTATATAAACTATTTTCAGCATAACTCTTAGCTTAAGATTTTTAAAGGAATTTCTACAAATTTTTCTAACTCAAAAATCTGCCCAGAAAACTGTTTTTCAGGCAGACCGGTCGACCGACCCTAAATATCAGTCGACCGGCTGCTGTGGCCAGACATGCACGAGGCTGTGCATGTCTGCCGGTCGACCGACCCTAAATATCGGTCGACTGATTTTTGTGGTCTGCTCTCTGTATCTTTCGGTCGACTGGGTCGGTCGACCGATAGAAGGAAACTGGGTTTCCTTCTGTGAGATCGGTCGACTGGCAGTCGACCGGAGCCTCAACGGCTCTTTTGCCAGCAGAGCACCGGTCGACCGACAGTCGACCGGTAAGCCTGCAACAAGCCCAACGGCTCTTTCCTCTTTGGGCATTTCTGAAAAACTGTTTTGGGTTTCTCTTTAACAGAGTTTTTAGGAGTTGTTGGGGTGCTTTTGCAGAAGATTTTAGCAGAAAAAATCAGGGTTTTAACCTATTCTCTCCCTATAAATAGTGGGGAATAGGCCTTAGTTATTTACCAAGAAAAATACAAGTTTTCATTGTTTTTCAAGAGAAAGAGAAAAATAGTTTAAAGCTTTCATTTCCATTCTTTAAGTTTGTTTTTCAGTTGTTGTTTGATCTCTAATATCACTCTACAACTGAAGCTTTTCTCACCACACTTCATAGAGCCAAAATCTCATATTCTTTCTATAAGTGAAGTTGTAAAAGAGTGAGAGTGTTTGTAAAAGAAGTGTTTTGTAAAAGAGAAAGAGTGTTGTGGTCTAGTTGAGATCACAAAGTTGTAACCTTTGTTCTTGTGGAGACAAGCTCTTCGGTGGAGCTTCGTTGTAAGGTGTAAAGCTACGGGCTTGAGGTCTTTGGAGGCCTAACTTGTACGGGATCCTAAGGGGATAGTGGAAACCCTTCACGGAGGTGAAGGCGGGGACTAGAGCTACGGGCTCGAACCTCGAAACAAATCACTTTGTTTGCGATTGGCTTGGCGTTCCTCGTGCTTAATTTCTTGCTTTAAATTACTTCCAATTTATTGCTTGTGAACTAACCTTACTTGTGCTATCCTTACTTGTTTATTTTACTTGCTTTCAATATTTCTTGATACAATACTTGTGTGCATTTCATCATCGCATTTCATACTTGGAATTGTTCGATCACACCTCAATACAACACGGTTGCATTGCGCACCTCTAACCCATTTAAGGGGAATTGGGAGGAAGGAGTTCAGAACCTCGCAAGGGGTATTCGGCTCTTAGTCGTGTTTTGAGAGATCGTTGCATCACTCACTTAAGTAAAATTTAAAAAGAGCATTAGATTAGCAATTACACCTATTCACCCCCCCTCTAGGTGTATTTCAATTGGTATCAGAGCTTGGACTCTAGGATTTGGCTTAACAACCTTAGAGAGATCCTTATATTGCTAATCACTTCATTCATTTCCACATAGTAAACATGGCCGATGGAATTAAGACCCCACCTAAGTTTGATGGACTTAACTTTCCCATATGGAAGGTTAAGATGACCGTTTTCTTGCAATCTCTAGGTAGTCGAGTTGCAAAGGCCGTGACTAAACAATTTAGTGTACCCCCCGGTGATGAATCCACTTGGTCCGAAATTGAGACCAAGGAGTTTGATGCCAATGCTAGGGCTCATTATGCACTCCTACAAGCCCTCAATGATGATGACATAGCTAGAGTCATCCATTGCAAATCCGCCTATGAGATTTGGACCCATTTGCTAGTAACACATGAGGGGACATCACAAGTGAAGAGGGCCAAGATAGACCTTCTTCGGTCCCAATATGAAAATTTTGCATGCAAGAGAATGATACCATAGATGATATGGTTACTAAGTTTACAAAGATTACTAATGGTCTTGCTTCTCTAGGTGAAGAAATCAACAATGACCAAAGGGTGAGAAAGATCATCCGGGCTCTCCCTCCATCATGGGAAGTGAAAGCTACAACATTGAAGGAACTCAATGACAAAGATGAGATTGAGCTCATTGGACTCATTGGTAACTTGAAGACCCATGAGATGGAGAGAAAGGCAAGGGAGGACATGGCACCTACCAAAAAGAAGACCATTGCCTTCAAAAGTCATGCTACCTACTCCGACGAAGATGACGAAGAAGAAGATGACGAGGAGCTCTCACTTCTAGTCAAAAATGTCCGGAGGATGTACAACAAGGCAAAGTACCAAGGAAGAAGGAGATGGCAAGGAGGCAAGGAAGAAAGGAAGATCATTTGCTTTAATTGCCAAAAGCGGGGACACATAGTAGCGGAGTGTCCGGACAAAGTAAAGCCATCTTCATCCAAGAAGCCATACAAGAAAAAGGCTATGAAAGCAACATGGGATGACGAAAGTGAATCCGAGGAGGAGATTGACACCGCCAATATGTGCTTCATGGCAAATGAGAGCACAAGCAAGGTAACCCCCCAACTTTTCTTGATGAAGATTTATCCATGGATGAGTTAAGTGAAGCATTTATGGAACTCTCTCAAAATTATGATTTCATGAAGAAAAAGTACTTGAAAATGAAAAAGGATAATGAATCACTTAGTATTCAAGTTGTAAATCTTACAAAAGAAAAGGATAATTTAGTTTCCACCTTGACCACTATTAAAAATGATTTTGAAAAATATAAGACTTCTTGCAAGGGTAAGGCCCCACTAATTGATTCTAATGAGATTGCCATGCTTAAGGAAAGATTAGACTCATTAGATGTTGTTTTGAAAAAGTGTAGTGAATTTGATAAAAAGAAGATTGAGGCTATGTTTCCTAAGAAACAAGCCCCAAAGAAAAAATGCTCATGCTCATGTTCATGTTCATGCTACACAACCTAAACAACATGGCAAACCCCAAAAGCATGCTCACACTACTACACATACACATCATGCATTCATATATAGAAAAGTGTACACATGCTCACATTGTGGAAGGAAAGGACACTTAGCTAATTTTTGCTATGATAGACTAAGTGCATCACATCATAATGTTTGGGTTCGTAACACTAACTTTCAAGGACCCAAGAAAGTTTGGGTACCAAAATCAACTATTGTTTTAAATGATGTAGGTACTTTCCAAAGCCCAACGACGTAGAGGTTTGTGGTATCTTGATAGCGGTTGCTCAAGGCACATGACTTGGGACATCAACAACTTTGCAACCCTATCAAGATATCATGAAGGTGGCACCGTCACCTTCGGAGATGACGCCAAGGGTAAAATCGTCGGTATTGGTAATGTAAAACTTGGCACCTCTCCTTAATTGAAAATGTGGTTTTAGTTGATGGCCTCAAGCATAATCTCTTGAGTGTTAGTCAACTTTGTGATAAAGGTTTTGATGTTGTTTTTGATAATGTTTCTTGTAAAGTGATTGATAGAACTTCTAATGTTTGTGTATTTTCCGGTTTTCGTGAAAGCAATGTTTACATGATTGATATGTTAAATATGTCTTGTAATATTACTTGTTTAAAAGCCCTCGATGACGACTCTTGGTTGTGGCATAGGAGATTAGGCCACGTTTCATTTGACCATATTTCTAGGCTTAACTCTAAGGAAATGGTGAAGGGTATTCCTTCATTGAACTTTGAAAAGGACCGAGTTTGTGACGCATGTCAATTTGGGAAACAAACTAAGTCCTCATTCAAATCAATTAAGGATATCATGTCATCACGTCCATTAGAGCTAATCCACATGGATTTATTTGGCCCTACACAAACCAAAAGTTTAAGTGGGAGTAGATTTGCTTATGTTTTAGTAGATGATTTTTCGCGTTTTACTTGGGTTTATTTTCTTGAACATAAAAGTCAAACCTTTTCATATTTTCAAGCCTTTAAGAAAAGAGTTGAAAAGGAAAATGACTCCTCAATAATTAAAATAAGAAGTGATAGAGGAGGTGAGTTCATTAACCTTCCCTTTACCGCTTTTTGTGAGGAATATGGAATAAAACATGAACTTTCTTGTCCTAGAACTCCACAACAAAATGGAGTAGTTGAGCGGAAAAATCGTACTTTGCAAGAGATGGCTAGGACTATGTTAAATGAATATGCTCTACCACATTATTTGTGGGCCGAGGCCGTTCATACTTCATGTTACATTGCAAATCGTGTTTTCCTATGTAAAAATACTACTAAGACTTCTTATGAGATGTATTTTTCTAGAAAACCTAATGTTTCTTATTTCAAAGTGTTTGGTTGCAAATGTTTTGTTTTAAATACAAATATTAATTTGGGAAAATTTGATGCTAGATCATATGAGGCTATTTTTGTAGGTTACTCAAATACTAGTAAGGCTTATAGAGTCTTCAATAGGTCAACTTTGACTATTGAGGAATCTATTCATGTTAAATTTGAGGAATCTAACAAGTTTGTTAAGAATTGTGTAGAAATTGATGCTTTAGATGAAGGCTTGGAGAAAGTGACCTTAGAGGATGCTTCTACCATGGGAGACAAGCCAAAGGATGGTGATGGAAGTGAAGCCAAAGTGGAAGAGGCTCAAGGAAATGAACATCAAGCAAATGAAGAGGAGCCTTCTCAACCACTACCAAAGGATTGGAGATTCAATCCTCATCATCCCAAGGACCTCGTCATAGGTGAAGTATCAAAAGGGGTAACCACTCGCTCTAAGATTCAAGATTTTTGTGGTAATTTTGCTTTTATTTCACACATAGAACCTAAAAATGTCCTCGAGGCCGAGGCCGATTCATATTGGTTGCTTGCCATGTAAGAGGAGCTCAATCAATTTGAGCGCAACCAAGTTTGGCACCTTGTTCCTAGGCCCCAAGATAGACCAACTATTGGCACTAAATGGATCTTTAAGAACAAGTTGGATGAATCGGGTAATGTAGTTAGAAACAAGGCTAGGTTAGTTGCCCAAGGTTACACTCAAATCGAAGGGATTGATTTTGAAGAAACCTTTGCACCCGTAGCACGGCTCGAAGCCATACGGATGACCTTAGCATATGCCTCATTTAAAGATTTTAAGTTATTTCAAATGGATGTAAAAAGTGCTTTCTTAATGGTTATATTGATGAGGAGGTGTATGTTGAACAACCCCCGGGTTTGTTGATCCTACACACCCTAATTATGTTTATAAATTAGATAAAGCACTATATGGTTTGAAACAAGCCCCTAGGGCTTGGTATGAAAGATTGTCTTCATTTTTGCTTTCAAATGATTTTAAGAAAGGAAAAGTTGATAAAACATTATTTACCAAACATGTAGATCAAGATATCCTCATAGTTCAAATTTATGTTGATGACATTATTTTTGGATCTACTAATGTTTCTCTTGCAAGAATTTTGAATCATGCATGAAAAGGGAATTTGAGATGTCTATGATGGGGGAGCTCAACTTCTTTCTTGGACTTCAAATCAAGCAACGTAGTGATGGGACATTCATCAACCAAGCCAAGTACACCAAAGAACTCATCAAGAGGTTCGGGCTTGAAGGATCCAAAGTAGCAAAGACTCCCATGGCAACCACTACAAAACTTGACAAGGATGAACAAGGTAAGGAAGTAGACATCAAATTATTTCGTAGCATGATTGGTAGTTTACTTTATCTTACGGCTAGTAGGCCGGATATAATGTTTTCCGTATGTTTATGTGCACGTTTTCAATCATGTCCTAAGGAATCACACTTAATAGCGGTAAAACGCATAATTAGGTATCTTAAGGGCACAATTGATTTAGGCTTGTGGTATCCGAAAACTAACCAATTTACCATGACCAGTTATTCGGATGCCGACTATGCCGGTTGTAGGGTAGATAGGAAGAGCACAAGTGGCACTTGCCAATTCTTGGGCAATTGTCTTGTGTCTTGGTCTTCCAAAAAGCAAAATAGTGTAGCCCTTTCAACCGCCGAGGCGGAGTATGTTGCGGCCGGAGCTTGTTGTGCACAAGTTCTTTGGATGCAACATACTCTTCTCGATTTTGATTTACATTTTGATCATGTTAAAATTTATTGTGATAATACTAGTGCTATTCACATGACCAAAAATGCTAATCAACATAGTAAAACCAAACATATAGACATTAGATATCACTTTCTTAGAGATCACTTTGAAAAAGGTGACATTGATATAGATTTTGTTTCAACCGATTTTCAACTTGCGGATATTTTCACAAAACCTTTAGATTATGCAAGATTTTCTTTTATTTGTGGTGAATTAAATGTTTGTAAAATTGATACTTAAAGTATCTTAGTTTGTTTTGTTTTGGTTTTTTAATATGTGTTAAATTTTTTTTGTTTTAACCCTTTTTGATGTATGACAAAAAGGGGGAGAAAAATGTATGAGTTTGGAGAAATACTAAGTTGTTTTTAGTTGTTTTAAATTTGGTTCATGTTTGAGTTTCTTATTTATGGTGATGACTTTGTTTTAAAAATGATTTTTGTATGCTTACATAGTTTCTCATATTCATGTTAAATATATAGCATTGTTTAAGGGGGAGCTTTTCAAGCTTTTCCTCTTTTATTTGTTTAATAACTCATATGTTTTGTCATCATCAAAAAGGGGGAGATTGTTGGCCCAAGGTTACAATCAACCCATGTTTAGTGTATTTTGATGATTACAAAACATATTAGTTATTTGTACTAATATCATTTGTTGTTTAAGTGTGTTTCAGGTTTATTATCATACTAGAAGTACTCTCACTCATATACAAAGATTTTGGACTCAAATACAAGCTATTGGATTCAAGACAAGTCAAATTGGGCTCAAAGTGCAATATTGAAGATCAAGTGAAGATTGCCCATGTTGAAGTCTTGAAGACCTAGAAGCTTGTAAGTGTAGTTTTTTTTTGTTAAAGATAGGATATGTAAATTTTGGCTCTAGGATTTGCACACACACTTTTGATGTATGTTTCTATGTTTTTGAGAATGGTATTTCTAAGTTTATGCCTTAGTTTATACATACATGTACCCAAAGCCTTATATCTTCAAAACTTGTTTAAATACATGTATATAAACTATTTTCAGCATAACTCTTAGCTTAAGATTTTTAAGGGATTTCTACAAATTTTTCTAACTCAAAAATCTGCCCAGAAAACTGTTTTCCAGGCAGACCGGTCGACCGACCCTAAATATCAGTCGACCGGCTGCTGTGGCCAGACATGCACGAGGCTGTGCATGTCTGCCGGTCGACCGACCCTAAATATCGGTCGACTGATTTTTGTGGTCTGCTCTCTGTATCTTTCGGTCGACTGGGTCGGTCGACCGATAGAAGGAAACTGGGTTCCTTCTGTGAGATCGGTCGACTGGCAGTCGACCGGAGCTCAACGGCTCTTTTGCCAGCAGAGCACCGGTCGACCGACAGTCGACCGGTAAGCCTGCAACAAGCCCAAGGCTCTTTCCTCTTTGGGCATTTCTGAAAAACTGTTTTGGGTTTCTCTTTAACAGAGTTTTTAGGAGTTGTTGGGGTGCTTTTGCAGAAGATTTTAGCAGAAAAAATCAGGGTTTTACCTATTCTCTCCCTATAAATAGTGGGGAATAGGCCTTAGTTATTTACCAAGAAAAATACAAGTTTTCATTGTTTTCAAGAGAAAGAGAAAATAGTTTAAGCTTTCATTTCCATTCTTTTAAGTTTGTTTTTCAGTTGTTGTTTGATCTCTAATATCACTCTACAACTGAAGCTTTTCTCACCACACTTCATAGAGCCAAAATCTCATATTCTTTCTATAAGTGAAGTTGTAAAAGAGTGAGAGTGTTTGTAAAAGAAGTGTTTTGTAAAAGAGAAAGAGTGTTGTGGTCTAGTTGAGATCACAAAGTTGTAACCTTTGTTCTTGTGGAGACAAGCTCTTCGGTGGAGCTTCGTTGTAAGGTGTAAAGCTACGGGCTTGAGGTCTTTGGAGGCCTAACTTGTACGGGATCCTAAGGGGATAGTGGAAACCCTTCACGGAGGTGAAGGCGGGGACTAGAGCTACGGGCTCGAACCTCGAAACAAATCACTTTGTTTGCGATTGGCTTGGCGTTCCTCGTGCTTAATTTCTTGCTTTAAATTACTTCCAATTTATTGCTTGTGAACTAACCTTTACTTGTGCTATCCTTACTTGTTTATTTTACTTGCTTTCAATATTTCTTGATACAATACTTGTGTGCATTTCATCATCGCATTTCATACTTGGAATTGTTCGATCACACCTCAATACAACACGTTGCATTGCGCACCTCTAACCCATTTAAGGGGAATTGGGAGGAAGGAGTTCAGAACCTCGCAAGGGGTATTCGGCTCTTAGTCGTGTTTTGAGAGATCGTTGCATCACTCACTTAAGTAAAATTTAAAAAGAGCATTAGATTAGCAATTACACCTATTCACCCCCCTCTAGGTGTATTTCAGTGTTGGGCAATCTAAGAGCGAAAACTGAAAGATTTTTGTTGCTTGTGGTGTCTATTTTAAGTGAAAGTTGGTTTTGCCTGAGGGATGGATCTTTCTTTGCTTTGAGTTGAGCCTATGTTGGGCTCTAGTTCGTGAAGCGGAGTACCCGTGACTGAGGGGGTCAAAGACCAAGAAGTGAGCTATTTATACCAAGTATTCTTCTTATGGCTAAATCCAATCCGAGTTTTTCTGCCTGCTTTAGCTAAGCTTGCACCTGTAATCAGGAAATGACTCATGCCTGGTCACCGCTTCCCGCTCTTGAAGTCATTCCTATCGAAAGGCGTCTAGGTTAACAACGACTTAGTTGCTTTCGTCCACCTTGTTAATCCCTGGTTGGCGCCACACAGAGGAGTTTTGCCTCCTAACACACTCAAAAATCGAGCCTTCCTAGATGAAAATGAGAATGAGAATGCAAGGCTCCACAGGGTCGAGAGAAACCGTAGTCTCAAACCTCGTTAGGCCACGATCCGAACAACGGAGCACTCAACTACATGTTTAATAATATTAGCCTAAAGGCCGATCACTTTAGTTTTGATGATGATTAACTCATGTAGTTATAGTACTAATGATCTTGTATTTATATAGTTCCAGATATTTAATCAAGATCTTAGTCAGTGTTTAGCTTTAATGAAAGATTCGAAGTCAAGTTTTTGAAACTAGCACGTGTTGATTTAAGATGTAACGGTCCCAGTCTTTATATTTTCAGTTATCACAATCATCATGGTTATCCTTAATCCAAGCGTAGGACCTATCAAGATACGATACTTCAATTTCGGCTAACGTCAGCCTATTTAAGGCTTCACAATATATTCCGCTCAAAATGCATATATGGCCTCAGCATGATTTATCATATTTCCAAACATTGATCTGACAATCCGGTAGGAAACATAGCCTACACATTACTATACCATAAAACTCCATAATATTACACAAGATTCGAGTCAAGCACCTAATAATACAAGCGTTTCAATATTTATAAAAGTTCATGGGAAACATCAACATAGAAGTCAGCATGCATGTGTGTGTATTTAAATCCATATACATACATACTAATATATACATACTAATATGTATGATATAATGTATAATATAAGTATCTTACATGAATACTTGTATCCACATCACCTCCCTAAAACATTCAAGTGTTAAGAAAAAGGTGATTAGTTAAGACAAGTGTTACACAAGAGCTCGCACTTCAAAGATCGTATTAAGTACTCAGGAGAATTCTAGCTCATGGATCAAAGTTTTGGACCAAGTCATGATGGAGAAGAAGATTTTCAGAAGAAGATTTTCAAGAAGACTTGAGTCTGAGTTTGTAAGTTTAACATTTTTATTTTAGGATAAAATGTAAAGGATAGATTAGTTGTGGATTACTCAAGCTCATATAGACACACAAAATTTATATAGTGTTTTCATAAGAATAGTTTTAGTTTTTGATTTTGAGCTTCAAAGAACATATTTATTGGTATCATGAATATAGGTCATCAAAATAAGTTTACATGTTTTATATGTATATTGGATTTCAATAATATACATTGTTGGTTCAAATGCTTAGAAAAACTTATTTGATGTTTCTATATCATGTGTTTAAGTTTTGTTTAAATCAAAACTTATTTTGAGCTTAATTGTCAAAACATAGATATTTTATCTTATATGTGTATTGGATCATATCCATACACACTATGCTTCAAATGTATGTATTTAAATAGTTTTGGAATTTTTTTCATTTGAAGTTGATTTTTGAAAAATACGGTTTTCGGTTTAAGTTTTAAGTTCTATACCGCAAAAATAGTTCAAATTATTTGTAATATGTGTTGATTTCTGATCTCACATATTTGTACTTTAAGTATTTTAAATGAAACTATTTTGTGAATTTTATGTGATTTATGAGATTTTATAGGATATTAAAAGATCAAGTTTAAATCCCTTAAACCCAGACCTGAGTTTCTAGCGGTCGACAGAACCAGAAGTCGGTCGACCGAGCGGTCGACCGATGTGCACATGCAACGTGCACAAGCCTAGCTTGAGGGCCGGTCGACTGGGTGGTCAACCGATCCAGGGAGCTTGCTCTCTAGATCTGACCCCGGTCGGCCGGGCGGTCGACCGACCAAGAGAGTAATGCTCTCTGGTTCTTGCCTCAGTCGACCGTACGAACGACTGACAGGTCAAGACCTGGGTGCAGTCGACCAGCAACCCCAACGGTCATAAATATGACCGCTGGCTGTTCAACTGACAGGCCAATCTGGCCCCAACGGCTAGTTTTCTGATGCCTCTATAAATGGCACTTTTTGCCAGATTTTTTGGGTAAGATTTTTAGGCTACTTTCTAGAGCTCTTCTATAGAGTTTCTTAGTAAGTTTTAGAGCTCATTTTCATATCCAAAAAAGAGTTTTCAAGAGTTAATTTCTTGTGTTTTCAAAAGTCTTTTCTTGACACCTCCACATCTATCTTGTTTTCTCACAAAAGTTTGAGTCATTCATGGCTATATCAATCCTATAAGTGCTTTGTTGTGAGAGTTATTTTTGTGATCAAGAGAAGTGATCACAAGTGTTCCACCCCCTTTGATTGGGAATTTGTAAAGGCGCGGCCTCGGTAAGCAAGTGTGCTTGCGTATGTTGTTCTTGCGGGAACAAGTAACAGACTCGTGAGTCCAAGAGTTCTTGAGGGATCTTGTTGTTGGTGCTGCGACACTGAGTGATCTTGCGGGATCGATTCTAGTGGAACTCCTTCATAGTGTTGAAGGTGGGGACGTAGAGCAAGTGTGCTCGAACCTCGAAACAAATCTCCCGTGTTTGCGATTGCTCATCTCTCTATCTTTCACTTGTCTTTATATATCTTGCATGTTCTTATTGTGCTTATCTTAATATGCTTGATATATCTCATGCTTAATTGAATATATATGTTTTGGTTGTTTGTTTGCTCACACTTGTATTTGATCAAGAGAGCCACAGTGGCACCTCAACTCTTAATTTAGATGAATCTTGAGGAGATAGTTCAGAGCTCTTCACCGAGAATTCAGCTACACTCTTTGGTTATACGTTGGGTATTTGCATAATAGTTTTAGTTTGCATAAATAGTTTTTAATTCCGCATTGTTGTGCATTAGATTAGCATGTCACATATTCACCCTCCCTCTAGGTGACCTACAAATAAGTAGTTGTCCTTTTCTCTCCGTTTAGTTGCGAACAGGCGTTTACAAACAGTTTGAAACTGTCTTGCATCTATGGAGGATATCTTGTAGTTAGTCAGATCGAATTAGGGTTGCTTCTTTCACAATTCACGTGATTTTGACCCAAATTAATGATTAAATCGAGTCAGAGTCGAGTTTTGTATTGGTCAACTTGATATTAAACCTGACCTGATTTTTATCCTTGCATGAAGGCTCTAGTGACGATCCTAGTTTTAATCATCGAATTGAGTTAATCCATTTATTAATCTTGATAATCTATCTCCAAACTTATCAAAATTTTGACGTCTTTCTATAATTAGGAGTCTGCCCTAATAAAACACATATAGTTTCAGTCAAAATTGGTCTATTTAATCACAATTTGGGCTTGACATTGCCTACATACATGTATATACAATTCATACTTGTTCCAACTCATCAATCCCATAAAATGACCCAAATCAAAAGTTAAAAGGGATCATCGAAATCATTTCATAAACTTAGACAAAAAACAGGTAAAACTATACATAACTCTAACATCGAGAGTCAAACCATTACCCAAGTCAATATTCCATATCCAGGCCAAGATAGATGATACTATACATAATCATTAATATATATTAATATAGATCTGACTGTGTTTTATACCATAACCACTAAATCCATACAAAACAAATATGTTCAACAAGCAAAGGATTAAATATATCAATAACAAAACGTTCGTCCATGGTATTTGACGATAATTCGGTACCATGTTCCTGGAGTCCTTGGGTTGTATCCTTGATTTGACTTGACCTAAAAATATTCAGTCTGAAGGAGAATGAGCTTACAGTCAGTGAGTGAAGTAAATCTAAATTTATAATTCAACATGATATTAGTAGTAGATAGTGTGCATGATACAAGAAAATACATGATCATTTGTCTAAAATTGTAAGTGAACATAGATGTGTCAAGTAGATTATTTATTTACTTCAAATTGTTGTTCAATTAATGCCAGTGTATATGAGTAACAAGTGTCAGGATTTTCATTATGATATAGAGATTATATATTCTGATGTCATATAAATAGTTAACTATGTTTCATTGTTGTATTCTGAATTTTCGAAATCCACCATACTATACATGGGTAACACTTTCAATATACACAGATCACACATACACGTTCATCCACATACAATAATTCTTTATCTTTCACTGTCTTCTTCACATCCGGTTCTATATCCGGTCCCTTCCTCCAAATATATATATATATATATATATATATATATATATATATATATATATATATATATATATATATATATATATATATATATATAATAATAATAATAATAATAATAATAATAATCTATCACCGTCTTTTCTCTCATTCGATTCTATATCCGGTCTCTTCCTCCAAATATATATAGAATCGAATGAGGGAAAAGACAGTGAAAGATTATTATATATATATATATAATATTTCTCCGTCTTTCCTTCTTCCTCTAGATACGTCAATATAGAACGCACATGCTAATAGTTTTATCAAAAAAATTAATCAACCAAACAATTAATATTATCAAACTATCCATTAACCACAATAATATAATCAAATCACGATTCTTATTCTTCCACTATTGGTGCTATCAATTATCAACTACACATGATATTTATTATCCATGATTCAGTTCACAAGCAATATCCATCAATACAATCAATTATTTGTATTCTCATTCATTTTATCAATCAATTACTTGCATTCTCGTTCATTTCATTATTTTATATTTATCATATAACTAATTCTCAATCACATTTGATTTTATTTATCAACAATTAACACATTATATTAACAATAAAACAGTTCAGTGAGACTTCACCCACCTCTTTCTCGGATAGATCCTCGAGTACCCAATTCAGTTACCAATGCTCCAAATATGTAGCTCTCATCTACACGAATGCAATGACTCAAAAATCGTGCGAATCTGACTCTGGATGGCCGAGATATCGTCTAGAAACCAAATTCAATAATAATAGGTCATAATTGTAATATTTAAGGTCCAAAAATGTAATAATTTTCTTATCAGGGGTTAACTGAAAATTTACCTTTCTTTAAGTGAATTGGGTCGGGTTCAGGTTTATTTTAAAACCCAATAAGCACATCATCATCAGTACGTTACTTCCCTTCCCTGCACAGCCTGCCTGGCCTCCGGCTGCCGCTACCCTGGCCGGCGAGTCGTCGGCCATCACCGGACTGGTCACTGCCGTTCTGGCCACCGACCAGCTAGATAGAGAAAGAGTAAGAGAGAAGTGTGGCTTGCTTGTGAACTTACTCTTTCACCTTCTCCCCACGTCACTTGAATCTCGCGTCATCGGTCTCGACATCGGCTGCCTGTGGCCCACGCACGCCGTCGCGCACTCATCGCTCTCTCTCCGGTCAAGCCCAACTCCCCCATGTTACGCCAAAGAGAGAAAAGCATGAGATATCGATGGAGAGTTGGGGAGAAGCTGTTGCTCCCCTTTCAGCTGCCGGCCACTTAGAGTCTCATCGCCGCCGATCACCGCACGACCTTGGCCAAACTCTGCTCCCTTCTCATCGGTCACCCTCTTGTGGTTGCTGCCAAAATCTTAGAGAAGAAGAGAAAAGAGATATGAGTGGTGGAGAGACTTGGGGATGTCATGGGAGCTAGAGAAAGGGAGAGGCAAGAGAGAGAAGAGGATGAGGGAAATGAGGGATCTGTTGGGGGATTTTAGACATATATATCATGGTGTTGAATTTTCTCAAGAGGACACCTCACTTCTCTCCTTTCATGCTAACTCCCTCCCCTCCACCTCATAACCCACTCACTATCTCTCATGAGAGAATTTGTTTAACTAGGATTTATGTTGTGATTAGTATAGGTTAATCCAATTCAAGACTTAATCATCACCATAACGCCCCATGTGCAGTCCTATTCATGTACATACACAAACATACCACGTACTCATACACCAATTTGCACATATATAACATGAATCCACTCTTCGTATTATTCACATACAATATATATAATTATATCTCTTTGATTTAATTCATATGTAGATATATGCATGCCCATAAATCTCTATAATTCACATGGTTAACCAAATTGATTACAATAAATCCTTAAATTCTGGCATTAGGGTAATTATTGCATATCATCACTTACACATATGTAAGATCCCCAGTTAGAAATACTGTATTTTTATTTTCTTCAAGTATTTATTTTGATTAGTAGATTATTTTTATTTAATCAAGTTAATTTATTATTTTTCTTGAGATTAATATTATTAAATATGGAAATTATTTATGAGATAGTAATTGATAATTTGACATTTTATATTTGCCATTATTATTAATTGTTAACTTAATTATTATTCCCATTATTTCATTAAGTTTATTTTTTATTGTTATTACTATTAGTGTTACCTTTATTTTTATTATTGGTGCTTATTAATTATATTAGTATTTATTTCTGTGGTGATGACTAATTACCTTTATTAGTATTTTGCTTACTTATTTTTGGTGTCACTATTGATTATTAATATTATTATAGTTTATTTTTATTTATTATTATTTGAGGTATTCTCCCTTACCCATTAGCCTTGACCCAAAATCCAATACCCATTAGATTTATACCCGCTACCCACAAACCCGAAACCCATTACTAAATCCTATTCTTAACCCTAACCTAAACAAATCCCTAATCTAAATCATCTCCCCCAATAATCCAGCCGCCTCCACCCATGGCAGCACCCCCGCCTGGACTTCTCCTCATTGGCCGGATCCCCATTGGCGCACCACTCCAATCCAGCGCCCGGATTGTAGAAGCACCAAGCTGAGCTCCCTCATCCAATCGTGATACCATCACACCACTACCAACCGAGCTTCCCCATTGGCATTTTGTTAATTAATTCCATAGCCGTGAGTCCCCTCCTTTTCAATTCACTCTCTATCCTTGATTATTTGTATGTATTGTGTTTGGAAAATGTGTGAATGATTTTGATTGGTTGGTGTAGAAATATATATATGCATGTACTAATTATAATTTAATTAATGTGTGTTTCTATGGGCATTTGATTTTGCATGTGGGTAATTCTTGTATGCGGCAAAAATCCTACTTCGAGCCGTTTTCGGGCCCTCCGCGGGACACCGTTGATCGACGACGGCGAGCGCGAACGCACCCCACGCCATTCGCGGCGAGTTGCTCTATCCAACGACACCCTCCGCGGCCCCGTACGCCTCCGTCGGAGCCTCCGTCAGCGCGCCGCAAGTTCCCCGACGGCATGCTTGAATTTCCTTCATGTGGGTATGTATTTACATTGTACATGTTTTAATTATTTGCTTAAGGATAAGGTATATAAGTGGATTCCTATATTATATATGTGTGTCTTTAATTAATTGGCTATATATATATATATATATATATATATATATATATATATATATATATATATATATATATATATATTATATATATATAATAGTGCATTCATTCATGTGTGTGTGCTGTGCTTAGTGCGTGAGCAAGTGCATGCAACTATAGAGGAATGTAAATATATATGTATGTATGTATTGTGTTAGTGTGTGAGTATGTACATGTATGTATGTACGCGTATTTGTGTGCATGTGTGGAGTGCATGTGTGAACATGTTGTGTGTGAGTGTTAATTCTTATTCCTCTCTGTGTGTTCGGGTGCGTATTACAGCGTTTCAGATTCATTTGGTGAGATTCGGACCGTTGCTGGAGACTCAGATCCAGCGCGTAGGCAGCGAGCGAGCAGGTCGTTCTCCTGATCCAGGTCAGACCTTCGTCGGAGACCAGCGCGGTGACCTTCTCCAGTGACTTGGCCACCCCCCCATGCAGTCCGTTGGCGAGGAACCGCACCACAGCGACCGCGGCAGCGACTCGCCCGGCGACGCGCACAGCAGATCCAGATTCAGACCAGCAGCACAAGCAGTGAGCGAGCGGCGATTCCAGGCCCTTCCGGCGAGCGCGAGACCTCCAGATTGCAGCCAGGTCTTCCCCAGGACCCTGGCTACCATCCTATCCAGTCCGACAGTGAAGAGCGGCGCCACGGCGACCGTAACGGCGACTCGCCCGGTAACGTGCAGATTCTCCAAGGTGAGTGTTTACTCCTTTCGGTCCCGTTTCTTTATATGTAATTGATTATATTTTGATTTAATTGTGTACATAGAATAATGTGGACATTGTGTATGTTATTATGTGCGAGAGAGGTTACATGTACATATTTTTATTGTGTGGGAGATTAGGTTTCAGTGTACCTCTGATTCGGACTGACAGAGCTTAGTTAGTCGACTTGGCCTGATAGCTATGTGTAGTTCTTTCATTGGACTGTGGACTTCAACCATGAGTTATGTAATGGATATAGATGATGTATATGATTCCTAGAGATAGTTAATGGATGGAATGACTTGACTTATCATGATGGGACTTAGATGCATGTACATGATATATTGTCAAATGTTGGGTTATCATAATTGATACTTATAGAAGAGGGAATTGTGTAGCCTTATGAATCAGATATAGTTTGTCAGAGTGAGTAGACTAGTACTGATTATGGACATATGTTGGAATAACGACTATTATATCAGATTACTTGATTTGTACTGATACTTATTGATCATGTGACTATTGGGATATGAATTGGTTGTAATGACTTTGGATTGATCTGGGACTTATGATATTTACATTGAATGATGATCAGTTATTGAATATGACTTTATTAGTTAAGTTGTGCTAGAGATTGATGATGAGTTAGAATTATCCAGAATACATATTCCGTTTACTGGAGCCTGACTTGCTTTGAGATGAGATTGACGTTGTTGGCATTTGGGATCTGTTAGATGACTTGTTATTAATGATGAGTACCAAGATGTAGATATTCTAGATTACATGTTGTTGAGGATGTTGACTATTTAAATATGATTCATTATGTGTTGACTTGATATTCTTTTATTGGTGATGATTCATTCAGATATCGATGTTGACTCGTTACGATATTCTTGAGGATGTTTCCTATTCAGATATGATTGTGGTGTGTGTTGACATATTGTTCTCGAAGATATACCTTATGAATCATTTGAGTATTGATGTGGACTTATTAAGATGTTAGAGACTGGATTACTTCAGTTAGTAGAGATTGAGTAATTGTGATAGTGATGTAGTTGATATTATTGGTCTTGTACTTCAGAGTTACCAGATACTAATTATCAGTTGTTACTTAATAGTGAGATACTTGTTGGTGATTATAAGATGTTCATGTTCAGAGTTTATATGAGTTGTCAGTGATACATTGTGGCAGAGATCAGTTACTAGTTATAGTTGTCAGTGAGACTAGTTGTCTGTATCACCTTTGTGTTAGTGGCTATATCTCCAGTATCTTATTTCAGATGTCAGATATTAGTTGTCAGCTACTCAGTTATCAGATATCACAGTTGTCGGATATTACAGTTGTCAGATATCACAGTTGTCAGATATCAGTTATTAGTTACCAGTTGTCAGATTATTAGCTAGTGTTGACATCAGCAGTTATTGGAGATATTGGTTACTATTACATATTAAATAACATTGATTGCTTATTAATGAAAGACACCATAACCCGGAGAAAAAGGGGTAATTGCCTGATGATGCATGTCGTGTATTTTGGAAGGATTCTTATGGTACCGAGTTGTGGGTTCCAACCATGGGGAACCAGGGTAGTACTGGCTACCCATTCAGTTGTCAGAGCCTAGCGGCTTGTCCTGGTTCAGCGCCAAGGGTGATAGTTGTCAGGGCTATGCCCGGATTACGACGCCACACTAGTTGTCTTTTCGTGTGGGGCTGTGGTCTTCAGTTGTCAGAGCCTTGCGGCTTGTCCTGGTTCAGTGCCAGGGGTGTTAGACCGTGGTACCGGGCATGCACGGTACTCTTCCAAAACACATGCACTACATTGACAGGCAATTACAACAACGATAACTTTATTTGATATGTGGGAAAATGGCTGTGGTATGAGACACAGCTAAGTACTACATTAGTTAGGTTAATAATAACCAACCAGATTAGTGACATATAGGTTACACATTCAAACATCAGCTATTAGTTTACATTTGTGATAGTTGGCTTTGATATCAGTTGTTTATCCACCGTTGAGACAGTTAATCTTCGATATCAGTTGTTAGTTTACAGATGAGATAGTTGTCTTATATCTTTGTTGATATTGATGTCGGATATGCTTCAGTTCAGATGTTTATCATGTCATGATATTTATTTATCTTATATCTGCAGTTGTTTATCTGTTATTCAGTTATATTATATTTGCAGTTACTCTTATTGTTATTTATGCACATTGTTCTTATGCACGAGCTATTTCCCCTTTACACACACACTCACCATGGTCGCGTTCTGACGACCCTGGATTTGCACGTCCAGATATTGGACGGTTTGTTCCTATTGTGCAGGTGTACGATGAGACTGTACGCTTCGCGAATAGCTAGAGCTTCTCCCTATTCTATTCTGGTACTCTTATTTTTCTAGCTTTCATATTATTTCCTGATCCTCATTATATCAGTTCAGTTCTTATTCCAGTCTTGATTCATATGATATCATGCGTGGTTGCTTATATGTGGTATTGCAGTATTCAGTATTCATTACAGTTGGGATTTATTATAGCTTGTTTCGGGTTACTTAAGGCTTAGCGCGTATACGTGAGGGATTTTCCTTGCGTATATGCGTCGCCGACTCGTGTCGCGTCTCCGCTCCAGCGTATTTTGGGAAGCGGGGCGTGACAACATATCACACTTGGTGATATACATATCATATATTATCACATTCTCATATCATTCTTAGTGATAAAGACTGTATTCATCATCATATATGAATGTTAACTGATTCATGACCATCGAATTCATAAACTCTGACAATCAGGTATTATCTTATAATCGAAGATTAACGCATAAACTCTTTCATCCATAAGAATTACTTGTAATTTTGCTCCTCAATTTTTTTGTAAGTTTTCCCCCTTTGCAAATCAATGAAAAATAGTAACATGTGGGTTTTATTCTACAGTAGTTTGAACAACTCTGGATATCACCTTTGTTCTTATAGAGAGGTACCGCGGTACTCTTCCTACACTCATTTGGCATCTTTTTAGTTAGTCATATCTTGTTAAAGAGGTTTGTCAGCCATCCCACGCCCATCTCTCGTAAGCATCTCCATACCTAAATAGGATTTCCATCCAAACCAACATCTTTTTCTTAACTTCATCCTCTTCAAGGCCTCTTTAACTTCAGATTAGTTAATTCTGCACGTATAATTACAGTTCATATCCTGTCACTGAATGGTAAGGTCACCCAAATCTTGAGTAGAAGTACCATTGAACAATCTGTTAAAATACTCTTTCCATCTTTCTTTGATTTCTTCACTCGAAGTAAAAACCTTCTGATTCTCATCTTTGACACACATCACGTTATATAAGTCTCTAGTCTTTTTTTCCTTATTTGAGTGATTCTATATATATCAATTTTAACCTCTTTGGTGTCCAACTTCTCATACACTTCTTTGTACACTTTAGCTCTTGCATTCCGAACAACTTTCTTAGCCTCCTCTTGACTAGTTTATACCTCTCAAAACTCACTCCATCACATTTTTTCTTCAAATCTCTGTAAGATTATCGTTTGATCTTAATGACAGCTTTTACCTCTTCATTCCACCATGATGTGTCCTTACATGGTGGAGCACCACCCCGTAACTCATCAAGTACATCTTTGGCTACTCTTTTAATGCAGTTAGTAATTTTGTTTCATGTTGTATTGGGATTATCTTGGACTTTCCAATCTGCTTCATGTACCACTCGATCTATAAAGACTCCTTACTTACTTTCTTTTAGCCACTACCACTTAATCTTAAGATCTAACTTTCATTTAATCTTTCTAAATCTCCTTCTAATTCGAACATCTAAAACTAAGAGTCTATATTGGGTTACTATACTCTCACCCGGTACTATCTTACAATCGATGCAGCTACCTCTATCTACTCTCCTAATTAAAAAGAAATCTATTTTGGCTCGCACTTGATCCACTTCTAAAAGTGGTCAAGTCAGACCCTCTCTTCCTAAATCAAGTATTCACTGAGATCAAATCATAAGATAAAGCAAAATTTAAAATTGAGTTACCTGGTTCATTTCTTTCCCTAAAATCAAATTCTCCATGTACACTATCAAACCCATAACGACTAGTTCCTGCATGCCCATTGAGGTCACCGCCTATGGAAAGCTTTTCTCTAATGGGTATTCCTCACACTATCTCATCTAAATCCTCCCAAAATTGATGCTTATTAGACTCATCAAGTCCTACTTGCGGTGCATAGACACTGATAACATTAAAAATCTCCCAACCAAAAATAAGTTTAACTAGTAAAATTCTATCACCCTTCCTCCTAACCTCCATTATATCCTCAAGCAATTATTTATTTATGATCACATCCACCGCATTACGATTTCTATCTCTACCAGTATACCAAAGTTTATAATTCCAAGGCTTTATAATTCTAGCTTTTTCACCTACCCACTTAGTCTCCTGCACACAGAAAATACTAACCTTCCTTCTAACCATAGCATCAACTAACTTTGCTAATCCACCTGTAAGAGAGCCTATGTTCCACGATGCTAACCTAATTCTATATTCGTGAGCTAACTTATTTACCCTCACCCGCTCATAAAAGTGTGGGAACCCTTGCTCATTTTGTTGGCCCAGTGGCCCTCTAGGTGTACTTACACATTTGACACTACATTCGGGCATTGATGTGGCGCATCGCTTATGGACGATGACCTAGCAACCCTTACTCACTGTTCACTACACTTGGGCTTCGGTGTAGCGCGTCGCTCAGTAAGAAATACCCCCACGAAATTTAGTTCTCGGTTCATTTTCATAGTATGTGATAATATTTTACATTGGCTGTCACAGGCCTACCACAACTCTCCTCCTTTATCCTGGCTTGGGGCAGGCAGTGAATGGTGCACTGACGGAGTTAATAAATTTGTAATCTCTAAGTCAAATATTTTCATATAAAAGGGTTTTGTTTATGATGGCCTTTTCTGGCTCAATGTAATCAATCTTTCTGATAATAAAATTTCTTAGCTTTGAACATTGAGTCTTGTGATATCTGACATGGTAAATTGGGACATGTCAACTTCAATTCCATAAAGAAAATGATTAACTTGAATCTCACTTCTAAATCTTCTTTTGACTCATCTTCTAAATGTGAAATATGTATTCAAGGCAAACATGTCCGAACACCTTTTCATTCTATCACAAGAAAAACTAAACTCCTCAAGCTTATTCATAGTGATGTGTGTGACTCGAACGGAGTTCTCAGTCGAGACGGTAGAAGATATTTTGTTACATTCATCGATAACTACTCTAAATTCTGTTACACCTATCTTCTCAAATCCAATGATGAAGTTCTCGATTGGTTCAAGGTGTATAAAGTCGAAGCTGAGAATCAACTTGAGAGGAAGATCAAGATTCTAAGATCTGAACATGAAGGGAGTATATCTCAAATGAGAAGTCATGATTCTGCCAAAATCATGACATTATTCATCAGGTAAGTGATCCCAACACAAATTAATACAATGGTGTAGCTGAACGAAAGAACAAAACACTAATGGACATGATAAACTACATGTTACTCAACTCAGATATACCCAAGAACCTTTGGAGAGAAGCTCTCCTTTCAGCCTGTTTCATTCTCAATGGGGTTTTTCAAAGAGACTATGATATTAATCCCTATGAACATTGGAAAGGGAGAACTTCTAATATTCAATTCTTCAAAGTCTGGGGTTGTATAGCTAAGGTTTCAATACCGAAACTGAAAAAATAAAATATGGCCCTAAGACTGTTAATGATATCTTCATCGGATATGCACTTGATAGCAATATTAACTGATTCGTAGTGGTTAACTCTGAGATCAGTGAAATATCCAACAATACCATCATTGAAGGTAGGGATGCTATATACTTTGAAAACATCTTTCCTTTCAAATAAAAAATTTCTAATAATCCTTCTTGTACTCCTTCTACCTCTGATGTCACTTCGTCTAGTTCTGCTCCCGCAATTGATTCTGAACCTAGAAGGAGCAAAATAACTAGGACTCTATATCTTTCGGTGAAGATTTTTTTTATGTATCTTGTGGAAGATGATCCTAGCTCCTTCAAAGAAGCAGTAAACTATTCAGAATCCTTTTTTCTGAAAAGAAACCATTGATATGCAATCAAGTTCATAATAGAGAATAACACTTGAATTTTCACTTACCTTCATCCAGGATGCAAACCTGTAGGTTGTAAATAGATCTTCAAGAAGAAACTCTGACCCTATGGCACTGTCGATAAATAAAAAGTTAGATTAGTTTCCAAGAGTTTCACCCAACAAAAATGTATTGACTTCTTTGACACCTATTCTCCTGTTGCTAGGATCTCTTCTATCAGAATTCTTCTTACACTTGTATCAATTCATAACATATTCATACATTAAATGGATATAAAGACTGCTTTTCTTAATGACGATCTTGAAAAAGAGATTTACATAAATCAGCCAAAATGATTCATAACCAAGGAACAAGAAAATAAAGTGTGCAAATTTTGTGAAATCATTGTATGGTCTAAAACAAGCATCCAAATAATGACACCAAAAGTTTAACAAAGTTGTTGCACAATTTGGATTAACTTTCTATGAACATGACAAATGCATTTAATTCAATAACTTTGATAATGATTATATCATCTTTGTTTATATGTAGACAATATTTTTATTCTTGAAACTTCTCTTAATGCAATCTAAAGAGTAAATGATTATCTCTTCCTAAACTTTGACATGAAAGACCTAGGTCTTACTGATATGATACTGGGAATGAAAATATTCAGAAACCAAAATAGAATTTCATTAAGTCTACCCATAGCATTGAAAGAATGCTTCGCATGTTTGATTTCTATAACTCTAGATCTATTTTTACACCCTATGATTCTTCAACTACCTTGAAGAAGAACAAAGGTGAGCATGTGTCTCAACTGGAATACTCTCAATTAATAAGTTCATTGTTGACACTCCGAAAAGACAAACTTCAAGGCAGCTCTGCAACCGGTCCGAACGATATCTAACTTGTCAACACTTCTAAAAGACAAGTCGCAGACATGATGAAAACATGTTCATCCCTGATAGACAAACCAGTGACTTGGACTCCACTGATCTAATGAAACAGATAGTGAACGAAGCATTCGCCTTCTGAAGAGCCCAAGAGGCTAACATTTAGCTTCGCTGCAAGCTCAGCTCTAGCTTCGCTGCAAGCTCATTTTTTAGGTTCGCTTCTGAAGCTAACCTAAGCTCTATCAAAGAGCTATCTTTTAGTTTTGCTACAAGCTCTTTTTTATCTTCACTGCAAGCTCATTTTTTAGCTCCCCTGTGGCTCATTTCTCAGCTTCGCATGAGCTTAGCTCCGTTGAGGGCTTTTATGGTCGACCATTTGAAAATCTCAGCACGAGATTAATGTGATAATATCACTTTTGGGCAGTTTATTGCCGCAATCATTTTACTCCTTAATTGGTTGTAGAAGATCAGGAGAAATCTCTTATTTAGTGGAGTGAATCAGGGGATTGGTGTAACAATCCCAAGCCAACTGGCTAATTAGCTTCGCATGCGAGTTTTCAGCTTCGCACAAGCTACATTTAGCTTTGCAGCGAAGTTATTTTGGCTTCAGGTGCGAAGCTAAACTGACACCTTGCTGGTTTTTAGGGGAGCAGTTACACCCCATCAAACCTATAAATAGCCCGCTGCAAGGAGGGGCTCGGCGCGGATCAAAGGTTGAGGATTTTGGGCTGATCTTTAAAAAGGGGATTTACCCTCTAGCTTCCGAGCTTTCTTTGAGAATTTCATTTCTCTTTCAGGGTGCGAATACCCTCAAGATCTTCCTCTCTCAAAGGATTTACGGAACCATGCGAGAAGGAAATTCCTAAAGTAGAAGGCCTGAAGACTCGATCACTCATATCGTCAATGGACAAAGTGGTCACGCGCCAATCAGACTTCCACCGGCACACTTTCCCAAAAAACTCAGTAGAGAATTCGTGTAATTCTTTTAATAATTTGTAATTTTCTATGAATTTTGTAAAGTTTTCCCTTTTCACATCAATTGAAAACAAGATGATGACTTCGTTGGGGAGGGTTTTCTTCAACAACAAGAAGACGGTGCCGCAGTGCGGTGATGAGACCTTTGGGTCTACTGCTAAGACGTTGGTCATCCAATTTGACCAATAGAGTTTCGGGTAAATTCTCTCTATGGGCGGCTCAAGCCCCATTAATGTGCGCAAGCATATGAAAATCTCTGTGGTTAAGTTTTCTCTAGCCACTGCTCAGAAATAAGTCTCCAACGAGACGAAGAAGGCCACCTGCAGGCCTAACTCAGTCTCAACATAGACTAAATTATCTTTGCGCCAGCACTTATATGCTACGTGCGAAGCTAAATCAGCCTCTAAGGCTATCTGGATTGAAAAATCCACTTCAGCCTTGTGCGCTGCTAAATGATCTCTTGTTTTAGATTTTACAGAAGTTCATGTAGTCTCTGGCCGCGAGACTACTTTCAACTCTTCACAGAGCTTAACCTCGCTTGAGTCTGTTCATCGCCTATTGGGCAAAATTGTGATTTTGGACTTTGTAAAGTCCGAGAAGAATTTTGCTGACGCATTGGCTAAGGATCTTTCTAAGAGTATGATCCTAGAATCATCGAGGGAGATGAGGTTAAGCCCATAATCGAGTTACCGACAGCGAAAACCCAACCTACTTGGTCGAGAGCTGGTTGCGTGAAAGAGGTTCAATGTGGTAGCAACAAGCTGGACTGGTGATAGTCGTGTGGAGCATCGACCCGGATATGTCTATATCCTATATGTAGCATTGTAGCTACTACCCCTTCTCTACAGTGAAGATGCTCTTGTAACACACAACTTGGTAAGGCTGAGTTAAACTTTTAATAAGTCTGACGCATAAAGCGTGGAGGGCATAAGGTCCAGCCGTAGTACTCTTGAAGGACTTACCAACGTGAGAGGAATCACGATGGCCATAGCTGGAGGCAAGATTGACCTCTAGAAACTTCTCATGAATCAGCCATTGTGAGCATAACCTTTAACGCTCAACCTACTCGCTCAATAGATAGAGACTTACTGTGTGTGTTTTTCATCAATATCTGATTAAAGAGGCCCAATTCAAGGCGTAGTCCATTATGTCTCTCAGGGGGTGATGAAATTCACTAAGGGTAGATTCAAGGCCGCGAGCTATCGACCCCGGATCTACAATATGATGTTGCCCAAATTTTATTCTTATTTATGATTTATGATATTGCTTTCTTTTGTCTTTCCTGAAACTCATTTTTTGGGGGGATTGTGGGATGTGTATTTGAATTTGAAGGAATAACTTAAGTTTTTCTCTATTTGCCTTTGATATTTAGTCCCACATTAGATACACCAAGAAAAGTTAAGTGGTTTATATACAAACTCTTTCATTGTCTATTGTTATACTGTTTGGTCATATGCCATCTTTTTCACACACCGCACACGCGTCAAACCGTACCGGGCCGGGCCAAGTTCGGGTCCGAGTGGCAAGCGTTGACGAGATGTGGACACGAATGCAGCTCCTTTTAATTGGTTCTTGGACCTGCTACATTTTTGAATTTTTTTTATTTTTACATTTGTTGAACTCCGAACTTTTAGGCGGAGTAATTGAGTATCTGGACTTGGAATTATTCCCGATTACCTGGAGACGCAGTGTGATTATCGAGCACATAGACTCGGAATGGACACTGAGAACTTAGTCTCAGAATCATCCCAAATACTTGGACCCGAGGTGATCTCGGAGCGACCCCGAGCACTTGATCTCGGAGTGAACCCCGAGTACTTGGACTCAGAGTGTCCCGAGCTCCGTCTCACTCTCCCAAAAAATCCATTATTTTGATTTATAACGCTTTCTTGACCCGGTAAAAGTAGATCTGTGAACGTGTTAAGTTATTGCAAATTAATTGCAACAAATCTGAATGTGCGCTTGATTTGTACGAAGGCTATTAGTAATGGGTAGTGCTCTGTGCCTATAAAAGGAGCATCTCCATGTTCATTCTGATGACATAGAAAACTGAGATCTGTAGCTACATTCTTCTTTATCCCATTGTCATATTTTTTTAAGTTTTATTTTAAGTTTCTGGGCAACAATTCTCTGTCTGAGTTAGAGGCTCTGTTTACTGTCCTAGGCCAAGTACTGGTGATTTCGGGGGATTCTTTTACCGCTACTAGATAAAACCGAATCAACGTTTGGGTAAGAAGACGGGATTTTGATCCTTTAAGGCAGTGATTACGTGACTGCATTCTTTAGGTCAGATAATTATATATTTATATTCTGTTTTTAATTTTGCAGCAGTATACCAGTAAGTTTAGTTTAATTTAATTTGTTTTGTCAAGATAATTGATTTATATGTTTTAAGAAATAACACAATTTCAACCAAAAATGTTCAACAAGAAAAGAGAGCTTATATTTAGAATTAATGGCTCATTGCCAAGATATATCTCTTGGCAACACAACCTCAAGTTAAGAAAAGAAAAACGGTGAAAAATGTGCCGCAGGATTTTGGTTCGGATTCAACATGATCCACTTGCAGATTAATTAATAATTATAAATTGACAGGATTTTTTAGAGCCGGTTTGTTTTGCTGCGAGTGGCTACAAGTCGTAAGTCGTAAAATGAGAATGAGAAAAGTGAATTGTAGTAGGGAAAATATATTGTATTTTAAGGTGTTTGCTTGACAAAGTGAAAATGTAAATGAGAAAGTGTATTGTTTTACGGTATTTGATTGATAATGTAAAAGTGTAAGTAGAAAAGTTGACCACAAAATTAACTGTAGCAGTGATTTAAATATTATAAATACTATTAACTTAAATCTACTATTAAAAATTAATTTGTATTAATAAATTTGAGATAAAATATTAATAATATTAATATTTTATTTATAACAATAATATTAATAAACTATTAGTATAATTAGTAAAATATTACTAAAATATTGACTAAATAAATAATTATAAAATTTTAAGAAAATCTAAAGAACATTAATAAAAATTTAAGAATAATAATAAAGCATAAATACTATAAAAATCTTAAGAAAAAATAATAAAATATATTATAATATTATAAAATACTTTAAATCGTTATAATATTAAATTTCATTATAATATTATTGTAATATTATAAAAATATAAAATTAACAAAGTAAAATATAATTAAAATTTTAATAAAATATTATTATTATAATGAATTATTATTACAATATTAACATAATAAAATACTAATATAATAATAAAGTATATTATAATATTAATAAAGTAATTATTTATATTAAAAAATAAATTAATTAAATATATAGTACTTTTATATTAAAGCATAATATTATTATATTAATAAAATTTTAAATCTAAATAAAATATTTAAAAATAGGTATAAATATTAATTAAATAATAATGTATTAAATAAAAATATGAAATTAAAATAATAAAATATTAAATATTAAAACAATATTAAATATAATAAAAAACTAAATATTAAAAATACATAATAATTAAATAAGAAATCAAACATTATTAAAAATATTAAATATTTAATAATATTAAATTATATATTGATTATCAAGTAATTGCTTTGAACTGTAAGCGTACTACAAGCGAGATTATATGACCACAAAATTAATTGTAGCAGGTACAAGTGGAAAAATATGGGTGTAAAAGTGAGATTTACATGACCACAAAATTAACTGTAGCAACTGAAGGTGAGAAAATGAGAGCTTTATTTTGTAAGTTGTTTTGCAACGAAACAAACGATGAAAAATGAAAAAGAAGTTTTACGACTTACGACTTGCGGCCATTTACGGAGAAGCAAACATGCCCTTATTTCAGGACCAACAACAATGATCTAATTTAAATATTCTTCAGACTCGGTCTATCAGATACTAAGATCTAATTTCAACGATCCAACCCGAAATAAGTAACAAACTCAGATCGGATAGATCAAGAGCGCAAGAGCCCATTGGCCAGCCTCCACAAACAGGCCTTCGGTTTTCACATCCGTAGCCCTTCTCTCATGAAAACAATGGGCCCCAGTCACCAACAGCCCCCAGTGCCAGACATTTCAAAATTCAAAATCGCCGACGAGATTCCCAACCGCCACGTGGCGGTCACAACCCCTTCGCGAATCCTCATAAAGCGGTCAGCAAGTCCCCGCGGGGTCCTCCACCTTCAATTTTGTCACCCGCACGATGTTGATCGGAAGGCCAGGAGATCAGATAAACAGAATCTCCATCACATAGGGCTTACGTGTACGCCCTTTCTCTATGGAGGCCTCTTCGCTGTCGGAGAACGCTACTCTCATCGCAGTATAAATACCTATCTTCTCTCGCTCTTTCCCCCTCCCCTCTTGACTCCTTTTCTCTCGCTTCCCTCTTTCTCCTCCATTCGAATTCCTAAACAAACCGCTTTCGTCTTCTTCACCCACCCTCTAAACCTTAACCCTAATTTTAGAAGATCTCAGTCTAAATGAGAAGGCCGAAGAAGTCGCCGGCTTCGAAAAAGGCCAAGGCCTCGACCTCCAACAAGGAGGGGAGTGAGATCCCTAAGCGATCGAATCAGGGGAGACGGCAGAAAGCTCAGCCAGATCCGGCAGAGCCCGAGTACTTCCCTGAGAAGAGGAACCTGGTTCGATACTTTATCTAATCGTTTCATTTTCGCGTTTCTTTCTATCGAGATTGGCCGTTTTCTGAGACTTTGAGATCTGTTTAATTTTTTGGAGCGGATTTCTCACTGATTGTTGACATTTCGTTGAATTAGAAGTTCTCTATGCTCTATTTACTGTCATCTGGTGAAATTTAGTAATCATAAACTTAGATAAATTATTCGATTGCTATACATCTAGAGAGCTTCGAGTTTATTCGAATTATGTCTTTGTTCATTGATTTTGTTGGATGATGGTGTTTTTATTTATTTGGGTGCAAAATTTTCACGTATGATGCTATGTGAATACGTGAAGTTCCCGATCCCTTTCCTTGAGGAAAGAAATATTATCGAAGTTGATGCTATTTGGTGAAATTTTGGGTTATTTGTGTTTTTGTCATTAACAGTTACATTCCCTTAGTCTAGCAACCTCTATTAACTGGTTCTCTTTTCTGTTTAACTCTTTTTTTTCTCAGGAAGATTTGTGGCAAGCTGCCTTTCCTGTTGGAACTGAGGTATGTATGCATTAATGTTTTCTATTACATTTTATGTCAGCAAATAGTGAACTTGTGTGAAAAGAAGTCTTGAAGAAGTGAATTTCATTTGATGAACTGTGTTGCATTATCTGTGACAGTGGGACAACATGGATAAGCTTCGTGAGATAAATTGGAATTTTTCAAATTTAGAGGTGAGTTTTAGGAATCTTTGAAAACCTTTATTTCATTGAGGTATCTTTCTCTCATTGTTGAGGAGTGTCGTTGATTGGTGAACAGAAAGCCTTTGAGGAGGGAGGAGAGCTGTATGGAAAGAAGGTGTATATGTTTGGCTGTACTGAACGTGAGTGGCTTTCTGCCGATCCACCTTACTTTCGAAACTGCTAATTTCTCAATATTTTGATGATTTATACAGTTAGATGCTTATGCTATCGGGTGATTTTTAAATTTACAAAATTTTACTATTCTTTTACTTCGATCATTTTATGATTTTTTACTTGCTTGTTTTCTGTTTACAGCTCAGTTATTGGAAGTAAATGGTGAACATAAAGTAACGCTTATTCCTATTGTGGTGGCGGTAAGTTCCTTTAGCTATCTGTGTATGCGATTAATAGGTTCAAGCTTTAAACTTATAAATGTTTACTTAAAATTAATAGGCAGCAAAAATTTTGGAACTATATAATCCCTGGTTAGACTTGACACATCATATTCAATTCAAGAAAGTGCTGTCTGTTCACTGACTGACATGCTTCTATCGAATACTTATTTCAATCTGGTCATGCAACATTGTCAAGCCTCTTACATTAAGTATCAAAAATTTTGTACTGTTTAGAATGCATGTTTAACCGTGGTCATTTTTCTTTGACATGTTGAGTTGCATTGTGACTTTATTACTCATGAATGATACATCAGAACTGAAAATTTGATCAATGATATCTCAAAGTAATAATTGTGAGGATAAAACTAGGAAACTAACACCTTTATTTTCATTTGATACTAAGCCATCCTTTGCCCTAATATGAAAAGGACCCACATCTCTTCCTTTTACTGTGAACTTCATATTATTCAAGCTGCCCACTTGCAATATTAATGGACACTGAAAATGTTTCGATTGATGTATTTGTTCCCATTGGAAGCTGAGGGAGGTTTAAACCATAGTTTCTAGGCACCTTAAGTTGCTACAGAAGTGAATATGTGTCTCTGAAACTCTGGGACAACAAATGGGAGATACTTTAAATTTAGTTTTGTGATATGGGAAAAGGTATTGCAAACGATTGGGAAGATTCCTGTGAAACATTTTGGTGTGTTATGCATAGGAAGCCCTACAGACCAGCTAGGTGAGCATTTGTTTTGGAACTTTTATGCAATGTATGCATACTTTTTGAATATTATTAATACTTTTCAGTATTGTTTCTAGGTCTTATGTCTATCATGCATTCCCCTTCTATTTACCTTTTCATTTCTTGCTTCTGCTCCCCAAAATGGTGATTGTGGTTTGATGTTTGATAGCTAGGAAGTCTTTAGGTGACTGGTGGGGGGGTACATGTAGATAGTTGTACACTGACATCATAGACATTGAAAGGGAGAAGATGTTGAAAGAAGTACACCTTCAAGTAATGTGTGTTGGCAGAGCTCGCGCTGGAGAGCATTTCAAATTAGGATTGCAGAAAACACAAATTCATGTTTCAAGGAATCCTTTAGGGTGTACAGTGGTACATATACAAATATTTTCTCCCATTGTTTTCCCCCGGTGTTCTACCGTTATGTGGATCAATGAAGTCATAAAAATGGTATAACTCATAGTTAATTCAAGTATTGTTTCATGGCTCCTTATTTTGACTGAATATTGAGATATCTTTCTCTTAAAAGCACCTCAAACTAAGGGCCTGTTTGTTTCGTTGCAAAACGTCGCAAGTCGTAAGTCGTAAAATGAGAATGGAAAAAGTGAACTGTAGCAGAGAAAATATATTGTGTTTTACGGTGTTTGGTTGATAAAGTGAAGTGTAAATGGAAAAGTATATTGTGTTTTACGGTGTTTTGTTGATAAAGTGAAAGTATAAATGGTAAAGTATATTGTGTTTTACGGTGTTTGGTTGGTAATGTAAAAGTGTAAGTGAAAAAGTTGACCACAAAATTAACTGCAGCAGTGATTTAAATATTATAAATACTATTAAATTAAATATACTATTGCAAATTAAATTGTATTAATAAATTTGAGATAAAACTTAATAATCTTAATATTTTATTTATAACAATAATATTAATAAAATATTAGTATAAATAGTAAATATTACTAAAATATTAACTAAATAAATAATATAAAATTTTAAGAAAATCTAAAGAACACTAATAAAATTTTAAGAATACTAATAAAATATAAATATTAAATAATCTTACAAAAATAATAAAATATAGTTATAATATTATAATATTAAAAATACTTGAAAATTATTATAATATAAATTTTATTATAATATTATTGTAATATTATAGAAATATAAAATTAACAAAGTAAAATATAATTATAATTTAATAATAAATTATCATTATATTGAATTATTATTACAATATTAACATAATAAAATATTAATATAAGAATAAAATATATTATGATATTAATAAAGTAATTTTTATATTAAAAATAAATAATTAAATATATAGTAATTTTATATTAAAGTATAATATTGTTATATTAATAAAATATTAACTCTAAATAAAATAATAAAAAATGGAATAAGTATTAATAAAATAATAAAGTATTAAATAAATATTAAATTAAAATAGTAAAATATTAAATATTAAAACAATATTAAAAACAATAAAAAAATTAAAGATTAAAAATATAAAATAATTAAATAATTAAATAAGAAATTGAACACTATTTAAAATATTAAATATTTAATAATATTAAATTATATATTGATTATCAAGTAACTGTTTTGAACTGTAAGTGTACTACAAGTGAGAGTTACATGACCACAAAATTAACTGTAGCAACTGCAAGTGGGAAAATATGAGTGTAAAAGTGAGATTTACATGACCACAAATTTAACTGTAGCAACTGCAAGTGAGAAAAGAAGGGTTGCATTTTGCAACTTGTTTTTCAGCGAAACAAACAACGGAAAATGGAAAAAAAGTTTTACGACTTGCGTTTTGCGGCGTTTTGCGGCGAAACAAACACGCCCTAAGAGAAGAGTTTTCCTCTACAGCAAAAATAGTGACGGTTTTACAGAGGTCTGAGCAGAACGAATTGACCTGGTTGTTAAGCTGGCATAATAAGCCTTAAGTTTGAGGCATAAATTTGATGTGTTTTCCATTGTTTGGCTTAATATAACCAAATTCCGGAAAAGGCAAGGTAAACTGATGACAGTGTATTGCTCTGAAGATAGAATTTTGCTTTCTATTTAGCTTCTGGAAATCTTTAATGTTAGATAAAATTTGAAGGGTGGTCTACTTTTTAAAGTTAACATGCTATTTGTTTTGGTCCAAAGCTTTACACGTGCAGAAACATTCTGTAGATTGTCCAATATCTTATGTTGTTGCTTGAATAATACACACAAGATAGCATGAAAATTTAATTTGACTACCATTCCTAGCCTCTTGGTAATGTTTAAAGCTACTGCTTGGCTACTCATAGAAGGATGTAATAAGGAAATTTGGCCAGCCACTGTCTTTTTATGTTTATGCCTCAGTTCATTGTATTCTACTTTTGCCCAATTATATTCATTGTGTTTTTGAGAGACCCACTTTTTAATATGTGCTGTTTGAATTTTATGCATGACCATTGTCAATTGTTGTGGAATTTTGTATTACTGTTGAAATTCACACCTAATGCTTCCATCGTGTTTACTGTAAATATACCAAATATTACTGTAAATATTGATTTCACTTGTTGATCCTTTTTCTTGCTTTTCTGAGTAGGTGGTTTCTCCTATTCCACCTTCTGATAAAATCGGTGTAAAATCTGTGCAAAGGGAAACAGAAGAAATTATACCTATGAAGACAATGAAAATGGCGTGGATTCCTTACATACCGCTCGAAAACAGGTCCGATTTATTAATAACAGTAGTTATCCCAATGTGGACGATTTTTTTGTTTACTTTGGTGAGTAAATTGTTAAATTTGTTGACAGGCAAAGCCAAGTTGATAGATTGAAAACTCAAATTTTCACTATGGGCTGTACCCAGAGAAGGTATCTTTAGCTCCCAGTTAATCATTTTCCTTATGGGAATTATATGTAGACGAACTAAACCTGTTATCTTGCATTTGTTATCAGTTTTTCTTAATTATTTGTCAATATGCTTGTTCGTGCATTAGTTCCCCTAAATATAGAGTTTTTGCAATTTCTTTGCCATCTTCTTGTGCCTTACTTGGTTCAAGTTTGTGTAATTGAATTGTTGGTCCTATTGTTGATGTTTTTAGATTCACAAGTCTTCTTAACTACTGTTAGATCATCAGTCCTTTATGAAATCAAGGAATTAAGTGGTTTATATCCAACTTACAGCTTTTGCCAATTTAGTTCTGGTTGTCCCGCTTTTCCTTGTAACCGGGTTATGGTTTTGTAGTTATTCGTTCTTCCTACTTGGTTCTACAGTGTGGCCTTTCGCTTGCATCCTGATGGAGACATCTAGTAGGATTTGTTTGATTTAGTTGTTAGCTTATCTTATCTTATTGTAGTTTGTTTTAGTTGTTATTATTGTTGGTTAGTTTTATCCCACATCGGTTATGGTGAGAGTTAATTTTTTTGTAGGCCTATATAAGGCTGAGATTACTATTGTTTTCTTCAGTTAATAATTGATAATGAAAATTGCTGTTTGAGCATTTTGAGTAGCCTGTGTGTTTCGGGTGAGAAACCCTTGGGAGAGATTCCCAAACCCTATCTTGGGAGAGAAACCTTAGGTTGAGATTTCTTAGAGTTCGTCCCCCATCATTTTGGTATCAGAACTAAATCCTGCTCTTTTTCACTTCTTCCACAAAATCCTAGCTTCCACAAAAAACCTTTTTTTTTTCTCCACCAAAACTTTCACAAATTCCCAAAATCCTAGTTCTTGAAAATAAAAAAAAAAAGAAAAAAAAAACCTAGATCCGGAAAAAAAGAGAAATTTTTTGGGATTACTGTTCGGTGAACAGTAATCACCTGATTACTATTCATGTGAACAGTAACCCAATTACTGTTCATGTGAACAGTAAACCCCCGACCCCCCAGTTCCTGTAATCTCCCCCCACACAAACAAAACCCAAAGCTCGCCCGTTCGGAGTCCGTTTTGAGTTCTGTTTGAAGCATTGGGTTCGTGACAGAGCCTCGGAGCTACTAGATAGATTTTCGCAGCATTCAAGCAGTAGAGACGACCTCCACAATCCCTGTTTGGTGCTGCTATAAGTCTTGCAACAGTCCGATTTGGGTACAGTTCGAGCCTTTGAGATTCTTGGGTAATTTTTGAGCTTATGTACTGAAATTTTCCTTATGGGATTTTATTTTTGTGGTCAATATATTCATACTAATGGTGATCCAAAGGAAGTTGAATGGAAAATGTATGCGGCTGTCCCGACTTTTCGTGGTTTTTATGACCGTTACGGTTATGAAGACTGGGAGAGCAATCTTGAAACTTTCTTTAATTATTTTTCTCTGACATCTGAGCAAAAGTGCCTCTATGCCCGAATGAAATTGGTGGGAGAGCCATATTATTGGGTAGAGAACAATCATAAGTTATGTCGATATTGGTTTCTCTTGTAAGACTTTCTTCGCGCTCGTTATGTTCCACCCATTTATTCATCTGAGTCAAATTATAAAGAGCCTAATGTTGAGTAAGAGCCCGAGAGCCGGTCAATCACAGATCTCTGCACTAAGTTTCGGGTGGCCCTAGAAAAACTTGTAGCAAATCAGGCTGCAAAGAGGGACACAGATCCAGAGCCTTCAGCCCTTGTCGAGCCTGACGTTTTCGAGGAGCCAGAGTCAGAAGTTGCTGCTGAGTTGGAGCACGAGCCAGAACCAGATAATGCAACTGAGCTAAAGCCAGAGCCAGTAGTTGTTGATGAGCCCGAACCAAAGCCAAAGATAGAAGAGCCTCTTGTAAAAAATTCAGTAGATCTATCAGCGGAGCTTGCCATGGAGTTAATGACATCCACACCAGTTATGAGGGTTCCAATGTCCCAAAGATTGCCTGACTTGTACGATCCATTGCAGATCTTCCTACAGGAGACAGAGTCACAGGAGGTCAGACTATTCATGGTGCGAAGTACAGTTGATTCAGTTCTCATCCTGGAGGATACGCCTCTTTCTGTTACTTGCGCATTACTTGAGTTGTTATTTTTTATAGCAGATCTGTCACAGAAGCCAGTCCCACCCACACCATGGTTCACAGTCGCGGTCTCGGCTGCTGACTCGGCGGGCACTGAGACGGATCGGTCTCGGCGACTCGGATCGGTATCGGGCGATACGCGCAAAACGCTACATAGAAAGCTCAAAAAATTCTGAAAAAATCACGACAAATCTTTAAAAAATGTAGATATCCACATTTATGTATTACATGTCTAAAATATATCACCTAGCACACTAAACATAAAGCGAAATCATAAATACACGCGTCGTCAGTAGAAGCATATCAAAATACATGCACAATATAGTAAATTGCACAAACTACATTCATAAATATATGCTAATGTAGTTATTTTCACATTGAATTGCGATGAGGCACAAAATCATCATCATAATGCCGTGTCGACGAGTCAACCCCAATTCTCGGCTGAGTCGGTCTCCTCTGAGTTGAGTCGACTGACTCGTGACTCGGACTCGTCTCGGAGTGGGCCGAGACGGATACGACTCGGCCGACTCGTCTCCGACTCGGCCGAGTCTTTGAACCATGACCCATACCGCCTTGGTTCAGCCTTGATGCACATCTGTTGGGTCCACGGCCACCACCATGGCCCGATTGAAAGTTGAGATCTGCATTCGACAGGGTCGAGTTTTCCCCAACCCCGGGGGAATGATGGGGACATCTAGTAGGATTTGTTTGATTTAGTTGTTAGCTTATCTTATCTTATTGTAGTTTGTTTTAGTTGTTATTATTGTTGGTTAGTTTTATCCCACATCGGTTATGGTGAGAGTTAATTTTTTCGTAGGCCTATATAAGGCTGAGATTACTATTGTTTTCTTCAGTTAATATTATACTTAAATTATAGAGTAAATTAAGAATAATAAAAGTGCGTATAAATATCATGATAATAGGGCATGGGCAGTGTCTATATTATTAAACAGAATAACAAGAGATATAAGATTCAGGAAATGTGAGATTTTAGAGGTGACCCCCATGGATTTTAGAGGTAGCTCTCACGGATTCAAGAGGTGGCCTTTATTACGTGTATATGTTGTGTGGCACTTTGCTCCATGTAGCACTTAGCTCTATGTGACACTTAATTCCATACAACATATGTTAGTTGCCAACATGATCAGGTAACAAGTGATAAAAGAACAGTCAGATCATATCTTCGGGTGAATCCGTATAACAGGAGTACAAATTGCTGTTTGAGCATTTTGAGTAGCTTGTGTGCTTCGGGTGAGAAACCCTAGGGAGAGATTCCCAAACCCTATCTTAGGAGAGAAACCTTAGGTTGAGATTTCCTAGAGTTCGTCCCCCATCACATCCCTTTTTGATTGCTTATTAGCCGCTTAAGCACACATGATTTCCTCTTAATGAATTTAAAATGGATGACAATTGCAAGCTTTTAATTTTAGTTGGCTTTGCAACCAAAATACTGAATTTATTTGTGCAAATATGTTGGGGTGCTTCATCTTTTTTGCATAAAGTAGTTGCTTTGCAGATTCACTGGCATCATTATTGCTGATTGAGGGAAAATCTCCAATTGAGATTTTGAAATGAATATATGAGTGCTTATAGACAATAGACAACGATACGTCAAGATGTGATTTAGTGGAAGTCAATTGGACTGGAAAATCCAAGTATAGTGAAGTTTGTGAAACTAGTGGAAATCTGCTAGCAATTGGATCTTAATGCCATTAAGAATTAACTTTAAGTTTTTGGGTGTGCTTTCATGCTTCAAATGCTCATTTGGATGAGACCTAAGATATGGCAGCATATATATTTGCTGACCTGTCCCACATCAAAATTTCAACTTGTTACTTGTCATTACTCTCTCATGATAAATGATCTTGTTGGGAACTGTCCTAAAAGAGTATACTTGAGTTTTTAAAAGTTCCCACACCATGACACCAGTCATTTATCTATGATAGTCTGGTATGTTTGCAAATTTTCCATTCCAATCATTTGCTAGCTTTGATTTTTTTTTTTTTTGCCTTCTATAGAATGTTTTTGAGAGTTACATTGATGTTATTTTGGTTACACCTTTGCAGTTCAGTTGTGAGCTTGAATTTCTACAATTGTCATTTAAACACATTTTGGTTCATAAATGTAATGTTTTGAAGTATCTCTGCCTCATTTTATACTCTTTGCCTCGTGATGCTAATAAGCCTAATGAAGGTTAGCATCTTTGATGGAAGGACTTTTGCTTGTTTCTTCTAATAATTTCGTTTGCTTTCAAGATAATAATCTGATATGAACTATCTGATGTCACAAATCAGATTTTCACATTGAAGGAACATAAATCTGTAGCTTCAGCCAGGTGCATTTAAGTTTTGGTCTCATACTGCATTTAGGGTGTGATCTCGTGCTGTTATTAACATATCCCACATCACAGGATGAGAGGGCATACCCTGTCACTGATATCCCAGTTTGTGTTGTTATTTCACTCTGATTTAGTTTGTTACCTCCATAGGCAATGGGTTTGCTTACCTTGTTAACAAATTTGTCTTTTTAATCTTTACTACAATTTGTACAGTTGGATTCACAATGTTTGGTTTCAATTTGGATGAGACTAGATTCTGCTATTATTATTATTCATTTCCTGGGTTATCCATCAACTGTGATCCGTTAATGTTTATGTAATCTGTCTCTTGTTCTATTGAAAGATTCTTTAGTTGTTATATCAAACTTTGTTCCTCGATCCAATCTGATGATGAGAATTATAATGCTCACTGATTAATTGGAGTCACTATATTCAAAACAGTTCTGTCCATGGTTTTCTTGTCATGTAAAATAGAAGTTTCCTTATATAAATTGGGCAATTGTCACATATTCACATATCTTTTTGATGGCTATGTGCTTGAAAGTAGTGGGAAAAAAAATCTGCCACTCACCATCAGTATTATAACATCTTTGGATATTGTACTTGCAGATCTGCTCTCAAACTTCTGAAAATTGAGCGCGTCAAGCAATATGATTATTGCCTTCCCTGTGAGTTTATCTGACATCTATATGCTTTCTTTTTATAATTTTAGCCGTCTAAAAATTGCTTGTTTATTTAAAAGTATTATTCTGGCTCGCTTTTTATTTTAATTTATTTATATTAATCATATTTCGGAGCCCTTAAAGGTAAACCTGTATGTAGAGAATCCCACAGGATCATGAGGTAATATTTGTGCATAGATGATAGACCTGTAATTTCACTTGGATAACCTAATACTTTTTAGATGATGCTGCCTCATACTATATGTCAGGGGTTGGACTGTTGGATTTTTGCTGGATTTGAAAGTGATCATGTGAAATTATCTCACCTCTCCATCTAGGAGTTTCAAAGGCTCCGTGTTGTGGGAAGCCACATCAGTAGGCATTTTTTTTTAATCCCCTCTCCCCCACCCTCCAACACGCGCGTGCGCGCACGCACACACAGACACCCACCACCACCACCACCGCAGAACACCTCCCACCTCCCTTCCTTGCTGTCCTTGTTCTCCTGTTTTCTTCTTTTTCAGTTTTTAGTCTTCATTTTTTCTTCTTTTCTTGTTACCTCTCTCTCTGGTGGCACTGCCTCTCCTCTTCTGTGTTTTTCTTTTCTTTTGTTGATTCTTTCATTCTTATTCTTCTCCATTTCCTTCTTCTTTTGTTTTTCAACTCTCTTTCCTCATTTTCTCCTTTTCTTTTGTTTCTTTGCCAGCAATCTTCACTTGGCCTCATGGCTCCTCATTTAGTGTTTCTTGGCTGGAATTTAGTGACAGTGCACATATTGTTCTGTGACAGTTTTTTGAGGCAGTGACTTCTTCAGTTCCACTACTTTCAGTGATAAGAGGTAATTGCCAGTGGACCCAATGACTAAGAAATAGAGAAGCTGCAAAAGAGAAGGAATTGTGATGGGCTAAGAAAGAGAGCATTAAGAGAGAGTTTCAAATATTTGAACTGTTTACCATCTAAGTAGTTACAAAAAAAAAAAAAAAAACTCAATACAATCATCTGATGAATAGCAAAAGTAAAACCATGATAAGATAACATAAAATAAAGAAATACTTTCTAGAGACGTGTTTGCATGATTGCATCAATTTGTGAATGTGAGACAATCGTCATCGACTATAATGCTTTTGTCTAGTAATTAATATTTGAATTACCAATCATGTTATGATAATTATTCTTTGCGCTGGTCCATTACATCAAAAGGGGAAAAGGGGAGAAAGACTACCATATTGGAGATAGTCACTCCAAGAAAGCCTCCAGAATGTATGAAAGACTTTCTGGGGCATAAACAATTAGATTGGACAGGTTACTAGTATCCTATGGCATGTTGATTGCGACTCGCCTCCATGACTCGCCCTACATTTCAATCTGCCGAACACTAACCATTGCATAATGAGACTATAATGGACCCAGGAGTGAGGTTTGTTGAAGATTGTGTAAGCCATACAGACAAGCGAAGAGTGAACATTAGCCCTCTTTTAGCTTATAGTGGTCCATGATTTTTTTTCCTTTTGGTTGAAAAATACCCTTCGTTTCTTGTATGTTTCAATTGTGGTATATTGTTATTATCTTTATGTACTATATTAGCTAGTGAATTTGTTTTTAGTTAAAATATTTCACATCACATAGTATCATTTATCATCACGAATTGTTGTATGGTTTAAAAAGGAACCCCAAGGGCCAGCGGTATCAACCCCCTTCCCCTGCAAGGAAAAAAGAAGAAAGAAAAACACCAGCACACCCCACATCACAGATATAGCAGTTTGTCTGTTGTTAAGTGATAGTTCATAGGCATTTTAGTGATTTATCCTAAAAAGACAGTCGAGGATGCATTAATTTGTACTTTCAATGTTAAGGAGTGTTTTGGGTAAAGATTGGTAGTTGTGGTACTTGTCTTTAGATTCATAAATAGATTAACTTCTGGGCTATCCCCCTCATTCCCCTGGTTTTCTCTTAGCATGTTTTAGAGTCTTAACATGAAGGGGTCTGTGGAATTAGGGTTGGCAATTGGGTATGGGTTTGGATCGTCAGCTTTGATCTGATTCATATGTGGTTGACCCTAACCTCTCTCACTTGATAACCGGGTAATCAAATTGAACCGGCTAACCTGATTATCAGCGGGTCAGGTTCAAGCCAGTGCTATAATTGGTTAATTTCCAACCTGTTTAGGGAAAAAATCGAATCCGAGCCCAATTGAATGCTCTAACCACTAATCCAAGTCACTTTTGTGTTAGAGGGACAGTATTTACTATATTTATTTGTCTACATTAGTCTTTTTTTTTTTTTTTGAAAAGATAAAGCTGTGTAAACTGAGCCCAACACCTCCAATGAGGTAGCAAACTGAATTAATAATTGGGTTAGGTGGGTTGGCCAGAATACGACCATTCAATTAGGGATAATGCAACCCATAAAAAAATTTGGGTCAAGATTGGCACCTCTAGGTGGAATTTCCCACTGGGTGGCCGTGTAAGACCAAGAAAATGGATGGACTCAGGAATTTGTTAGAGTGGGATTCCCCATTGGGTTGGATTAGTCCAAGAAAAGGGCTGATGGAGGAAGATTTGATCCAGAAGACGATCTGACTAAAATTCAGTGGAGAAATATGCCCAAATGTAGAAGTTGGTCATGAGGACCATCAGGTGTACTAAACTGCAAATTTTACTGAGTTTAGAAATAGAGAAGTTCAATTTTTGCACTCTCTCTGGTCTCTAGTGACAAATTGTTATATTTTGCTTTCGCCAGTTAATGATGTACATAGTTGATTTTGGCACTCTACTAGTGTTTGAAGCAACACTAAGGCTTTTTGAGAAAGTTGGACCTCAGTGTATTGCAACCAATTAATGATCTGATGACTTTCCTGGATAACAAGCTGATGAAACTGACTGTTGAAATGTCCATGCCTTGAGTAAGATGAAGCCTTTGTCAAATAGAGTACTTTTGTTGGCCAAGAAAAATATGTGGCTTTTGATCATTAGTAAACTTTGCTAATGTAGCAGAAGAGATGACCACTATCCAAGCTAAATAAAGGAAGAGGTTTAATGCAGCTGATGCCCAAAATTTGGGATGTAGGGTTTGTTGTCCTCGTTAATGTTGTTCTGATGATTAGTGTGTCAGTAAGACAAGTTCTGTGGCGCTGGAGAAGTCCTGAAAATTTTCTGCGCATTGTGTCACGTCCCGTTTCTAGTCATCGACGCTTGCCGTAACTGATATTAAATAGCTTATGAAGGTAACATCTTGACTTGATTCTCTGTCTGAGCTTGGTTTAAAGTTCTATGTATAACCAACAGTTTATATATCGCTCGCACTTACTATGTAAGGACTGTTCAAAATCCCATTTGACTAAGATATCCATGTCTCACATAACATTTTCTAGTGGTCTTATTTGGCATTTTTTTTCTTCGGCCAATTTCTTTTAAGTTTAAAATTTCCCCAGTTTTCATTTCTTTTGCGGAAAGTTCTAGGACTTGAAGTCTTGAACCTGGGTGATGTAATACGGGTGGATCAGAATCACCTTCAATCAATGGAAAAGAGAACTAGGATTTTGAAAAAGAAATAGAAAGGGGAAATTAGGGATTGAGAAAAAAGAGATGAGAACTGGATAAATTTTAGGCTTCACATCCCTTACACCACGGACTTTATACCTCCTACACCGCGGGCTTCACACCCAATCTCAAAAACTCGAAGCTCAAGAAATTTAAAAAAAAATTCATTCATTCATTCAATACCAATAAAAGAAGTCTTGGGGCCTATTTATAGGCTTTACAAAAGTCTAGTTTCAGAATATAACCGATGTGTTACTAAATTCTAAATAAAAGAAAACATTACTAAATTCAAACAAAATAAACTAAATCAAACAACTAAAACCAAAGGAATGTGGCACGTCTTCTTCTAGTGTAAGACTCATATCAATTGGCGTGATGTCCTCATCGCTGGAATTCACACAACCCGTTTCACCCTTTTATCACTGAGCCAGACCACAATAGGCCCAGTTTGTTTTCTTGCTAGTGTGACAAAATCAATGATACATGCAGTCTTGTCTTTCTTTCTTTCCTTTTTCTTTCTTTTTATCTCTTTTCTTTTTTCTTTTAAGTTTTTGTGAGAGAACATATGTGCTGTCATATTGAATTAAATACAAAAGGACATGCTTTCTCCTCTGGAATATCTTCCCACTAAAGCTCATCATCCAATAACTTCATTTTTCTTTTGAACAGTCTCCGTACATGATGATTGTTACATACACAATTTCTTTTATTGGTTATAACTGTCTAGTCGCAGAAAGCCTTCTTGCTTGTGAAGGGAATTGACCATGTGGTGCATAAATATATACATGTTAGCTCCTTATTTTCTCTCAATATGGTTACAATTGTTGCTTAATAAAATTGTAACTTGTTTATCTGGTAGATCTTCAGCCACTGAAGCCTGATGAAGATGAGGAAGACACTGTTGTTAATCTCATGTATCCTTTGGAACCACCAGTAAGCAAATTACTGAACAACTTGTAGATGCAATCTCATTCTTTTTAGAAATCAAGAGCTGTCAACTTCTCATTAATGTGTTCGATTCAACCGATCCATTTCCCTTGTGCAGATTGTCTGTGATTTTGACTGGGAACTGGACGATCTTGAGGTACATATGACCGATGGCTTAAGCTTCTTCACACGCACTTATGGATGCTAAATGTTAATTTTAATTTCCAGGAGTTCACTGATGAACTTATCAAGGAGGAAGCATTAGCAGAGGACCAGAAGGACGCCTTTAAGGTGATATACTTGTCACTGGTGAACTATCTCTGCATTTTGGATATTGAGAATATGCCTTTCAGCGCTCTTCTAGAGCCAATCAAAAGGCTATTCTTTGGTCTAGTTATTGATACTTTAGATTTGTCCTTTCAGCAATATGTAAAGGAACAAGTTAAAGAAAGAAAGAAAGCTCAACGGCAGGTATTTAAGCTATAAAACTGTTTTTTGTTTACGGTTTGTAGTCAAATGCTATAATATTGCTCTGTTGATCATTTAGGCGAAGGAAGCAAGGAAAAAAGCTATAGATGATATGGACCCTGAAACTAAAGCTGCATTTGAAAACATGCGGTTTTACAAGTTTTACCCGGTGCAGACACCTGATACACCTGATATAAGTAAAGTAAAGGTATGGCTTATACCAGGCTTTATAAGCTGTGGTGATTTTCCTGAAAACTAAAATTAGTGGAAAATACATATTGTTTGCTTGAAATATAAAATTAAATTAATTTGATATTTCTAGAGACTTTCAAAAAATTTCTTGGAAAAATATTAAATAAACAAGCTAGTGTTAGTTTTACCCAGTTCATTTCTTTGGCTTGCAGACGCTTACAGTTTTTATATTTAATTTAGTTTCCGCTCTTGTAAATTGTCCTTCATATAAGTCTGAAATACCTACATTGAACAATAATTTTTGTGGAGGGGTTAGCTTGGCAAGTGGTTATGGAACATTTGTGAAGCCGAGGTTGTGAACTAGAAAACTACAAAGTACCTTGTAGGAGTGGAAGAAGAGAGCTCTTGCAGGAGTCTCTTGCTCGCTGAGTTTGTCTTGAAGTCACTAAATTTTTTGAAGATTAGAGATAGTGGATTCTTTCTCTAATTCAAGGGTTGGTTCCACAGCCAAACCACATTTTGATGGGGGAGAGGGTGTATGATCGAGTTGAAGATGTCAATGCTCATCAAAACTATGCTTATGGTTTCAATTTCCTCCAATCTGATCAAGCTGCTGTTTTGTCATGCAGGTATCGTACATAAACAGGTACTACGGAAAAGCTCATGTTACGATGTGACAGTAAAATGTCAGACGATTTTCCTACCTTTTTCTCCACTTCTTTGTGGAGATGAGTATTTGGCTTCTGCTGTTAATAGAGACCAGAAGCAGAGATTTTGATACATGAGGCAATAATTTCTGCAATTTCACCTGCTCCATGGTAAAATTGTATCCACCAGTGGCATTGTTTTATATACTGGGGCTGGCTGAGGTGCCATTCATGGCATCTGAAGTTTCAGGTCCAAGTGGTGAGTGGTTTTGATCAGTGATATTGCAATTTTAACCGAAGTTGATTGCAGCTTTGCTGTGACTGTACCATCTGTAGCACAATATTAGGTATCTCTCTCATTCTTTGAGATTCTATGCACTGTATCTGAGCTCTAGTAATTGTAGCTAGAACATGATACTTGCTTCAAACTATACATGCATAGTTCTGAGTTGGATAACTACAGCTTCAGAAGTTCATGTTTTGTTCGCATACTGAAACGTTGAAATGCATAAGCAAGGACTGCCTCCTGAATAGCTGGAGCTGGCTGTCGTACACCCTGGAGACATAAGCTTTCTGAAAATTGTATCCAAAATTGGTCACGCCCTTGTGCCGTTTCTAAATTTGGAAATCCAAGTCTTAGGACAAGCTCGGTGACTTTATCCATGCCTCCCAGTGATTTTTAGGCCTTTTTGTACTTGTGGTCTTTAAGTCTTTTTTATAATTTAAATTGAAGAAAGAAGAAGAAAAGAAAAGTTTTAGTACCTTTTACATGACGGGCAAATGGGTTTGTAAAATTCAGGATACCAGGGGGTAAAATGTTAAAATTACAAGGGAACGATGAAGGTTTTTTAAATACGAAGGCCGTAGCCATTTCCGGAATTCTCCACAAAATACTCTCACCCTTTAAACATTCTCACCCCTTGCATAGTGAGACCTTGAGCCAGGTGTCACTAATTGGGAACAATAAAGTTAGTTTTTGTTTTGACGGGGTTGGATCTAAACTTATTATTTTGATCCGGATACTCAAATCAAATTTCTAAATAACCAAAGATTGCGAACCTAAAAATCCATTGTCGCATCCTAATCAACAGGTTGTTGGATAATGGAGCTCATTATTGCCACACCAAATAAAAGAACTCATCATGACAAGTGCGTTCATTTATATGATGGATTTGTGTTAAAATATGAACATCAGCCCAGCCATAATGTCTGTAAAATGACTTAAAAAAGAAAATATAATAAAGAAAAGAGACAAAAGTTCAAAAGACTTATTTAACACTCAACAAAATCCGTACCCTTCTTATTTTCCTTGGGACGTGTTTGGTTGCAAGGAAGTGGACGGAAGTAAGAAAATGTGGAAGTATAAATGCTCACTTTCCTATCTATCCAAACATAGGAAAAGGAAAATGAGAAAACTCTTTTTCTTTTCTCTTTTTTCTTTTACACAATCATTTCCTCACTTTCAGGGTGCTACAGTTAATTTTGTGGTCATGTAAATCTCATTTGTAATAAGTTGTAACTCAAAACAGTTAATTTTGTGATTATGTAAATCTACTTGCATTCTAATTACAATTTAATTTTATTTTTTCTTAACTAATTTTTATTTTAATATTATTTTGTGGCCAACTTTTCTACTTTCATTTTCACATTACCATCTAAACACCGGAAAAGACATAACATTTTTTAAACCATACTTTCCAACAATATCTAAACACTCGAAAACTCACTAATCAATTCTCAAGTTCCAAAAGGAACTATTACTATTTCCTCACTTCCTTTCTTCCTCACTTTCACCCCTAACCGATCTGCCTCTAGTTGAAGTTTCTCTCCATCAATGCGACTAGCATTCTAATTCTATCTGTAGTCATCCCTATGGGAAACTTAAGCTTTGGCAATGCACCAGTTGGGAATAACTGCCCCACCTCTTAGATTAAGGTTTAACATTTTCGGTTCGGTTGACACGTAGATTGAAACTCTTAAAATATCTTATAATATGTGTGTGAGGCCCACACATAACATATTATAAGAGAGTCAACATACGTGTCACTCTTATTGTATGTTTGTGTGACTCACACATATAAACTGAACCCTAACACTTTTCTCCCAAATAGATCAAGGTTTAAAATAACTAGTTGTATAAATGCTTTGTTCAGCCAGTGGAGGCCACCGGCACAACGTTAAATCAGCTCCCCTCCCTAATGGGAGAAAGGTAAACAAAAAATGGAGAAAATGAACAAAAAATGAAGAAAATTGACGCATCTTTACGAGCTTCCCGACTGTTAACCATGGCGGGCCCTAGCATTAATTCAAAGTTTCTTCTTCTTCTTCTAGATGTAGGACCTCGAGAGTTCTCCTTACCTCATTTAATTTAAAACTTTAGATTTTTCTGTTCTTCAACCAACTAATCTCAAGAATAATCCAACAAGATTTAATTAATTCGTCTTCTTCTCGCAACTTAAACACGAATAATTTCGTCTTAATTTTTAGAATTCGTCAATGATTTTAAAAAAAAAATAATTCAAAAAGGATTCGGTAAATCTGCCCATCCCGTCATCGTGTGGTGCATATAATGCACCCTCTCCCTCCTCGCTACCATGCGCCAACCCAACATCATCTCAAACAAACAATGGGATCAGTGCGAGTCCGCAGCGTGGATCGCGTCGCTCTTCCTCCTCCCCACCGCCGCTCTTATCCTGCGCCGGGGAACACCGTACCGCTCTCCTTCTTCGACACTTATTGGATCACTCTCCCACCAATCCAGCGCCTCTTCCTCTACCCCGAAACCAACAGCCTCCCTTTCTCCTCCATCGTCCAATCCCTAAAATCCTCGCTCTCCCAAGCCCTCCTCAAATTCCACCCACTCGCTGGTAAGCTCACCCACCTCCCCTCCTCCGCCGACGTCATCATCGACTGCGGCACCGATGACGCCGGCGTCGAGTTCGTCGTGGCCGAGTGCGACGGCGAAATCAGGCCGCTGGCCGGTGACCAGATCCACGATTCCAAGGCTTTTGTCGCTTTGGTCCCGGAGCTTGATACTAGAGCTCTGCCGATGGCCGTGATGGCGGTTCAGGCGACGGAGTTCGTGAACGGCGGCGGGGTGGCGGTGGGGCTCTCGCTTCACCACACTGTGGCCGACGGCAAGGGGATGTGGCAGTTCGTGGAGGCGTGGTCGGCGGCGTGCAGAGGGGAGGAGAAGGCGGTGAGCGTGCCGATGCACGACCGGGCGGTGATCGGAAGCAGGCACGCTGGGGGTGATGAGATCGCCAGACGGTTCTTGAGGGATTTCGCGCCGGATCTTCCCCAAGTAAGCAACTTAATTAAAAATCCATTTTAGATTCGGACGAAAATGAAATTATTTCCGGGGCCCACTGAATGATGTGCCAAACGTAGTAGGGTTGCGATGCAATTGCGCAAGCGACACGTGTACTTATTGTTGTTGTCAAATTAAAATTGATCACTGCACACGACAATTTCAAACTGACAATGCAACCTGGCATCTTGCGACCTCGACCCTTTCTGCCGTCTTTCTTGAATCATTTTTGCTTCCGAGCAAGAATACAGCGGTCCCCGCGGGTTTCCTCCTTAGTTGGTCTGAGTAGGTTTTTGCGGTTTCAAGTTCGAATTTTGCCTCACGCTGATATTTTATTTCTGGACGTCGTTCACTGGACAGACCTAGTGATTTTCAGTTTAAAGTCAACACCGTGGAAAGCTAAAAAAACTCACAGCTCGACTTTACAGTCGACTGGGTAAAAGTTTGTTCATGTTTGATGAGAACTAGGATTGTTGAATGAAAACGGACGTGTGAGGTCGGTTATGCTTGTTCAAACTCTGTTGCAAATGCTAAGAGCTTAATAGGGGTAAATATGTTATGCATAGTTAATTTTACGTTTATATTTTAAAACCGCATTGTCATGTAGAGGCCTCATTCACTGTCTCGACAAAAGTAGTGTATATATAGATTTAATAGGCTAAGCCCAGCTTACATTCAGAGGTATAAAGATGTGGTCCAAGGTCAAACCCAACAAATCTCATAAATGAGGAGAATAAATAAAAACTCATAGTTCAGCCCGGTAAAACCCATTGCAATTTATTTATCTTGTCTCATTATTTCTAGTTGTAGCTCATTATGAAAGTTTGAAACCAACTTTATTATCTTATCTCATTATCGCTAGCGATACCTCACTATTAAGTTGCTAGATCAACTTTATAGTTGGTTCTCCAAAATATCCTCTGGACAGAAATGCCCTTGACTTGCCTATATAAGGTATGACCTCCTAAACGCAAAGAGACTCTCAAAAAGTCTCTTCCCCAAGACTCTCTCTCTCTCTCTCTCTCTCTCTCTCCCACTCTCTCTTCTTCTCAATCTTCTTATTTGACATGGTTTCTAAGTTAGACATCGGAGGGTTTAGATTGGGAGTCATCCCCATGATTTTCTAGTACATGTTAGTCTCATGTAGGATAACATTCTGGAGGTCCATCTCAGTCATTTACCTCGACCGCCTCAATACTCCACCTTTGTCATTCACCTCGACCAGTTACCTCGGCCACGTCGACCATCCCCCTCGGCCACATCAATCATTCACCTCGGCCATCTACCTTGGTCACCTCAATGCTCCACCTTAATCATTCACCTCAGCTAGCTACCTCAGCCGCATCAACTATTCACTTTGGCCATCTATCTCGGCCGCCACAATACTCTACCTCGGTCATTTACCTCAGCTAACTACCTCGACCACCTCAACCATTCACCTCGGTCATTTATCTCAATCACCACAAAAATCCACCTCGACCAGCTACTTCAACTACCTCAATCATTCACCTCGGCCACCTACCTCGGCCACCTTAACCATCCATCTTGGACACCACAACCATTCACTTAGACCATCCACCCGACCTCGAGCACCTCGACCATTCACCCCATTCACCAAACGCAGCTCGTCAGCTTAGATTAGTCTATCCAGCTCAGCTCAACTAGCTCAGGTCATAACCGCATCACACCTCATCTAAGCTCAAGCCTATCGCTCAAGTACACAACCAAAATGAGTTGAAATAATTGGCGAGTCTGTGGGAAAATGATACAAAAATCCGTAGCTAAAATATAAGATATCCCATTCCCAAAGAGTTGGGTAGGCAAGGTCTTCGGACCTCCATGCCAAATGACCTCAATCAATCGGGTATGCAAAGTCTCTATACCTTAAAGCCATTCGACCTTCCAAATAGCGTGCAAGGCCAGGTCTGCGGACTCCAAAGTCCGCCGACCTCCAAGAACCGCACCAGATTTAGAGTAGTTCAGTAATGATTCCCAAAACTACCTCATCACCTTGACTTGATGACCTCATTTTTGGAGATCTCTAATGAAAGAGCTTTCCTTCATCACCTTAGGCTTGTCCTTGGTGACTCCCCTTTTAAGAGAACTTTTAAGAAAGAGCTCACCCTTTCCACCTTGGCCCCGGCCCCATCCCCAGCCCCGGCCTTGGTGAGAAAACACAATCACAATATTAAATGATCTCAGCTGTTCCACTCTTTAGAATATTTAAACTCGTGCTAGGTTGATGCAACTACTCTTGAACTTGACAAAACAACTAAGAGTGGGGGCATATTGTTTATACATATTCAGCAGGAACAACCCAGCTTACATTTAAGAGTTAAAAAGATGTGCCCCAAGCTAAAGCCCAACAAATTTTATAAGTGAGGAGAATAAATAAAAGCTCCTAATTGATTCGCACTAAGCTTATTGCACTTTATTTATCTTGTCTTATCATTACTAGTTATACTTATCATGAAGGTTTTATATCAACTCTATTTATCTTATTTCATTATTGCTAGCTATTGGTTACTACGGAGGTTTTAGACCAATGATATAGTTGGTCCCTCAAAAAACCCTCTAGACATAAATGTCATTTGAGCTGCCTATATAAGATATGACCTCCTAAACGCAAAGAGACTATATCTCTCTTTCTCTTTTCTTCTCAACATTTTTCTCTTCCTACTTGAGATGGTTGCTAACTTACGTATTAGAGGGTTTAGGTTGGGAGCCACCCTGACCTCCTCTCACCATGATTTTCTGGTGCATGTTGGTCTCATGCAAGATACATTCTTGAGCTCTACCTCGGTCATTCACCTCGGCTAGTTACCTCAGCCACCTAAACCATTTATCTTGGCCAACTACCTTGGTCAATTACCTCGGCCACCTCAACCATTTACCTGAGATAGTTACCTCAACCATCCACCTCAACCATTTATCTCGGCCAGATACCTCGGTCTGTTAGATCTAATAATTATTCAAAAATAAGATCCACGCATAAACTAAAACTTCTTTATCAAGATCAAATGGAAGGAGGGTTTACGCATACCTGATTCCATCACAAAAGGGATGCCGAAGATTACACGATCTCGAGTACGCCGGAGTTGAGGGATGAGATTCTTCTCTCCAACCACCAAGTTCTCTTCTTGATCCTTAGAGGAGATGAGATGCATCCAAGAGAGAGATTAGATCATATTAGTGGAGAGGGAATCCAATCTATGATATTTATAGGCTCAAGGCAATCCTAATTCAACTCATTATAGATCTAGACCCGTGATTAATATCACGCGTTCCACACGTGTAGATAAGATCTACATTATAAATTTATTTACACCAATGGCTAAGTATATTTGAAACGAGTCTAGAACCAAACCATTAGGCTTGATCAATTCTTTATTGGGTCAAACAGCATACACTTATAGAGATAGGTGTGTAATATTCAATTAGACTTGTGTAGGCCTAAATTAATTTAGATTGAATCTAACTGAGTCTAACAATCTCCCACTTGGGCCAAGCAAGTCATACTGGAAGGATATTATACATAACTTTATGGTACCAAAACTTTAACTGTTAATAAATCATGTTTCAAAATAATCTGGTTCATTAAGTATCCTTCCACCGAACATGGCGGTCGTTACCTTCTGTATAATCGAGATAGGACCGTCCACATCACAAGTTTCAGAACTCTTTAACGACATAGATCAAATGTGAACGTGTGAAATGAAAATGTCCTCTGATCAAATAAGGTACAATTCCAACTGATTTCCACTTTTTGACTCCAACGAGTCAAATCTTATGACTCTAACGAGTCTAACTGCTAACAAACTCACATGCACAAATTAAATTCAAAAAAATTTAAAGAAAGCAGTTATCACTTTATTATCGGAATCAACAAATATACATAAAGTGCGCTTAAAAATAATGTCTGTTACATAAAATTATCCACTCTCACTAAATAGGATATCATCATGACTAGCCATCCCCATATGAGCAACATGCTTTAAGAAGATTTTAGATGGAACTCTTTTAATGAATGGATCTGTAATGTTAAAAATAGTACTAACGCTATTAATAGACACAATTTGATTTCGAACTTTATTCTTGATGACAAAAAACTTAATGCCGATATGTTTCGATTTTGCTGAACTCTTATCACTATTGCAGTAGAGCTCTGTAACTCTTAGTGTCACATTATAGTTGTAATAACCTCTCTACTAAATTCACCATCTTCCTGCATTCAAAAAAATATAACCTGAAGTGGACTTCCTATTGTCGATACATCCAGCATAATATGAATCTGTGTATCCGATCAGCTGTAACTGATCAGATTTCATGTAGTCTTCTGTAGATATCACATTATCTTCTTGACAGCCTTCCAATGATCAATCTCAGGATCGCACAAGTATTTGCCAAGTTTCCCAATGGCATATCTTATGTCTGGACGGGTACAAACTTGATCATACATCAGACTTCTAACTTCCGATGCATATGGAATGTCTTTTATTTGCTCTTTCTGTATGTCATTCTTGGGACATTAGAGTAGACTCAATTTATCTCCCTGTAGCAATTCTTCATGTCACATCTATCTAGCACTTTATTGATATAGGCTTTTTGTAATAAACCTAATTTTCACGTGTCCTATCATGTTGAATCTGAATGTCTATCACAAAAGAAGCTTCTCAAAGATCTTTCATTTCAAAGTTCTTTGAGAGAAAACTCTTGGTCTCAAATAGAAGATCTATATCGTTACTTACTAGTAGAATGTCATCCACATAAAGCTGAAGAAATATAAGTCTACTCTCTTTAAATTTGTGGTTAATACATTGATCAACTATATTTTTCTTAAAATCAAAATTGAATATTACTTGATCAAATTTCAAATACACGGGATACTTGCTTTAAACCATAAATGAATTTCTTTAATCTGCAAACCAGATATTATAAATTTTTGACTTCAAAATTGTCTTGTTACACCATATAAATTTCCTCCCCAATGTCACCATTAAGAAATACAGTCTTAACATCCATTTGGTGTAACTCCAGATCAAAGTGAGTCACTAGTGTCATGATAATTCTAAAGGAATCCTTCATGAAAACTGGGGAGAAAGTCTCCTTATAGTCAATACCCTCTCTTTGAGTAATCCCTTTGCGACAAGACGTGCCTTATACCTTCCATATTGCCTTTCGAATCCTGGTTGGTTTTGAACATCTATTTACAACCAATTGATTTTTTTCCTTTAGGCAATTATATTAAATCCAAACATCATTGTCCTTCATGGATCTTAACTCATCTTTTATGACATTTGACCACTTAGTGGAGTGAATGCTGACTTTACCCTCATCAAGGATGTGTGATCATCCTCTAGCCCTATTTCAAACTCATGCTCTTGGAAATAAACTATATAGTCATTTGTGATGGCTGATCTCCTCTCCCTACTTGATCTATCTAGGCACTTGTGGTTGAGAATTTTCAGGCTCTACCTCATCAGTGAGATCTACTTCAGGATGAAACTGTATATGTACCTTGTAAGAGTACAACTATATTTTTATTCTGAAGTGGAACAACTACTTCATCATTTGGAACAATTGTCATGGATATAACAATATGTTCTTCCTTAAATGTAAAATTCTTATATAGTAAACTCCTACTGTTCTGAATATCCTAAAAATTTAGCAATGTCCATCTCTTTTATGTTCTTAGTAGAGGGACAGTAAAACCTAAATGCACTAGAATCTCTTCAAAGAGTTCCAATTTCAGTGCCTTTAGTTTAGAAACAAGATTGGACATTTTCATAATGTACTACCTTATGTCTTTTTTGTCGTTATAGTGCATATTTATCAGCTTGCTAAGATGAGTGATGCCCTCAACTTTATCCGATTTAATAAACTAGGCTATTTCAACTGAAAAAATTTAGCACTGACTTTATCAGCTATAAAGCCCCTAATAATTATACAAATAGAATATTTTATTACCAGTAGATACATCCTATTGGATCTCTCCTACTTATCATAATTGGCCTTTTCTTTAACTGAATTTTTATTAGTGGTAGTAGGGGTCCATTAGTTCTTAAGGTGTAGTTTAGGTCCATGAATCAAAGAATGATCTTTTACGTGGTTTTACCACTTCTTAAAATTTGTACCATTCAATTTAGACTACATAAGTGTACAATTTCTTATCAATTTAACATAAACATTCAATTTAATAAAAATCTACTGTAATAATCATAAAAATTGAATTTCAGAAAATGCAACTATTCTGAATGATAGAGTTGAGAACAAGTTGTGTCTCTTTATGCCAACATTGTACTGGTCCTATATAGATAACCTAAAGCTTAGGTCTTATGTAAGAGAACATCCTTCCTTTGGGCCAACTGCCATCTTATAGGATTGGTCTCAAAGTTTAAGTTATTTATTTCGATCATATAGTATATGTAATGACCCGGCCATAATGACAACCTTCCTTTGGGCCTATTGCCACACACATGGGCCATACAAATCTACGCATCTTAATTCTTTTTCCACCATTGAACTAGTAGATGAAGGTAATGCAATATGAGCTTATAGTGTGACGACCTTCTTTTGGGCCGATTATCAGACATCAAGGTTCTCTCATTTGCATTACCCACATCAAGTATCCGACGCCGTACATAATTCAGCCAAACAATAGTCTTCCTTTGGGCCGATTATTGTCCTCATGAATTATATACGCAATTAAATAAGCTCTTTTATAAATTTTTTAATTTGAACATGTATATATCTTTATCTGTGTGTTATCTACTGTAGTAAACATTAATATTCATTATGCTAGAACAATATAAGCAATATAATAAATATTGATGAAGCGAAAGCATGTAAGAATACATATAACCATGGTAAATATACACTTCAATGCCTACTTTATGTCAGCTAACTACTGTTTTTGAAATCACCTAGAGGGGGGGTGAATAGGTGACTTGCTAATCTAATGATGAATTAATACGAATTTAAAACTATTTATGCAAACTAAAAACTATTAAGTTAAACACAACAAGTATAACATAAGAGTGTAGTCGAATTCCCGGTGAAGAGCTCTGGACTATCTCCTCAAGATTCCTCTAGATAAGAGTTGAGGTGACGCTATGACTCTCTTGGTTGAATATAAGTGTAAGCAAACAAACCCAAACATTATCAATTTGAGCACAAATATATATCAAGCACATAAAGATGAAAGCAATATAAGCATGTAAGATATAAATACAAGTGAGAGATAGAGAGAGCAATCGCAAACATGGGAGATTTGTTTCGAGGTTCGAGCACCCTTGCTCTACGTCCCTGCCTTCAACACTATGAAGGATTTCCACTAGAATCGATCCCACCGGATCACTCGGTGTCGCAACACCTACAACGAGTTCACATTAGAATTCCTTGGACTCACTAGTCCCTCTCTTATTCCCGCAAGAACTACACACCGCAAGCATACTAGCTTGCCGAGGTCGCACCTCTACACCGAGCTCTCACTAGAACTCAAAACAACGCGAACCCGCAAGTCTGCCTCCTCAAATACAAAGTAGAATACTTTGGTGATCTAAACACTTTGATCACCTCAAGCACTCTCACAACAAAGATCCCTATAGGATGGATGTAGCAATGTATGGCTCAAGTGTATGTGAGAAAAACTTGGATTGATTTGGTGGTGAAAAATCAAGAAATCTCTCTTACAAAACACTCTTGAAAAACTCTCCTTTTTGATATGAAAGTTTTAGCTCTAAAATATGTAGAGAAAAACACTGAGATAGGTAGGAAAAACTAGCCCAAAAACTCTCTTGAAATTTTCTAGAAAACAGTCTAAGGGAAGCCCATTTTATAGGCTCCCAAAATATGACCGTTGGAGGCCAACTCAGCAGATTGGTCTGCTGTCGGTCGACCGCCCGGTCGACCGGCCAACTGTCAGATTTCTTACCTTTGTGCCAGCGGTCGACCGATCGGTCGACCGCAAACTGGCAAATGACCCAGCGGTCAACCGCCCGATTGACCGGGCCATTTCCAGATATCAGAGGCTCTCTGGCGATCGACCGTGCAGTCGACCGGCCCTTGGTTGTGCACGTTTGTGCACATTGGTCAACCGCCCAGTCGATCGGCAGAAGGCCACTCCAACATTTTAGGGGATAAATACTCGGTCTTTTTATCTTTAATAAAATCCCATAAATTCTCATAAAATCTACAAAAATAAGTTCATTGATATATTTTGATATACAAACATATTTGAGTAAAAATTAAAACATGTTACAAACATTTTGAACTATTTTTGTAATAAGGAAGTTTTGCCTTAAACAAAAACCTGTATTTTTCAAAAACGATTTTTTCAAAACTTCTCCAAATACAAAATAAGATAATTTAAACACTTTTGAAGCTTAGTGTGTATGGAGATGATCCACTACACATATATGATGAAATATCTATGTTTTTGACATTAAGTTCTAAAATTAGTTTTGATAAAAAAAACACAAGTATATTATGAAGCTTAAAAAACAAACCGCTATTTTTCAAAACGAAAATTCTTTTATGAAAACACATATAAATCTTGTGTGTGAGTGTAAATGAACTTGAGCAATCCACTAACTAACTATCCTTTACATTTTATCTAAAAACAAAATCATGACACTTACAACATGACACAAGTCTTTTTGAAAATCTTCACTTGAAAATCTTATTCTCCTTCTTGACTTGGTCCAAAACTTGATCCAATGAGCTAGACTCCTCTTGAGTACTTGATGCAATCTTGATGCGCGAGCTCTTGAATCAACACGTGTTAGCTCTAAAACTTGACTTTAAATCCTTTGTTGAAACTAAACACTTACTAAGATCTTGATCAAATATTCAAGACTAATTAAACACAAGATCATTAGTACTATAACTACATGAGTTAATCATCATCAAAACTAGAGCAATGGGCCTTTGGGCTAATAGTTTTGTTATGTCTAATGCCTTTAATATTGTGGTGATCGTCAAGAGCTTCGAAACGGCTATTTATACGCCCAAAATAAAGGTCGGATGAGCCCGTAACGGCTAATTGAAGTTTCTATTGGTAAAACGGGTCTGCAGTGCTTTTTCAGGTCTGGATCAGACCCGACCCACAATAGTTAAGTTGTCGGTTTTCTAAATGGGTCAGGTTTAATAAACGAAATAAAACCTGATAAAGTTAATTTAGAGTTGATTAGATTTAGACTTGTTGGATCAAAGTCCTACTCCCATGGGCGGACTCATTAGTGGGCTGGGCCTGGCCCATTTTTTTATATATAGGCGTAAACCTAATTTTTATTTTGTTCTTTTTATATATTGTGTTAGACCCCTTTCTATATTAGTTTTTTTAACAAATTTATTCCTAGTTCCACTCCTGATTTAGTGGAGAACACTGTTTTATTATTTTGATAAATTCATATAATTCATAAGTATATGTTATAAAAAATTGCAACCCACCCTAAAAAGTTTTTCTGATTTCGCCCCTGCCTACTCCTAACGCTAATCAACCCTTTAATGTAAGATCAATAAGAAATATATTAATTGAGTTCCTTTATTAGATTTAAAATTTATATCTATATCCCAAAAGATTTTAATTCTAATTAATCTCACAATCCCAATTATAGAAACCCTAACCCTAACAAAATTGTGTGTGTGTGTGTTTGTGTTTTGCCCTTTTTTGACCGCCGCTGTGGCCAGCGACTCGCCGCGCGTTGCATGCATGTGCTTATGCATGACCTTATGCATGCATGCATGTGTGCATGCATGTATAGCCTTTATACATGCATGTATAGCCTTCATACATGTATAGCCTTTATACATGCATGCGCGTGCATGTGCATGCATACTGCGCAAGTGTTTTTTTTTTTGAATTATATAACACGTAGAAAATATCTCAGAAAATATAAACATGATTCAATTAATCTTATACAATTTAATTCAATTATTTGAGAAAAAACTAATTCTTTATTTAATTAAATAAAGAGATTGATTGTAGTTTTAATAGATTGAGATAAAAAAAAAATTCTGTAGATCCTGATAATCCGATAATGAGGTGGTTCTGATACCAATTATTAGAGCTAATAATTATTCAAAAACAAGGTCCACACATAAACTAAAAGCCTTTTTATCAAGATCAAAGGGAATGAGGGTTTAGGTATACCTGATTCCATCATGAAAGGAACATCGAAGGTTACACGATCTCGAGGACGCCGGAGTTGAGGGAGATGATTCTTCTCTCCAGCCACCAGGTTCTCTTCTTGATCTTCAGAGGAGATGAGATGCCTCCAGGAGAGAGATTAGGTTATAATATAGAGAATCCAATCCATGATATTTATAGGCTCAAGGCAATCTTAGTGCAACTCATCATAGCGCTTGATTAACATGACGTGTTCCACACGTGTAGATGGAATCCACTATAAATTTATTTATACCAATGGCTAAGTGTAATTATATAGAGTTTAGATCCAAACTATTAGACTTGATCAATTCTTTATTTATTGGGTGAAACAATATGGGTTTATAGAGATGAGTGTGTAATATTCATTTAGACTTGTGTAGGCTCATATTAATTTAGACTTTTCTCCAAATAAGTCCAACACGATCACCTCAACTAGTTATCTCGGCCATTTACCTCGACCACCTCGGCCATCGACCTCAGCCACCTCAACCATTCACGTCAACTATCCACCTCGGCCACCTCAACCATTCACCCAGCTCGTTAGCTTCGGTCAGCCTATCCAGCCGCCTCATCACCACATCACACCTCGTCTGAACTCAACCGTATCCTTCAAGTACACAATCAAAATGCACTGAAACAAGTAATCCTTCAAAATATAAGAAAAAAATTGGATTCGTATTTTTAATTATTAAACAGACTATAGAAACTCGAGACTGGGTTCAGCAGTCTGCTCGGCTTGACCTCGTTAAACTCTCACTCTACCGCATAATTTAATTAACTAACGAACATAACTTCAACAAAAATTTAAGTTGATCACTTAAATAAGTGAACGACATATCGACTTAAAAGCTTGACTTGTTCAGTTTGTTTTATTACTCTCCCCATGTGCATCGCATCGGCTAAACTAGAGTCCTCTTCTAAATTTTTTTCCCCTCTTTTATGCGTGAAAACTTACGCAGTAGTAATTTGCGTTCCTTACTAACATTTCATGAAAGAATTTTTTTTTTTTTTTCCCCTCTTCTTCGCAAATAATATTTATAACAGAAAAATATAAAACATTTTTCATACGTACTATCAAGTGGAATCATGTTGTTCGTACAAAATTCACGCTTTCGATTTAACAAAACCAATGGGAGAAAATACTATAGCAAGGGTATTTCAAATTTCCACGTGTAATTAACCTCTTTGTTACAGATGGCTTCCCATTCTCTCTCGCTCGAGCACCGTCTCCGCCTCCAGCGGCGAACCTTCACTCTCTCATCATCCGCCGTCCAATCCCTCAAGCAACGGATCCTCGATCAATCCGACGGGTCTGATCATCCCTCCACATTCACGGCCCTCTCCGCCCACGCCTGGGCCTGCATCGCCCGTGCCCGCGCCACCGCCGCTGACGTCACCACCATCCTCATCTTCCTAGCCGACTGCCGCTCCCGCCTCCGCCCTCCCCTTCCCGACTCTTACACCGGCAACTGTGTGAGCCCGTGCTATGCGTCCGCCACGTGCGCCGCGCTGCTGGGCCCCACGGGGCTCTCCCGTGCTTGGGCGGAGGTTGCACGTGCGGCCCGCGAGGGGACGCGGGACCCGCTGGCGGGGTGCGAGACGTGGGCGGAGGATCTGATGCGGGTGCCGGCGTCAGATCGGGTCACGGTTTCCGGGTCGTCTAGGTTTCGTGTATACGAGACGGATTTCGGGTGGGGAAACCCGGGTCGGGTCGAACTGGTGTCGATGAACAAGGACGGGGAGGTGGTGTTGGTTGGAGGGAGGGACCCCGGTTCGGTTCAGGTGTCGGTTGCGTTGGACCAGTTTCGGATGGGGTTGTTTGCTGAGGCGTTTGCGGATAGTTTGGAGGTATGAGAGGAAGTAAAAGGCATTGTAGTACTTTTAAAAAGTTTGTATTCAATTCTATACAGCATTTCTCTTGACCAAATTTGTATGAACTTTCCACCCAAATATTTGAAGTGATTGGCGTGGTAGGGATTTTCCGCCACTGACAATTAGACGTTTCTGATTGGTTCTGTGAAAAACACAAAACGTCTTTCAGATTAAGAGCATCGATATGATGCCGGCCAAAAACTCTCGGACGTGAAAATAAGTATTCCTCTTTGAAAAAAGATAAATAATATTCTATGAACGAGATTCTCGATAGTAATCAGAAGCTAACATCTTTCTCCTTAGAGGGGGAGATGTATAAATAGCTGACTCAACTATTACAAGTAGACATGTTTATGAACAAAGATTTATGACTAAATAAGATCCATCAAAAAGAAAAGTAGTACAAACAATATACTAAAGGTGACTCTAAAATATTTTCTTACAAACAAATGAACATCATCAAAATGCTTTTAAAAGTTGATTTGGAAATATGTTGTCAAAAAATCACTTTCGTTTAGTTTGTTTTCTTCTTTGACAGAGTTTTCATCGAACGGAGAAGATTTTGCAAACTACTGTTAAAAGAAGGAGAACGTAACAACAAGAGTAGAAATCGAGATAAATTGAGGGTATTTTGGTCATTTTGAATGAAAGGGTTGTATATGAGTGTCGTTATTTAAACTCAAAGAAGTGATAAGTAAACTTATTAGTTAGTACACCCAGCAAATTAGTAAATAAACTTTCCTCATATTTCCCTAAATACTCTTATATTTTACATACTCAATTTAAGTGTAAAAATCTAGTTATACCCTCACTTTGAAATTAATTCCCCACATCTCTCTCTTTTCCCCAAATAAATTAATAGCATCCCACAAAGAGCTAAAAACGATCAAACCCATTTGCTTGAATTTAAAAACAAACGAGAAAACAAAATCAAAATCATACCTTTGATTATTAAAAAAGAAAATCAAATTTAATGGAGAAATAAAACCTTTGATTATTAAAAAAAACTAATTTAATGGAAAAATAAAAGGAGAGAAAATAAATTAAAGAAAAAGGGTAGCCCTTGTTCCCCAGCCTCACTATCCTTCCTTATAAAGGACTTCTTCCCCTCCTTCCCAAAGTGAGACCCAAACAGTTCCATCTCCACAAATTCCAATTTTGAAGAGAAATAAAGCATCAAATTGACTTAAAGTAGTCAAAGTTTCCTCTTTTTCGCCGTTTTTTATTTGATATCGCGAGCTCCCAAACGATTGATAGGGGCCCAAATGGGCTTGTTCAAATTTTGTGAGCCGAACAGAATAAAGCTGAGAGAGAGAGAGAGAGACTCTCAAGCTTTAACCGGTGCAATGTCTGAAGACATATATAAGAATTTTTATATCTAAAAATAATAGAAAATTTGGAAGAATAGATTTTGCGTGAGTCTTGTAGAGGATTATATATTGTGTATATATTATGTTTATGAATTTTTCACCATTTGATATTACTTGTTAATCACGCTTTTAACCAACAAGTTTGGTTGATTATTCTCCTCTTCAAGTAAGGTGTGATTTTTAGTTAAAAGGAGATGAGTCTAAAATTTTTAGGATTTATGGGTTAAATAATAGAGAGAGTTTTGAGGTTAAAGAAGAATAAAGGTTACAGGGGTTAGGTGCAATTACTAATTATATGAGTATATTAACTAATTGTTGTGGTAAAGTTTTAATATGTGAAAAGTTAATTCTATATTTTAGACTTTTCATTTGAGGTTGAATCCTTCCCACTCAACTGCCAACATCAGACATTTGAACTCAAGATCCACTCTGATGAAGTTGATCTATATTATTTCAAGTATTTATAAACCAAAAATTAAGTGTTTTGAATACTTTTTGCCCATGCATCAAGTAGGAAAAAAACAGACAGCCTAAATAGTGAGTGAGTTAGTTTAACGGTGTAAAACATTTGAAACCTAGCAAAAATTGGTTTGCAGGTGTTTTAAATATTTAGATCATAATCAAATGGTCGGATCGAGAATTTGTATGTCTAAAAACATAAATTTAACTAACTCACTACTTTCGGGCGTCCATTTTACGTCGTTTGATGGATAGGCAAAAAGTATTCAAAATACTTGTTTTTTGATTTATAGATACTTGAAATAATATAGATCAACTTTAATGAAGTGGAGCTTGTATTCGAATGTCGGAGGGTATTTGGGTTAGAAGAATTCGGGCTCAAATCCTTTTAAAAGGACACAAGTATGTATATATATATATATATATATATATATATATATATATATATATATATATATATATATATATATATATATATAGGAAAAATGTATCTCAACCAACATCTGAGAGTGTCTCTCTGCCGGCGGTGATGTGGCGTAACATGTGCCACAGAACTGAGTAATTTTTATAGGGTCCCGCTTTTAGAAATATCTAAAATTACTAAAAGACCCTGCTGGGTAATCTTTTATATACATGTATCAGATCTCTTTGCCCTGTCATTTTTGATATCGAGCCCCAATCATATTTCATATATGGCCACCCCATCTCATTGTCGGCCCTACCTACTTTCTCTCCAACTGAATATGAATCAGGTCTCTTCAAGTGCAACTTCATTAGCGAACGAAAACAAATGCAACCAGAGAGAGAAGTTTGAATTTATGAGCCAGAGGTTATGTTTTTTTTTCAAAATTTATATATTATTCATGTCATTGATTTGTTGTTCTCAGTCCTCACTCAAATAATTATTAAATTTGCATCGAGATTGCGACCATGGTCGCAGACAAAAAATTCATATGATGAATTTGACCTTGGTCGCTATCCTCATCAACAATTTTTAGCCTTTTCTGTGGTAATAATGTGATCTTAGTCGCAATCCTAAAGTAATTTGAATATTTGTTTATTAATTTTTTTTAAACGTAGATATTATGTTTCTCAGGAATGTGACCAAGCTCGCAGTGGTCAATAAAATATTTTTTCAAATGTTATAAATTGTGACCTTAGTCGCAGTCTACAATTATATTAGGATTGTATCATGTGGAACTCATAGACATGTCATTTTTTGTGCTTAATTGATATACAAATAAATTCTCTTTTTTGCAGAAAATTATGATATGATCTGTAAGGATTTTACTGACTGCGATCATAGTCGCATTTTATTTATGATTTTATATATTTATTCTTCATTGTGGCTGTTATTTGTTTTTTTTCACGCACGAGAAAAAGTTTGCATTTGTGTTATACATTGCGATCGTAGTCGTGATTTTTTTAATTTGTGACATACAGCAAAATATACTGATTTGAGAGGAATGCGATCATGATCGCAGCATCAAATGTCGATACAGTTAACTTTAGACTGCACCATGGTCGCAGTTTTTAACTTGCTTGATTGTACAACGATCAAATTATTTTTGACAGGACTGTGACCATAGTCGCAATTTTATGTATCAAAATAGTTAATAATACACTGTGACCATAGTCGCAGTTTTTTTATTTGAGAGTAACTATAACTGAATACTGCGACCATGGTCGCCATTGAGATGCAAAATTAATAACTTTTCATTTATAATCACAGAGTGCGAAGTTTATTTATAGAAGATCATTTTCAATTAAGAAACATACTTTACATGTATTTTAAAAATATGGAATATCATTTTTAGATAGAAGTAAATTTTATTTATAATATAAAATGATCAGAAAGAGACCTTACAAAAAAAAGAGCATTAAAAGCTCTTAAAAGAAGAAAAAAATAAGGTGAATATCAGAAGACCAGAAAATCTTAGTCATTGTCGTCATCACCATCATAAGTAGATTCGTCTTGAGGATACTTTGGTTCATTGATAACTCCCAGAATGGGTCGTCTGTATCAAACTCTTCCTCCGATCTGTGTCAAGAAGAACCTCAAGAGGATATGCTCAAAGAAAGCGCGCCTTCAGCATCAGAGAACATGCTGTCATAGAGCATGTCTTTGTAAAGTGGCAGATGAATAAGTTCCTCACTAGACCCTATGAAAATTTTGATCATCCTCATGAAGAAGAGAATCAAAAACAACTTTATTTGATGTAGTGAAATAGTCAAAAGGAGTTATAAATCCCCGAGAGGGGGGTGAATAGGTGATGTGCTAATCGAATGCCAAATAAAACCTATTACGCAAACTAAAACTATCATGCAAACAAAAACTATCACATAATGTATAACCAAAGAGTGAAATTAAATTTCCCGTGAAGGACTATGAACTTCTCCTCAAGATTCCTCTAGATTAAGAGTTGAGGTGCAACTATAACTCTCTTGGTTAAATACTAGTGTGAGCACAAATACAAACAATATCAAACATGTAAATATGTGAACAATATGAGATCATGCAAGATATCAGACAATCCCAAGCATATATATCAATTAAGTACAAGCAAATATCAAACATATAAAGATGCAAACAATTAAGAGCATGCAAGATATAAACACAAGTGAGTTGAGCGAGAGATGAACAGTCGCAAACACGGGAGAATTATTTCGTGGTTCGAGTCACTTGCTCTACGTCCCCGCCTTCACCGCAATGAAAGATTTTCACTAAAAATGATCCCACAAGATGACTCGGTGCCGCAACACTTACAATGAGCTCCTTCAAGAACTTTTGGACCCGTAAGTTCCTCATTTGTTCCCGCAAGAACGATACACAACACGAACCCTCAAGCTCGCCGAGGTCACAACCTCTACAACTCCTCCAATTACAAATATTGTAACACTTGGTGATCACTTCTCTTGATCACCAACAAACACTCTCACAACAAGAATTCTAGAGGATGGATATAGCAATGGATAGCTCAAGCTTGTGTGAGAAAACAAGATAGATTTGAAAGTGATAAACTCAAGAAAAACCTTTTAAAAAAGTCAAGAGAAACACTCTGGATAAACTCTCTATTTGATATGAAAGTTAAGCTCAAAAACTTTTTGAGAAAACTCTGCCGAAAATGAGAAAAACTAGCTCTAAAAACTTGTGAAAATCTTCTTTAATAAACAGGCCAAAAGACCCATTTATATAGCCATCAGAAAAACTAGTTGTTATGGCCTAGATTGGCCTGTCGGTCGACCGTCCGGTCGACCGGTCAGCGGTCAAATTTCTAAACGTTGGGGTTGTCGGTCACCGCCCGGCCGACCGCACCCAAGCCAGGCTCTGTCAGTCGATCGGACCCAACAAAGACAAACTGTCTCTCAGTCGGTCGACCGACCCGGTCGACCGCTATGGGCTCCTGCACAATGTGCACGTTGGTTGACCGATCGGTCGACCGGAAGCAGCCCCAGAACACATTTTTTAGGTTTTTTTAATTCATTTTAAATCTCCATAAAATACACAAAAATAAGTTCATTGAAATGCTTTTGAAGTCCAAATATGCGTGATCTAAATCAACACATATTACAAACAAGTGAACTATTTTTGAGGTAAAGAAATTAAAGCTTAGAACAAAAATCGATATTTTCTAAAAACCAACTTTTAAATGAAAGACCGATTTTTTCAAACTTTGTATAAATACAAAAATAAGATATTGAAACACATTTGAAGTATAGTTCGTATGGGAATAATCCAATACACATAGTTGTTGGCCCAAGGTTACAATCACCCGTGTTTAGTGTGTTTTGATGATTACAAAACATATTAGTTATTTATACTAATGATGTTTGTTGTTTAAGTGTGTTTCAGGGTTCTAACCAAACTAGAAGGGTTCTTCCCTAAAGGAAAGTGTTTTGGACTCAAGTCAACTCAATTTAGGCTCAAGAATCAAGTTTTGAAGATCATATGGTGAAAGCCCTCTTGAAGCACTTGTAGTACTTAGAACCAATGTAAGAAATAGTTTGTTAAAGTTTGAGTTTGGAAAATTGGCTCTAGGATACACACACACATTTTCAAAATACAAGTTTTTAGTTTTGGTATTTGTTTTCAAGTTCATGCCTTGATTTTTATACATGATTCCAAAAATCCTTACAAAGTCTATATCTTGTTTACACCATGTATAACTATCTTTTACAACATGATACTTAACTACATATACCTACAAAATTATCTTCAAAAATTTCCTAGTTCAAATTCTTTCTGATTTTCTGTTTCAGGCTAGACCGGCCGACCGGCCCGGTCGACTGGCGCTTGTATCAGGACATGCACGCTTGTGCATGTCTGTCGGCTGACCGCCCGGGTCGACCGACTGTCTGTAGTTTGCTCTCGGGTTTTCTGGTCGACCGCCCGGGTCGACCGCCCGCAGAACACTTTGTTTCTCCTTGAGGACGGTCGACCCTGGGGTCGACCGGAGCCCAACGGCTCTTTGCCAGCTGAGCGGACGGTCGACCGGACCGGTCGACCGTCAGGCCTGCAAAGTGCCAACGGCTCTTTCCTCTTTTGTGCAATTCTGAAATCTGTCTTTTTAATCTGTTTTGGCAGACTTTTTCTGAGATTTTGGAGATCTTTTTCAGAGCAAATAAGCTTAAATAAATTGTTTTTAACCTATTTCTCTCCCTATAAATAGAGGAGAAGAGTCTCTTGCAATATACCAAGAAAAATCCTCAAGTTTTCATAGTTTTCAAAAAGAAAAGAAAAGTGTTTAAGCTCTTCATCTCCAACTCTTTCTTGAGCTTGTTTTCAGTTGTGTTTGTTAGCAAAAATCATTTTACAACTGAGTTTTTCTCACTACACTTCATAGAGCCAAAAATCCCTTACTCATTCTATAAGGAAGTTGTAAAAGAGTGAGAAATTGTAAAGAGTTTAGTGATCTTGTTGTGATCACTTTGGTTACTTGTTACTACTTCTTGTTCTTGTGGAGACACCTCTTCGGTAGAGGTTATTGTAAGTGGTGGAGCTCGGTGCTCGGGTCTTCGGTAGACCGTTGTAAGCGTCTTCGGTGGATAGTGAAAATCCTTCTCGGAGGTGAAGGCGGGGAGTAGAGCGGTGGCTCGAACCTCGAAACAAACATCTTGTGTTTGCGATTGCCTTGTGTCCATTTTGCTTTAAATTTCTCTTGCTCTCTATTGCTTTCAATTACTTGCTTGAGATCTAGTTTTCTTTCCTTGTGATATTGCCTCTAGTTTGTGTTACTTGTGATATATCTTGTGTGCATTTTATCATTGTATATTATTCACACTTTGTTCGATCAATTCTCATACAACAAGGTTGCATTGCGCACCTCTAACCCATTCAAGGGGAATCAGGAGGAAGGAGTTCAGAACCCTTCACGGGGCATTCAGCTCTTAGTCTTGTTTTGAGAGATCATTGCATCATTCATCCATCATAATTTTTAAAAGGATTGTTAGATTAGAATTACACCTATTCACCCCCCTCTAGGTGTTTTTCAATTGGTATCAGAGCTTGGACTCTAGGCTTTTGGCTTAACAACCTTAGAGAGATCCTAATATTGCTAATCATTTCATTCATTCTCACTTAGTAAAAATGGCCGATGGAATTAAAACCCCTCCTAAGTTTGATGGACTTAACTTTCTCATATGGAAGGTTAAGATGACCGTTTTCTTGCAATCTCTAGGAAGTCGAGTTGCAAAGGCCGTGACCAAACCTTTTAGTGCACCCCCCGGTGATGAATCTACTTGGTCCGAAATTGAGACTAAGGAATTTGATGCCAATGCTAGGGCTCATTATGCACTCCTTCAAGCCCTTAATGATGATGATATAGCTAGAGTTATTCATTGCAAGTCCGCATATGAAATTTGGACACACTTGCTAGTTACACATGAGGGGACCTCACAAGTGAAGAGGGTTAAGATAGACCTTTTTCGGTCCCAATATGAAAACTTTTGCATGCAAGAAAATGAAACCATAGATGATATGGTTACAAAATTTACTAAGATTACTAATGGACTTTCTTCTCTAGGTGATGCTATCGACAACGATCAAAGAGTTAGAAAGATCATCCGGGCTCTTCTTCCTTCATGGGAAGTGAAAGCAACCACCTTGAAGGAACTCAATGACAAGGAGGAGATGGAGCTAATTGGTCTCATTGGGAACCTCAAAACCCATGAGATGGAGAGAAAAGCTAGGGAGGACATGGCTCCTTCCAAGAAGAAAACAATAGCCTTCAAAAGTCAATCCACACACTCCGACGAAGACGATGAAGAAGAAGATGACGAAGAGCTCTCACTTCTTGTGAAGAACGTCCGGAGGATGTATAACAAGTCTAAATTCCAAGGAAGAAGGAGATTGCAAGGAGGCAAAGAAGAAAAAAAGATTATTTGCTTCAATTGCCAAAGACCGGGACACATTGTTGCGGAGTGCCCGGATAAAGTAAAGCCCTCCACCTCAAAGAAGCCCTACAAGAAGAAAGCAATGAAGGTTACATGGGATTCCGAGAGCGAATCCGAGGAGGAAATCGACACCGTCAACATGTGCTTCATGTCCAATGAAAGCACAAGCAAGGTAACCCCTTCCACTTCTCTTAATGATGAACTTTCCATGGATGAACTAGGAGAAGCTTTTGTAGAATTATCACATAATTATGATTTCCTAAAGAAAAGTATTTAAAAATGAAAAAGGAAAATGAATCTCTTAATCATCAAGTTTTTACTCTTTCTAAAGAAAAGATGAATTACTTTCCACTCTTGTTTCCACCCAAAAAGATATTGAAAAATATAAGATTTCTTGTAAAGGCAAATCCCCACTAATTGATTCTAATGAGATTACCATGCTTAAAGAAAGAATAGACTCATTAGGAATTGTTTTGAAAAATTGTGAATTTGATAAGAAGAAGATAGAGGCCATGTTTCCTAAGAAACAAGCCCCTAAGAAAAATGTTTACCATGCTCATGCTCATGTTCATACCACACAACCTTTACATCGTGGCAAACCCCAAAACATGCTCACACTTCACACACACATCATGCATTCATGTATGGAAGAGTGTTCTCATGTTCACATTGTGGGCGGAAAGGGCACTTAACTAATTTTTGTTATGATAGACTAAGTGCATCTTGTCATAATGTTTGGGTTCGAAGCACTAACTTTCAAGGACCCAAGAAAATTTGGGTACCAAAGTCAACAATTTTGTTAAATGATGTAGGTACCTTCCAAGGCCCAACGACGTAGAGGATTGTGGTATCTTGATAGTGGTTACTCAAGGCACATGACTTGGGACATCAACAACTTTGCAACCCTATCAAGATACCATGAAGGTGGCACCGTCACCTTCGGAGATGATGCCAAGGGTAAAATCATCGGTATTGGTAATGTAAAACTTGGCACATCCCCTTTAATTGAGAATGTAGTTTTAGTTGATGGCCTCAAGCATAACCTCTTGAGTGTTAGTCAACTTTGTGATAAAGGTTTTGATGTTGTTTTTGATAATGTAGTTTGTAAAGTAATTGATAGAATATCTAATACTTGTGTATTTTCTGGTTTTCGTGAAAACAATGTTTATATGATTGATATGTCGAATATGTCTTGTAATATTACTTGTCTAAAAGCCCTCGATGATGACTCTTGGTTGTGGCATAGAAGATTAGGCCGCATTTCTTTTGACCATATATCTAGATTAAATACAAAGGAAATGGTGAAAGGTATTCCTTGTTTGAATTTTGAAAAGGACCGAGTTTGTGACGCATGTCAATTTGAGAAACAAACTAAGTCTTCTTTCAAGTCAATTAAGGATATCATGACATCACGTCCTTTGGAGTTAATCCATATGAATTTATTTGGTCCTACTCAAACCAAAAGTCTAAGTGGGAATCGGTTTGCATTTGTTTTGGTTGATGACTTTTCACGTTTTACTTGGGTTTCTTTCTTGAACACAAAAATCAAGCCTTTTCACATTTTCAAGCCTTTAAGAAAAGAGTTGAAAAGGAAAAAGATACTTCAATTTTAAGAATAAGAAGTGATAGAGGAGGTGAGTTCATTAACTACCCTTTACCACTTTTTGTGAAGAATATGGAATTAAGCATGAACTTTCTTATCCTAGAACTCCACAACAAAATGGAGTAGTTGAACGGAAAAATTGGACTTTACAAGAGATGGATAGGACAATGCTAAGTGAATATGGTCTACCACATTATTTGTGGGCCGAGGCCGTAAATACATCATGCTATATATCAAATCATGTTTTCTTGTGTAAAAATACTTTAAAGACTTCTTTTGAAATGTACTTTTCTAGAAAACCAAATGTTTCATATTTCAAGGTTTTTGGATGCAAATGTTTTGTTTTAAATACAAAAGATAATTTAGGAAAATTTGATGCTAAAGCTTACGAGGCAATTTTTGTGGGTTATTCTAATACTAGTAAAGCTTATAGAATCTTCAATAGATCATCTTTGACTATTGAGGAATCTATACATGTTAAGTTTGAAGAATCTAACTTGTTTGTTAAGAATGTTGTAGAAATAGATGCTTTGGATGAAGGCTTGAAGAAAGTGACCTTAGAGGATACACCTACTATGGGAGACAAGCCAAAGGATGATGAAGGAAGTGAAGCTAAAGTAGAAGAGGCTCAAGGAAATGAAAATCAAACAAATGAAGTGGAGCCTACTCAACAACTTCCAAAGGATTGGAGATACAATCCTCATCATCCCAAGGACCTCGTCATAGGTGAAGTATCTAAAGGGGTAACCACTCGCTCTAAACTTCATGATTTTTGTGGACATTATGATTTATTTCTCATTTTGAACCCAAGAACGTCCTCGAAGCCGAGGCCGATTCATATTGGTTGCTAGCCATGCAAGAGGAGCTCAATCAATTTGAGCGCAACCAAGTTTGGCACCTTGTTCCTAGGCCCCACGATAGATCAACAATTGGTACTAAGTGGATCTTTAAGAACAAGTGGATGAATCGGGTAACGTTGTTAGGAATAAATCTAGGTTAGTTGCCCAAGGTTACACTCAAATCGAAGGAATCGATTTTGAAGAAACCTTTACACCCGTAGCACGGCTTGAAGCCATACGGATGACACTAGCATTTGCCTCATATAAAGATTTTAAATTATTTCAAATGGATGTTAAAAGTGCTTTTCTAAATGATTTTATTGAAGAGGAAGTGTATGTTGAATAACCCCCCGGGTTTGTTGATCCTACACATCCGGATTTTGTGTTTAAATTAGATAAAGCTCTTTATAGTTTAAAACAAGCCCCTAGGGCTTGGTATGAAAGACTTTCTTCATTTTTAATTTCAAATGGTTTTAAGAAAGGAAAAATTGATACAACATTGTTTACAAAACATGTAGAAAATGATATTCTCATTGTGCAAATTTATGTAGATGATATTATTTTTGATTCTACTAATGAATCTCTTTGCCAAGCTTTTGAATCATGCATGAAGGATGAATTTGAAATGTCTATGATGGGGGAGCTCAACTATTTCCTTGGACTCCAAATCAAGCAAAGAAAGGATGGGATCTTCATCAATCAAGCCAAGTACACAAAGGAATTAATCAAAAGGTTCGGGCTAGAAGGATCTAAAGTGAGCAAAACTCACATGGCAACAACCACAAAGCTTGATAAGGATGAACAAGGTAAAAGTGTAGACATTAAGCTTTATCGTAGCATGATTGGTAGTTTATTGTATTTGACGGCTAGTAGGCCGGATATTATGTTTTCCGTTTGTCTTTGTGCACGTTTTCAATCTTATCCTAAAGAGTCTCATATAATTGCGGTTAAACGCATATTAGATACCTTAAGAGCACTATTGAAATGGGTTTGTTGTATCCGAAAACCGGCCAATTTTCAATGATGAGTTTTTCGGATGCCGACTATGCGGGTTGTAGGGTAGATAGAAGAGCACAAGTGGAACATGTCAATTCTTTGGTAATTGTCTTGTATCTTGGTCTTCCAAAAAAAAAATTCGGTAACCCTTTCAACCGCCGAGGCGGAGTATGTTGCAGCCGGAGCTTGTTGTGCACAAATTCTTTGGATGAAACATACTCTCCTCGACTATGATTTACACTTTGATCATGTTAAAATATTTTGTGATAATACTAGTACAATTCACATGACAAAGAATGCAAATCAACATAGTAAAACCAAACACATTGACATTAGGTATCACTTTCTTAGAGATCATTATGAGAAAGGTGATATTGATATTGATTATGTTTCTACCGATTTTCAACTTGCCGATATTTTTACTAAACCATTGGATTATGCTAGATTTTCCTTTATTTGTGGTGAGTTAAATGTTTGCATTATCGATTCTTAAAACATTTTGTAGTTTTTTTTGTTTTGTTTGACCCTTTTGATGTATGACAAAAAGGGGGAGAAAAAGAGTAAGTTTGTTGTTTAAAAAGAATAAGTTTGTTGTTTTAAGCTTTCATAAACTTTTTAAAAACTATTGTGTTTTCAATGCTTTATGTTTCTTACTTCTCATTGTCATTCTTTATACATAGCACTGTTTGTGGGGGAGCTTTCCAAAGCTCTTCTTTCACTTTTATTTAAATAACTTATATGTTTTGTCATCATCAAAAAGGGAGAGATTGTTGGCCCAAGGTTACAATCACCCGTGTTTAGTGTGTTTTGATGATTACAAAACATATTAGTTATTTATACTAATAATGTTTGTTGTTTAAGTGTGTTTCAGGGTTCTAACCAAACTAGAAGGGTTCTTCCCTAAAGGAAAGTGTTTTGGACTCAAGTCAACTCAATTTGGGCTCAAGAATCAAGTTTTGAAGATCATATGGTGAAAGCCCTCTTGAAGCACTTGTAGTACGTAGAACCAATGTAAGAAATAGTTTGTTAAAGTTTGAGTTTGGAAAATTGGCTCTAGGATACACACACACATTTTCAAAATACAAGTTTTTAGTTTTGGTATTTGTTTTCAAGTTCATGCCTTGATTTTTATACATGATTCCAAAAATCCTTACAAAGTCTATATCTTGTTTACACCATGTATAACTATCTTTTACAACATGATACTTAACTACATATACCTACAAAATTATCTTCAAAAATTTCCTAGTTCAAAATTCTTCTGATTTTCTGTTTCAGGCTAGACCGGCCGACTGGTCCGGTCGACCGGCGCCTGTATCAGGACATGCACGCTTGTGCATGTCTGTCGGCCGACCGCCCGGGTCGACCGACTGTCTGCAGTTTGCTCTCGGGTTTTTTGGGTCGACCGCCCGGGTCGACCGCCCGCAGAACACTTTGTTTCTCCTTGAGGACAGTCGACCCTGGGGTCGACTGGAGCCCAACGGCTCTTTGCCAGCTGAGCGGACGGTCGACCGGATCGGTCGACCGTCAGGCCTGCAAAGTGCCAACGGCTCTTTCCTCTTTTGTGCAATTCTGAAATCTGTCTTTTTAATCTGTTTTGGCAGACTTTTTCTGAGGTTTTGGAGATCTTTTTCAGAGCAAATAAGTTTAAAATAAATTGTTTTTAACCTATTTCTCTCCCTATAAATAGAGGAGAAGAGTCTCTTGCAATATACCAAGAAAAATCCTCAAGTTTTCATAGTTTTCAAAAAGAAAAGAAAAGTGTTTAAGATCTTCATCTCCAACTCTTTCTTGAGCTTGTTTTCAGTTGTGTTTGTTAGCAAAAATCATTCTACAACTGAGTTTTTCTCACTACACTTCATAGAGCCAAAATCCCTTACTCATTCTATAAGGAAGTTGTAAAAGAGTGAGAAATTGTAAAGAGTTTAGTGATCTTATTGTGATCACTTTGGTTACTTGTTACTTCTTCTTGTTCTTGTGGAGACACCTCTTCGGTAGAGGTTATTGTAAGTGGTGGAGCTCGGTGCTCGGGTCTTCGGTAGACCGTTGTAAGCGTCCTCGGTGGATAGTGGAAACCCTTCACGGAGGTGAAGGCGGGGAGTAGAGCGGTGGCTCGAACCTCGAAACAAACATCTTGTGTTTACGATTGCCTTGTGTCCATTTTGCTTTAAATTTCTCTTGCTCTCTATTGCTTTCAATTACTTGCTTGAGATCTAGTTTTCTTTCCTTGTGATATTGCCTCTAGTTTGTGTTACTTGTGATATATCTTGTGTGCATTTCATCATTGCATATTATTCACACTTTGTTCGATCAATTCTCATACAACAAGGTTGCATTGCGCACCTCTAACCCATTCAAGGGGAATCAGGAGGAAGGAGTTCAGAACCCTTCACGGGGCATTCAGCTCTTAGTCTTGTTTTGAGAGATCATTGCATCATTCATCCATCATAATTTTTAAAAGGATTGTTAGATTAGAATTACACCTATTCACCCCCCTCTAGGTGTTTTTCAATTGGTATCAGAGCTTGGACTCTAGGCTTTTGGCTTAACAACCTTAGAGAGATCCTAATATTGCTAATCATTCATTCATTCTCACTTAGTAAAAATGGCCGATGGAATTAAAACCCCTCCTAAGTTTGATGGACTTAACTTTCTCATATGGAAGGTTAAGATGACCGTTTTCTTTACGAGGCATTCGGCTCTTAGTCTTGTTTTGAGAGATCGTTGCATCATTCATCCATCATAATTTTAAAAGGATTGTTAGATTAGCAATTACACCTATTCACCCCCCCTCTAGGTGTTTTTCAATAGTAAATGAAATATACTTGTTTTTGACAATAAACTCCAAAATAAGTTTTAATAAAACAAAACTTAGACACATGATATAAACTCATCTAAATAAGTTATCTAAACAATATGAAGTAACAATGTATATGAATGAAATGCAATACACATATAAACCACGTAAACTTGTTTTGATGAAATCTTTTCATGAAACCGAAAGATGTATTCTTTAAAATAAAAACTAAAATGTATAAAAATAAGCATCTGTAAACATATGAAGCTCAAATGTGTGGATATAATCCAACACATATTGCAAAGTATAAAACTTATTCTAGTGAGATAAAAACCATGTGAACATAATCTTTTAAAGTTAAAGCGGTTAAACCGAAAACACAAAATATTTAACATAAAGAACAATATATAAATTTTCTGCATGAGTATGAGCTTGAGCAATTCACAACTAATCTATCATTTACATTTTATCCTAAGATAAAAATCTTAAACTTACAAACTTAGACTCTAGTCTTCTTTAAATCTTCTCTTGAAAATTTTCTTCTCCATCTTGACTTGATCCAAACTTGATCCGTGAGCTAGACTCCTTTTTGAGTACTTGATGCGATTTTGAAGCACAAGCTCTTGAATCAATATGTGATAACTTTAAAACTTGACTTAGAATTTTTTATTGAAGCTAAACACCTACTAAGATCTTGATTGAGTATCAGAAACTTAATAAACTCAAGATCATCAGTACTATAACTACATGAGTTAATCATCATCAAAGCTAGAGTGTGGGCCTTTGGGCCAACAATCTCCTCCTTTTTGATGATGACAAAACTCATGGAGTTGTATATGCATGGATTAAAGATAAGCTTCATAGAAGCTGCCCCTTAACTCATGCATAACATAAAACATATAGATATTCAATAAAAGTGCATAAACAAATTATTAAACAAACATAAACATATATGCATAAACAAAAATATTAAACATGCATATATAAACTCTACTAAATTCTCTCCCCTTTTTGTTAATTCATCAATAATGGGTAAAGAAACATAAGGTAAATATATATGTGATATAAATCCAAGAAGAGGAGAGACGATAAGTTAACTCTCCCTGCATATATGCATTATATGAAGAAAGAGATGACTAAACCCTAATCTATATAAGCATAATATATAATGTATAGACAGAGATGTTAAGCTCACCCTACACACGTGTAGAGATCAAGCTCTTCTTTATATATTACACTCATCATGAATTTATATATAGAGAAGATGTTAAGCTCCCTTTGCATATAAGTAATACATGTAAAAAACAAATTTTGAAAACTAATTAAAACAAATTTTGATACTACTTGTAATCAACCAAACAAATTTTGATACCACATGAAATCAATTAAACAAATTGTGATACCACTTGTAAATCACTTAAACAAATTTTGATACTACTTGAAATCAATAAAACAATTTAGATACCACTTGTGGATAAACATAAATATTATTTTATAGATTAATATAAACATGAAATCATTTTAAGTCAAAGAACTTTTCTCTTTTTTGAAATAATCACAAAACTAATACATAAGCTTGTTAAAAATCAAAGGCAAATGTTTTGAAGTAAAACCAAGCTTAGCATGAAATTAATTTGTTTTATAAAACATGTATGGTTAATGTAAAACAAGCACAATCAATCATATATATGTATGTTAATGAAATTTTCACTTGAAATTTAATGCATATATATAAAACATGAATGAGTATACATAAATGAAATAACATGAGAATCATGTGTACAACTCATATCATCCAGCCTATCAAGCACAAGTTAAAAAAAAATACTCATTAAGACACAAGGCATGGTGGCCCAACCAACCACCCTTGTAGGGTAGAAGTTTTTAAAAATAATAATTTGAAATAGTTTAGTATAAATTTAAAACACTGCCAAGTGAAAAATTAAGAACTAGTTTAAAATAGTTTTGAAAACTAGTTAAAAATCATTCAAACATAAATCAAATCATATGTCTCATGAAACATGCATGTTATACAAGAATTGACATTCGAGATCTATAAAGCTCATAAAAGAGCTCATGAAAATAAAATCATGAGTAAATATAAAGGTGAGCGCTCATTGTTCATGTGAATAACATATTCATGAAGATAAAACAATAAAACTCAAAAATCAAAACTAACATGACAGTTTTTTCTCAAAAATATGATATATCATATAATCATGTAAGAATCATCATGATCGTACACATATTTTGCATTCTTTTCATTACACTCCTACATTTATCGTGTAATAAATCTGCTAATTTTCTTGTCTTAAATATCTATTTTGCAGAAGATAATAATGAAGAGAAAGAGGATTAAACTAAATAAATACCAGTTTAAATCAGATTTAACTGGATCTATTTGGTTAGCTGAGGATGATCCCAGATCTAGTTAGAACAAATCAAGGATTGGGGGAAATATTTAGCTGAAGATCAGAGCAAATCAGAAAGATAACACCAAATGAAAACCGGTAAAATTCAGATTTCTATAAATTCATTTTGGTTAGCTAAAGATCAACCGAGGATAATATCAAATACAGAGAGATCAACGGATGGGATGAAGCAAGTTTGACTCAGATTCTGACTGGATACATTTTAGTATTTGAATCATAACTTTCACTACCGAATCTCAAATCTGATGATTCAAGATGATCCAGAAAGAAGATTTAAAGGGTTACAACTCTTACGTTGATCACTGTTTCAAATTCTATCATCTGTTAAGCAATATTTAGTAATCAACACTCCATCTAGCTGCAGAACAAAATTCTGGATAAATCCAGTTTGGAGATAAGGGGAAGATTGAAATTCAAAAATAGCCAACTCTTCCTATCTCCCTACACTCTCCCTTATCATTATTTTTCCTATAAATACCTGTATTCATTGAGATGAGGGGACACGAGAGGGCTGAAAAGCCAGAAAAAGAGAGTTTTGAGCGTTGTAATGCGAGATTGGAGAGGTCAAGGGTTTTGTATTTGATGCTTATTGAATAAAATTTAGAATTTTTCTTCACGATCTTGCGGCGTTCAGTCTAAGTTTTTCTTTAATTTTTTCTTTATTTTTTATGCTATTCTTTTCTTTCATATTTGATCCATGAAGTCATCTCTTTTCTTTTATTAGCTTCTTTTGTTTTCAGCATCGCTTGGAGGAGGGAGACAACAAGGCGACGATAAGAAACAAGTTCACTGGTTCATCTTCCTCTTCCCCTCGTACCAATCTCTTAATTTTTTTATCTTGGTTATTCAAATTTTCGCAAAAAGGTTAGTATTTCTTTCTTCTTTTGCTTTCTTCATATTTTTATTTTTCTTTTACTTTATTCGTATTTTTGCTTTCTTCTACATGATCTTATTTATTTTATTTTTTAAAAAACAAAATTTTAACCTTCATCCAAGGGATTTCTCAACTAGAATAAGATAAAAGTGAGATTTTTAATAACTAAAGTTTTAAGAACAAGTCTCTGTGGACTCGATCTTATACTTGCCACTACATACTTTGTTAAAAAGATTCTAACAAGTTTAGGTTTTATAACTTGTACGTGATTCAACAACGATGGAGTTTTTCATGAACTTCGAAACGCGAACAATTTTTGGCGCCGTTGCCGGGGACTTTTGTAAATTTTGGTTTTGAAAAATCAACATCTAATCTTTTTCTAGTTTAATATTAAAAAAATTTAAAAATATTTAAAAAAATTATTTAAAAAATTATCAAAAATTAAAAAAAATTCAGAATTCTTTTTATTATTTTTCTTTTCATCCCTAAGATTTAATTTCAAATTTTCTTTTGCAGGGATATTGCATGAACAAAAGAAGACTTGCACAACAAGAAGAAGCTTGCTTGCTTATGACATATTGCTTTGCTAAACTAAAAATAAATAAAAACTTGCTTGCTTCAGAGTCGCCGGAAAGGTTAGTATTTTCTAACTCTACCCACGAATCTCTTGTCAGTGGGGTTTTGGAGGCGCTTATTGATTGAATTTTGTGCTGCATTAGTGCAAACTTTCATAAAAAGATCTTAAGAGCTGTTCCCCCTAACATAAGGTCGGGATTTCATCACCCGTTCCTTGGCTCAAAAATCACAACCGCATATAAGTTTTTTTCTAAGTTTGAACTAATTTAAAATCAATTAGAACTGAGCCACTAGGATTTCGAGCTCATTTAAGTGGAACTGTTTTGGGAAAACTCCGGTAAACACTTTCAAGCTCGTGAAAGAGGGCTTTCTTATCTAGAAAGGGTGACTTAGCCATTGCGGCGGTGCCTAGCCTGGAAGAAGGACCGAGGAACTTTCCTGTCTAAGAAAGGGTGGCTGAATTTAGTAAGTGCCCGCTTGGGGGGAGAGCCGAATCGCTTGTTTGAATGGTTTAACCGGTAAAATCACTATCCTTCCAACCCAGTTAGGAGCTGTCAACTAGGGAGAATTCTATTCTCTTAAGATTAGTGCAAAAAAAACTGATTACCTTTAAATTAAATTCAAGATAAAAAACACTTGATTGCAATTGATTGGTTGAGTAGTCTTGTGTGTAATCTTATCTAGGATTTAGAAAATCCTTCATCAGAGCAGTACCCTGGTTCATGCGAAAGTGGGTTCGTATTAAGGGTCGATTAGAATCCATTATTGTTTCTGACCCTACTGCAACAATGGGTGACACTAATGAAACCAAACAAATGACCTTAAAGGATTACATGTATCCTACAAGGTCCACCCAACCTTCCTGTATCACCTTGCCAGCCCTTACGGCAAATTTCGAGATTAAATCCGGGATGATACAGATGCTTCCAGTCTTTCGGGATTGACAAATGAGAACCCATATCAACACGTTAGGAAATTTGAGGATATTTGTGGGACCATGAAGTATCATCAAATGACAGAAGAATCCCTAAAACTTGGGTTATTCCCATTTTCTCTAAAAGAAAGAGCCAAATCTTGGCTTCTTTCTCTCCAACCGGGTTCAATTTCTACTTGGGTATGATTAGCCGAAGCCTTCTATAAGAAGTTCTATTCTAAGCAGAAAACTGCTACCATACGTCAAGCCCTCAACACCTTCTACCAACTACAAGGGGAGACGTTCTTCACTTATTTTGAAAGATTCAAGGATCTTTTACTTGAGTGTCCCCATCACAAATTCGAAAAGATCCGTTTGATTCAAATTCTTTACGAAGGGTTAGACTACTCGAATAAGACCATGATTGAATCCCTTTGCAATGGAACATTCACAAGCAAAACGGCCGATGATGCATGGCAATTCTTTGAAGAGGTAGCAGAAAATACTCTAGAATGGGAGCCTGTTAGTGTTGATAATAAGCAACTTACCACCTCAACTGCCACTAACAAGGGTGGTATACATAAAGTCAACCCTAATTTTAAGAGTGATGTCAAATTGACATCAGTAGTACGAAGACTTGAAGCATTAAATTGAGCAAGGGAGCACAATCTTCAGCTCCCGAACCATCCAAGCCAGTGGTGTCTCCATTTGTGTCCTTTATGACAGCCAAGACCACTTGGTTGAACAATGCCCCGGGTTGCCAATTATCAAAGCGGAGCAAGCAAATGTACTCAATACATTTCGCAAGCCCAATCCCAACAACAACCCATTTAGTGAAACATACAATCCAGGATGGCGGAATCATCTTAACCTTTCATGGAAGTCTCCTCAAAGACAAGGATATGGTGGATCATCATCATTTCAAGGACCATCTTCTAATAATCAATTTCACAAGGGAAATCAATTCAATACAACACCATCTGTTCCTCCATATGTCCCTCCCAATCAAAGAAAACCATCTTTAGAGGACACTCTCCAACAATTCATGCAGAGCCAACTAATAACTAATCAAACTCAAGCCCAAATGTGTCATAATCAGGATCAGATGATAGCCAGGCTCGAGGTTCAGATAGAACAGTTAGCTGCAACTGTTAGGGAGAGAGAAGGACATTTCCCTAGTCAAACTGTACCCAACCCGAGAGGACAACCTGCTCCTCAAAATACTCTAACAGGCCAGTTTGAAATTAGTTCTAATTCAAACCGTCAAGTCCAATCCATCCACACTTTACGGTCAGACAAGAGAGTGGACAACCAAGTCCAAGATCCACCAAATAATCCTAATATTATAAAAGAAAAAGAAAAAAAGGAACCAAAGGAGTCAACAAAGAAAGATGATCAAGTTATTGTTGACAATCAAGATAAATCTTTTGTGCCCAAAGCCCCATTTCCTCAACGTCTTCAACCAACTAGGAAGAAAAATCACTATGAGGAAATTTTAGAAGTTTTCAAAAACGTCCAAATCAATATTCCGTTCTTGGATGTCATTAATCAGATACCTTCATATGCTAAATTTCTAAAAGACCTAACCGCGGTCAAGAGGAAAAGTTCTATGCCTCGTGAAGCTGCATTTGCTACACAAGCATCATGTCTCATCCAGCAACCCATTGCACTCAAATATGAGGATCCAGGGAGTCCAACTATTTCTATTAGGATAGGAGATCAGGTTATAGATCGGTGTCTACTAGATTTAGGGGCAAGTGTAAACCTTTTACCCTATTCTGTGTACAAACAATTAGGTTTAGGGGAGTTACAACCCACTAACCTTACATTGCTTCTAGCAGATAGGTCAGTTAAGGTCCCCAAGGAAATTATTGAGGATGTTATTTTGAAGGTCGACGAATTCTATTTTCCTGCTGACTTTGTGGTCTTAGACACTGAACCAGTTAGAGATCCAAGCAATCACTCCCCTGTGATTTTAGGGAGACCATTCCTTACTACTGCTGATGCTGTTATTAGATGTAGGAATGGAGTCATGACCTTGTCATTTGGGAATATGACAGTTGAGCTAAACGTTTTTCATACTAGTTCACAACCACATGTAATGGACGATCATGAGGAGATCAACATGACTGATGTGTCGGTCAATCACACCTTTGAGGAGTCTTGCTATGAAGACCCCTTGGAGAAATGCTTGGCCCATTTTGAAATGAATTTTGATATTGAGGAGTCTATAGAAGAGGTGAACGCATTGTTAGATTCTGTCCCCATCATGGACACCAATCTATGAAGACCTAAGGTAGAACTCTCACCACTGTCAACATCTGTTCCTGTTCCATCAATCGTTGAGCCTCCCAAGTTGGAGCTCAAACCTTTACCTGACACATTGAAGTATACCTTCCTAGGTAAGTCAGAAATCTTACCTATAATCATATCATCTCATTTAGATAAGGACCAAGAAGAAAAGTTGTTAGATGTTCTTGAGGAACATAAGGAAGCCATAGGATGGACCATAGCAGACATCAAGGGAATTAGCCCCTCTGTGGTAATGCACCAAATTCATCTTGAAGAGAATGCCAAGACCTCGAGAGAACCACAGAGGCGTTTAAACCCTGTTTTGAAAGAGGTGATGAGAGCGGAGATAATAAAATTATTAGATGCGGGTATCATTTATCCCATCTATGATAGTCAGTGGGTTAGTCCGATACAAGTTGTACCCAAAAAGTCTGGAGTCACAGTTGTTACTAATGAGAACAATGAGTTGGTTCCAACTCGTGTTCAAACTGGTTGGCGAGTGTGCATAGACTATAGAAAACTCAACTCCATGACTAGGAAAGATCATTTTCCTCTGCCTTTCATCGACCAAATGTTAGAACGTATCGCCGGTCACACATACTATTCCTTCCTCAATGGTTATTCAGGATATAACCAAATCCACATTGCTCGTGAGGACCAAGAGAAAATGACATTCACATGTCCGTTTGGGCACATTTGCATATCGTCGCATGCCCTTTGGGTTATGCAATGCACCGGCTACTTTTCAGCGGTGTATGTTGAGCATCTTTTCAGATATGATTGAGCGATTTCTAGAGATTTTCATGGATGACTTCTCTGTCTTTGGGTCTACTTTTGATGAGGGTTTATATCATCTATCATTAGTATTGATAAGATGCAAGGAGAAGAACCTAGTTCTTAATTGGGGAAAATGCTATTTCATGGTGAAATCTGGGATTGTCTTAGGACACATTGTTTCTGATAGAGGTATAGAGGTTGATAAAGCTAAGGTAGAGCTAATCACCAAATTACTGTTGGCCCAAAGGTTACAATTCCCGGGTTATGTGTTTTGATGATAACAACCATATAAAAGCTATTTGGTACTAATAGAAGTTTAAGAATAAATTTCAGGTTGATACAAGTATTGATGGATCAAGAGTTTTCAAGCATGGGATATTAGGGTCTAGCTCAAACGTTGCTCAACATCAACTATCAGAGACTCCTGCTTGTAGACTCATATAGTTTATTTTGTTAAAAAATAGTATATACATTTGAAGCTCAAATACACACACATAAATTTAATACGTTTGGTTTTTGGTTTAACCGGTTTTAGATTTCAAGTACATATATCGGGTTTTAGATTTGAACCAGTTTTAGTTCTGCTGATCTGCTTAACACCCTTTTATATTTGTTATCATAACCTTTTATTCTTATATTCAAATAACATGATTTAACTTGCATTTAAAATATAACTTTTAGATCTAAATTTCTTATTCAATAATAATTTTCAGATTCAAATGTTAAAGATATCAAATATTTGGTTGAACTTTGTTCTTGTTCTGAAAACAGTTTACAGTTTCTGATTTGACACGTGTCAGTGTTTTATTGATAACTTTCTAATAAAAAATGATATTGAGTTGATTTCAGTTGCATTAAAAAGAAGACTTAAAGATCTACAAATTATTCCTATATGCCTAATTCTGAATTCATACGTTTGCAACCTAAAAAATGTGCTCATTGACCAATCTGCCAGATTTGCAGTAATGGCTAATTTTCCGGTGGCTGATTTTTAACATGTTTTTAAAACGTGTTTAAGTTTTAAAAAATATGGTTAGATGTATTAGAGGGTCAATTTCTTCCTCTTTTATTTAGGTAAAAGTTTTCTATATTTACTCTTCCTAAATCCTATATAAAGGGGTCATTAGGGTAGAGGTTTTCACAACAACAAATTCAAAGATCAAAAGTTTTGAGTTTTCTTGAGAAAGAGCTTTGTTTAAGTTTTGAGTTATTATTTTCAAAAATTTTCTGAAAGTTTTTGGTTCTTAAAATCTCTCTTCTATTTTTATATCACTTACAAAATCTTGAGCTTCAATCTTATATATTATTCTCTAGGGTTTTTGTAAAGAAAGTTTTCAAGAGAGAGTTTGTGGTATTTTGATCATCCAGTGATTATTGTATTTGTGGCTCCACTACCTCTGAACTAGAGGAGTGTGATTGAGGAGTTGGGTACTCCCTAGTGGTTGTAATCCTTTGTGAAAGTTCTAGTGGATCGGAAATCCTTCTGGGTGAAGGCGGGGACGTAGAGCTGGGTGCTCGAACCTCAAAACAAATCTCTATGTTTGCGATTGGTTTACTTGTTTTATTTACTTGCTTTTCATTCATTCTTATATTGTCGATCAATACTCTCACAACAAGATTGCATTGCGCACCTCAAACTCTTATTTAGAGGAATCACGAGGAAGGAGTTCAGAGCCCTTCACGGGGTATTCGGCTTCTAATCTTACTTTGAGTGATCGTTGCATCATCTCATTTTAAATTTGTGCATTGATTAGCATTATCACCTATTCACCCCCCCTCTAGGTGATTTCAATTGGTATCAGAGCCTACGCTCCTGATAATTAGGTTTAACCACCTAGGAGTGTGATCTTGATTTGCTAATCTTCATTTGCATTTGCATTTGCACACATATAGTTTGTACTCATGGATGTTCCTCCCAAGTTCGATATCTCTAGACTTGACATATGGAAGGTTCTTATGAGTTGTCATTTAAAAGTTCTAGGCTTGCATGTTTACCTTGCCATTACAAAAGAATCCTACCCTAATGATAACAAGCATATAGAGGCCAATGCAATAGCCCTAAAGGCACTTAGAGCATCTCTTCACAAAGAATGTTTACATGTGTTTTCTTACTATGATTCGGCTTTTGCAGTATGGAGCACTTTGATTTCTCCCGAGCTATCAAAGATTATCGATAAGCAGAGGAGATCTAGAAGAGACAAGTCCGATGAACATTGCTTCATGTTCAAGGGAATGACTCCTTTGAGGTACAATCGGAAACTCAACTAGATGCTAATTCTAGTTCCTATTGCAATGAGTGTATGGAGGCTCAAGCCATAAATAATGAACTTACTAAAAGGGGTGAAAAATTACTTGAAAAATATAAACTTTTGAAAAAGGATAATATTGGTTTAAAAGAAGAAAATAAAAACTTATCTTCTACACTTGAGAATGTTTTGCAAGAGAAGGAAGAGATTTCAAGTGAATGTAACTCACTTAAATCCCAACTAGACCTTGCCCTAAATGAAAATGAGTTTTTGGAAAATAAAAATGATTGTAATGATATTTTAAAGAAAAATGAAAACTTGTCTTTAAAACTTGATTTTGTTGTACAAGAGAATGATTCTTTAAAAATAAAAATGGATTCTATTTCAAAAGATTTAGAAGTTTGCTTAAATGAAAATGAATCTTTAAAAATTGATATTGATTCACATGTTTGCCATGCTATTGTAGCTTCATCACCTAGCTTACCTATTGCATGCACCTCTTCTAAGATTGAAAATGATATATCTTTACTTAAGAAGAGTGTTGATTGTTTGGGCTCCATTTTGAGCCAATGTGCTTTAAATCATACACGTTTGGAATCCATGTTTCGCAAAAAACAAATTTCATCTATGCATGCACACAAACCACGGCATACACATGCTTCTCACGGTCACACCCATCACACAATGTATGCTCATGTGTACACTTGTACACATTGTGGACGTAAGGGCCACCTTGCTAAATTTTGCTATGATAAGATACATGATGTAATTTAGCAACTAAATTTGTTTGGGTTAGAAAAAGAGCTAACCCCCATGGACCCAAAAGAGTGTGGGTACCAAAAGCCACCCCTATGATATTTGATGTAGGTGTGGGCTCTCACATGACGTGAGAATGATGGTGCCTTGAGGCGGATGCGTTCTGAGCCTAATGGAGACCTATTTGGATGCATCGCTTTCAAGGGGAGTTTGGTGGGAGAACCACCTTGGTTTGGAGAACTAGAGAGGTGCCTTCATTTTTTTTGATATCGATCTCTAACTCCCGATTTTATTTACATGTTTTTCACATTAATGAGTTTTAGCATGTTTTGATTAGTATGTTAATTGCCATGATTATTAGACCATTGACATGCATGTATGGCATTTGAGATCACCCATATTTATATGGACCATTATTTTTGTGTTCTCGCATATGTTTAGCTATCATGTTTATCATAACTCTAATAGCATGTGGATTTACATAATGATCGTATCTATGTTTATCATGTTGATTTATATCTTGTTTTATGCTTCATGATTTGATTACACGTTTAGATGTTGGTTTTCATTAAAACTTGGATATATACTTGAACATCTAGTAAGTCACAAATAGACTTTTATATGTTTGTGCTTAAATGCTCATTTGTGTTTTTTAAATGTACTAGTATAGCCTAACTTTGATGATTCATGCATTTTAACGTGTATTCCCCATCTTGGACATGTTTTATGATCATGTGTTTTCACTTCATGTATATGTTTATTTGGCCAAACCTTAAGATATACATGTATACCCCTTGAGTCATTTGCTTGTCATGCAAATCTTTATTATGGACTCAATTGTATTTAGGGATATGTATGTATACTTCTTACGTTGTCAAAACATGCATATGTCTTGAGGTTTATTTGTTTTCATGAAATAAAACTTTTATGTTTTTCATGTTTGTAAAGGAATTTGATTTGAGTTTAAATGCCTTATTTTCATGATTTTGTTGATTACATGATTCTTACACTCTATATTTGGTGTTTACTCATGATTTTATTTTCATTAGCTTATATGTGCTTTAAAGACTTTGAGTGTCAATTATTATTTGATTTTCATGTTTTCATGGGATGTATAATTTGGTTTCATATTTTGAAGGATTTCTTACTAATTTTTAAAAATATCTTTAAAACTAGTTTCTATTCTTCCAATGGTAGAGTTTTCAAACTATACCTATTTACTTTCAAATCATAATTTTTGAAAACCCTACCTTTTAAGGGTGGTTGGATGGGCGACCATGCCTTGTATACCCTTCTTGAATATCTTTTAAACTTGTGCATGATAAGGGGTGGTAAGTATGAGTTATACACTTGATCCTCATTATATTTTTATTTGTATCAAAATTGATATTTCATATGTTTGTATATTCATATGTGTTTTCTATATATATGCCTCATATTTCAATTAGTATATCCATAAATACATATATATAATTTGATTGTACTTGTTTCACATATCTTTACAATTTTTTTTAAAAAAACACAAATTATGTTTGCTAAACTTAATTTAGTTCATCATGTCAATTATTTTTAATTAGTATCTATTACAAGCTTATGCATTGTTTCTTTTAGTATTTTATAAAGGGGGAGAAAATTCTTGTTTTTAAATTGGTTTTATGTAAAATTGGTATTGGTTGTAAATTCAATTTGTATCAGTTTTCATTTCAAATTGGTATCTTACTCCCATCATTTATGATGTAAAATACTTTAGTTTGATATATACTAACATTTTCAATATTAGTATCAATGATCTTAAATTGGTATTATTCTCTATTTGGTATTCTTGTTGCAAAATAATTTTAGTGTTTATCTAAAAATTTAGTTTTTACCTTTGTTGATGAATTGACAAAAAGGGGAAGAGATATTTGAGTTTATGTATGCATATATGCATGTTTATATCTTGTTTATGTATATATTGTTTATTGGTTGTTTCCTAACCCTTTTTGATGTATGACAAAAAGGGGGAGAAGTATTGGTGGTTTCATATTTTGTACATGTTCATATATGTATATGTTTTCATGTTTTGTACATGATGTTTATGTTTTGTACATGTTTATCTCATATATGTAGGTTTCATGTTTTGTACATCATATATGTATATGTTTTCATGTTTTATACTTGATAAAATAGAGCATCATTTGAGGGGGAGCTTTTACCTCCCTCCTATATTTTGTTTTATAGCTTTTATATTTTGTCATCATCAAAAAGAGGGAGATTGTTAGCCCAAAGGTTACAATCCCTGGGTTACGTGTTTTGATGATAACAAACCATATAAAAACTATTTGGTACTAATAGAAGTTTAAGAATAAATTTTAGGTTGATACGAGTATTGATGGATCAAGAGTTTTCAAGCATGGGATATTAGGGTCTAGCTCAAACGTTGCTCAACATCAACTATCAGAGACTCCTGCTTGTAGACTAATATAGTTTATTTTGTTAAACAATAGTATATACGTTTGAAGCTCAAATACACACACACAAATTCAATACATTTGATTTTTGGTTTAACCGGTTTTGAATTTCAAGTACATATATCGGGTTTTAGATTTGAACCAGTTTTAGTTCTGCTGATCTGCTTAACACCCTTTTTATATTTGTTATCATAACTTTTTATTCTTATATTCAAATAATATGATTTAACTTGAATTTAAAAGATAACTTTTAGATCTAAATTTCTTATTCAATAATAATTTTCAGATTCAAATGTTAAAGATATCAAATATTTGGTTGAACTCTGTTCTTATTCTGAAAACAGCTTACAGTTTTGATTTGACACCTTTCAGTGTTTTATTGATAACTTTCTAATAAAAATTGATATTGAGTTGATTTCAGCTGCATTAAAAAGAAGACTTAAAGATCTACAAATTATTCCTATATGCCTAATTCTGAATTCAGACGTTTGCAGCCTAAAAAATGTGCTCATTGACCAATCTGTCAGATTTGCAATAATGGCTAATTTTCTGGTGGCTAATTTTTAACATGTTTTTAAAACGTGTTTAAGTTTTAAAAAATATGGTTAGCTGTATTAGAGGGTCAATTTCTTTCTCTTTTATTTAGGTAAAAGTTTTCTATGTTTACTCTTCCTAAATCCTATATAAAGGGGTCATTAGGGTAGAGGTTTTCACAACAACAAATTCAAAGATAAAAAGTTTTGAGTTTTCTTGAGAAAGAGCTTTGTTTAAGTTTTGAGTTATTATTTTCAAAAGTTTTCTGAAAGTTTTTGGTTCTTAAAATCTCTCTTCTATTTTTATATCACTTACAAAACCTTGAGCTTCAATTTTATATATTATTCTCTAGGGTTTTTGTAAAGAAAGTTTTCAAGAGAGAGTTTGTGGTCTTTTGATCATCCAGTGATCATTGTATTTGTGGCTCCACTACCTCTGAACTAGAGGAGTGTGATTGAGGAGTTGGGTACTCTCTAATGGTTGTAATCCTTTGCGGAAGTTCTAGTGGATCGAAAATCCTTCTAGGTGAAGGCGGGGACGTAGAGCTGGGTGCTCGAACCTCGAAACAAATCTCTATGTTTGCGATTGGTTACTTGTTTTATTTACTTGCTTTCCATTCATTCTTATATTGTCGATCAATACTCTCACAATAAGATTGCATTGCGCACCTCAAACTCTTATTTAGAGGAATCACGAGGAAGGAGTTCAGAGCCCTTCATGGGGTATTCGACTTCTAATCTTGCTTTGAGTGATCGTTACATCATCTCATTTTAAATTTGTGCATTGATTAGCATTATCACCTATTCCCCCCTCTAGGTGATTTCAATTACACCTCCTAGAACTGTTCGGGAGGTGCGATCTTTCCTAGGCCATGATGGATTTTACCGCCGCTTTATCAAAGATTTTTCAAAAATCTCCAAACCTCTTGTGATCTTCTAGCAAAGGATGTTCCTTTTGAGTTCACCCCTTCTTATTTGGAAGCCTTTGAAAGGCTAAAGACCGAGTTAACCACGGCACCCATCATCCGACCACCTGATTGGAATCTCCTATTTGAGGTGATGTGTAACGCTTCCGACTATGCTATAGGGGTTGTCCTAGGCCAACGAGTGGATAAACTTCCTCATGTCATTTGCTATGCCAGTAAGACTCTTAACGATGCCCAACTGATTATTCACCACTGAAAAAAGAGTGTTGGCAGTCTTTTCGCTCTTGACAAATTCCGTCCATACCTTATAGGTTCTAAGGTCCTAATCACACCGATCATGCAGCTTTAAAGTACCTTCTCACGAAAAAAGATGCTAAAGCCGTTTAATCTGTTGGATCTTACTCCTACAGGAATTCGACTTACAAATTCATGATAAAAGGGGAGCTGAGAATGTTTGTAGCAAATCATTTGTCTAGGATTGTGGTCGAATCTGTGTCCGACTCACTACCTGTCCTTGAGACATTTCCTGATTAGAAATTAATGTCCGTCTCCTCTTCAATTGTTCCGTGGTATGCTGACATTGTGAATTATCTTATCACGGAACAGATGCCCGATTCATGGACCAAGCAAGAACGATTGCGTTTCTTAGCTAGGATCAGATGGTTCTTCTGGGATGAACCATACTTGTTCAAGTACTGTCCCGATCAGATCATTCGACGCTGCGTTCCTGACTCAGAATTTAGGAGCATCCTTTCATTTTGCCATGACCAAGCCTGTGGAAGTCATTTTAGTGGGAAGAAAACTGCTGCAAAAATTTTGCAATGTGGTTTTATTGTCCCACTCTATTTCGTGACGCTCATGTCTATTGTCAATCATGTGATCGTTGTCAACGATTAGGAAGATTGCACGCCGGAATGAAATGCCGTTTAAACCCGATCTTAGTTGTCGAAATCTTCGATGTTTGGGGCATTGACTTCATGGGTCCCTTTCCTATATCCCATGGCTACCAATATATCCTTGTAGCAGTTGATTACGTCTCTAAATGGATAGAGGCGGTAGCATGTAAAACTAATGACCACAAAGTTGTGGTAAACTTCTTGAAAGAGATGTATTCTCTCGTTTTGGCTTTCCTCGTACAATCATCAGCGATGGGAAAACATTTCTGCAATCGTATATTTGAAGCCTTAATGAGAAAATATTGCATCAATCATAGAGTAGCCACCCTTACCACCACAGACTAGTGGTCAAGTAGAAGTTTCCAATCGAGCCATCAAGACCATTCTAGAGAAAACTGTGAATACCACTAGAAAAGATTGGTCTCTTCGCCTGACTGATGCCTTATGGACATATAGAACTGCATTCAAAACTCCTATTGGAATGTCTCCATATAGGTTAGTTTATGGCAAGACTTGCCATCTTCCTGTCGAGTTAGAACATAAAGCATACTGGGCAATCAAACGCCTAAATTTTGATCTAGATAAGGCAGGAGAGCCTAGGAAACTTCAACTAGATGAGCTTGAAGAGATAAGAAATGATGCATATGACTGTTCAAAACGGAACAAGGATCGTATGAAGATTATGCATGATAGGATCATAACTCGGAAGAAATTCAACCAGGGCAAAAAGTCTTGCTGTACAATTCCCGTCTACATCTCTTTCGGGAAAACTGAAATCTCGTTGGACGGTCCATACATTGTTCATAAGGTACACTCACATGGTGCAGTTGAGGTCCACAATACCATGGATGGTACCATTTTTCAAATAAATGGCCATCGTTTAAAACTATACCGTGAGTATCTGAGCCCTGAAGTAGAGGAAATCCTTCTGGAAGATCCTGTTATCAGGATTGATCTCTATATATATTAGGGATCCATTTATGTATTATAGTTTTGTATTTTTTCTCTTAACTAGACAATGATGAATAACATCCACTCGTCATCATCAGGTACTACCTACCCTTCACATTCTTACATTTGTAGCATGTTATGCATTCATTCATACATTGAGGATAATGCATGAGATAAGTGTGGGGGAGGGTTAACATAGGTTTTCTTTTAGGTTTTCTAAAAAAAAGGAAAAAAAAATAATAAAAAAAAAGATTAAAAAAAATTTCTTTGTTACAAAAAAAACTTTTTGAAAAGAAAAAATAATACTTTGACTTATTTTTGCAAGAAATTAAGTTAATTTTAAGGAATAAGAGAACCATAATTAGGATTTCTTATACTTAGTTGAAATAAGAATATTTGTTTAATTTCTAGGGATAGGAAGAAAAAATTGAAAAAGTAATCCAGTCTTGATTTTTACCTTGATAAAATATGCATCTTTTATATACTTACATACTTAGGTTCAAAAACAAAGATTCTTATGCCTTCAAAAAAAAAAGAAGAAGAAAAAAATATATTATATATAATAAGAATCCTCTGATTAAGCTGGATTTTGTGCCTCATAAAGCATGATTATTCACGCCTAAAAAGTGATTCATATCACCAAATAAATCCTTAGTTTTGTGGCCTTGTTTGGTGAGTCCTAAGTCCTTGGGGGTTTTGTCTCACCGGTGCCCTAAAACCGTCCAGGTTGGAGTCACCGACTAAGGCTCATTACATGGGCAAATTAGAAAGCCTAAGAAAGCTAATGAATATTACCACCCTTATATACAATAATACAAATAAGGCATGAGAGTTAGAGTTGAAGAACCCTTAGTCAAAATATTCACGGTCATAAGATGCATATGGCTTAGGGTAAAATAATAGACTAGATGAGAATACAAATTTTATTCCTAACCTTAATTGATAACAAATATTTGAATAGAGGCTAAGTCTAGGGATGAATAATTCGATACTCTTATAACTTACAAGTTGCTTAATACTTGTAAAAACACTTCAAATAGTTTCTCTTCTTTTCAAAATGTATTTTCAAAAATACTAACAAATTATTTCGTTTCTTTATGGATTTTTGGGTGTAATCCACTGAAAACCCTCAGGAGACTATAACTCCTCTTATAGGGGTAACCTAGAGGTTTAAAGGTTTGTTGCACATGCTAAGTGCAATCGCGTGACCTGCGAAAGTGGTCCAATAAAAATCTTAGGTTAGTTTTGTTTTGCTCGAGGACGAGCAAACGATAGGTGTGGGGGTATGATCGTACACATATTTTGCATTCTTTTCATTACACTCCTACATTTATCGTGTAATAAATCTGCTAATTTTCTTATCTTAAATATCTATTTTGCAGAAGATAAAATAAAGAGAAAGAGGATTAAACTAAATAAATACCAGTTAAAATCAGATTTAACTGGATCTATTTGGTTAGCTGAGGATGATCTCAGATCTAGTTAGAACAAATCAAGGATTGGGGAAAAATATTAGCTGAAGATCAGAGCAAATCAGAAAGATAACACTAAATGGAAACCGGTAAAATTCAGATTTCTATAAATCCATTTTGGTTAGCTAAAAATCAACCGAGGATAATATCAAATACAGAGAGATCAACGGATGGGATGAAGCAAGTTTGACTCAGATTCTGACTGGATATATTTTAGTATTTGAATCATAACTTTCACTACCGAATCTCAAATCTGATGATTCAAGATGATCCAGAAAGAAGATTTAAAGGGCTACAACTCTTACGTTGATCACTGTTTCAAATTCTATCATCTGTTAAGCAATATTCAGTAATCAACACTCCATTTAGCTGCAGAACAAAATTCTGGATAAATCCAGTTTGGAGATAAGGGGAAGATTGAAATTCAAAAATAGCCAACTCTTCCTATCTCCCTATACTCTCCCTTATCATTATTTTTCCTATAAATACCTGTATTCATTGAGAGATGAGGGGACACGAGAGGGCTGAAAAGCCAGAAAAAGAGAGTTTTGAGCGTTGTAATGCGAGATTGGAGAGGGCAAGGGTTTTGTATTTGATGCTTATTGAATAAAATTCAATTTTTCTTCACGATCTTGCGGCGTTCAGTCTAAGTTTTTCTTTAATTTTCTCTTTATTTTTTATGCTATTCTTTTCTTTCATATTTGATTTCATGAAGTCATCTCTTTTCTTTTATTAGCTTCTTTTGTTTTCAGCATCGCTTGGAGGAGGGAGAGAACAAGGCGACGACAAGAAACAAATTCACTGGTTCATCTTCCTCTTCCCCTCGTAACAATCTCTTATTTTTTTTATCTTGGTTATTCAAATCTTCGCAAAAAGGTTAGTATTTCTTTCTTCTTTTGCTTTCTTCATATTTTTATTTTTCTTTTACTTATTCGTATTTTTGCTTTCTTCTACAAGATCTTTATTTATTTATTTTTTTAAAAAACAAAATTCTAACCTTCATCCAAGGGATTTCCCAACTAGAATAAGATAAAGGTGAGATTTTTAATAACTAAAGTTTCAAGAACAAGTCTCTGTGGATTCGATCCTATACTTGCCACTACATACTTTATTAAAAAGATTCTAGCAAGTTTAGGTTTTATAACTCGTACGTGATTCAACGACAATGGAGTTTTTCATGAACTTCGAAACGCGAACACATCAAAAACTAGGACATACAATGTACAATCAAACCTAAAATGAGTATGCAAATGAAATAAAATATATAAAAGTACGAAGAACAAGTGTTACTCCAGAATTGTACATGTATAACACAAGTTTTAACAAAAATTTGCATGTAAACATGTGATATAAATATATAAATCAAAATATGCTTTAACTAAAGCATAAAAAGCATGAATAAAAAAATGGGCATGTAAATTCACTTGAAAACATAAACACTATTTTCAAAAAAAATACATGCATAGTTAGCCAACCAATCAACTCAACTATAAGCACAAAAACATATGTTAGAGTCTACGTTAATTACACATATAAGCATTTAAAAATATTTTTAAAAATGGAGGATGAAATGGTTACCGATACCGATGTAGCCAATCCATTTCTCCAAAATAAGGTGGTATTCCCCCAAAATTTTTTGATAGCGATGCATCCATGATGTGTTCGTCAAGCTCTGATTGCATCTACTACCAAGATATCAATCCTCTCACGTCTTATAACGCCCAACTCCCGCATGTACGGGGATGCTACGATGATGTACATACGTAGGACGATTATGCCCTCGCATATGTACGCTAAGCCTCAGTATAGGAAATAGACTCAATATACACAATAATTTCATTATTAAATAAGTATAAGAATACCTGTAAAAGGGACAAGTGTTCATAATAGATATGAAAATAAAGATAAATATGAAAATGAAGACAGAATAATAAAGATATATATGAAAAGTATAGGTGACGAGTCTCCTATGTGTATCCCGTGTGAAATGTCTCATACTACGATATCTCGGGTCTCCAACCTAGGCATGCAAATTCAGATCGTCAGAAGCGACCTAATTACTGGTAAAATGAAGAAAGCAGTAAATATACTATAGTAATGCCATCACGATAATAATATATGATACATGTATAAATACCAGTGATACAATGTAATGACAATAACAATCAGAAGAAATATACAAGTGTCATATTTTAACATCATCTATACCTAGCATGTTATATCAGTGTCATTACCACAATAGTATCCAATTTTATATCAGTAGTATTAGTTTATATGTCCGGGCTGTGTTACCAAGAATAATAGATTAGTCACTTTGGGGATTATCAGTTAATAGTGTTATACCATTTGTATATTATTTTTCTCAATCTGTGTAATATGATACAGTATTAAGTATCCCTAATTACATCAGTGTATATAAGTACACATGTAGTAGTTTTAATTACTTTATATTTCTTATTTAATCTAATAATAACAGTAGCCTAATAGTGTCGTGATGAATATGAACATGTAGATATGATGTATGCAAAATAACCATATTACATGTAACACCCCGTTCCCAGAATACATACTTAGTTGCGTATTCAGATTTTTTGATCATATTTTTCAATTTACTTCCTTTATTTGTTTTTGTTTTATGATTATTTATGTGATCGTTTTGCATTGGATCCGGATTCGTGAACTCGGAATCAGCCCTACTCTGAATACGTACTTACTTGATTTTCAGACGATTTCGGCATTTTGCTGAAAGTTTTTCGCAACCGCGACCAAATCCGAGGAATCCGCCACTCAAATATTTTTCACTTTTTCTTCCAATAAAATATTTTTCTTTTTCCCTTTTCTCTTCTTTTTCCTTTTTCCTTCCTTCCTTTTCCTTCCACCATATTCTAAAACCTTCTTCATTCTTCTACTATATTCTACACCCTTCCACTAAAATATCTCCTCTAAAATATTTTAACTCACTCATCACACCTCTCCCATCACCTAGGCCGACCATCACTCTCCCTCTCATCACCATTTCACAAAAACCCCAACCCTAATCCTTTTTCCTATCTCTTTTAACTCCAACTCCAAAAACCAACACTCTTCCTTCTTCTTTCACCTTCATTCCTCCATCAAAACCCTAAAACCCCAACTCCTCCTTTATCTTCACTACAACAACATAATCACAACTTCTACAACTCCCTACTATCATCTTCTTCCTCCTCCATCTCCATTTATTCCACGACAACTCCAAAATTTTACCATACAAACCACCATCTCTTTTACTTTCTCCAAAAATACCACCACTAAATCCCTCCACAAAACCACCACCCCACCATCTCCTTCAGGACCGGACACCATGTTTGGCTAGGGGCTGAGCTCCTCTTAGACGACGATATCTTCGGCAACCATTCTGGTGACCATTCCGGCAATCGTTCCGGCGATAACTACAACGACAACACCAATGTCACCACTATCATCTTTACTACACCATCTTCATCACCGTCTCTTGTACTCTTCTTAACCACCGCCACCATCACTACCACCACCATAATACCACCCTCATTATTTCAAGCTCCTAAATAACCCTCCCCATTTCTCCATCTTCTTCCTTTTCATTATCCTCCAAAAACCACCACCACTATTACAAATCCTCCATCTTCACAATTACCTCTTCTATTTTCTTTCCCATCGTCACCATCTTTACTTTCACCATCACAACGCCACTTCCATCACCACTACTTCAACCTCAAACATCACCCTCATCATCACCTCCTTCACTTCCTTTTTCTTTCTCCATCAAAATCCATCTCCACCACCAAATAATCCCACCATCAACTCCAACACCATCACCCTCCCCTCTTCTCTCTCCCCTCTTGGCTGGCCACCACCTAGGCCACCACCAAGAGGCGACGCGCCCCCTCTAGGGCCGGCCACCCCTTAGGGCCAAGCCCCCGTTCATTTTCACTTCGGTGATTCCTCGTTTTGGGACTCGTGCGTGCGGTGTTTTTGTAAAGTTGTCTTTTAGGCGAGTGTGTTTCCTCGCATCGTCGAGCTTGTACTGTATTTGGGTTTGTGATGGGTTTGTGTATAGTCTTGTATATTTGTACTAAGTTGTATGCGTGTACCAGTGTCATATGACGTATCCTGTGTTCGAATGCTTGTAATAGTGTAATCGATATGATATTTGTACACGTGTTGGTACTAACCATGCAGGTACTATGTATAGCCTTCAGGGCTTCTGCCCACTCTCGGGATGGCTACCCAATTGGTCTAGGCCTTTCACTCTATGGGTTTTGTGATAATTACCGAGGGTGCGCTTAGACCTCAGGCTTACTTCAACCCTTATGGGCTTACACACAGCCTTCGGGTTTTATACACTATATAGATGGTCTAATTATTACTTGTTTATATGCATGATTGTGTGGTACCGTCTCATGCAGGTACCCTTGTACCGACTCCAGATTTCTGCCCACTCCCGAGTTAGCTACCCAATTGGTTTTAGGCTTGCACCTTTATGGGTTTCGTGGTAGCTGCCGAGAGTGCGCCTAGACTCCGAGTGTACTTTAGCCTCCGGGCTCTCGCCCACTTCCTCGAAAGAGAAGCGCTTAGACCATCATGTCTCTTATGCTCCGCCTAGTAGGCATGTTTAGCGCCAAGTGCTTTATTTACTAGATTCGCTTAGGCGAGATGCTGCCGGATTTTCTACTCGCATTTTAAGCCGAGTCGTCCCGGTAACTCCGCTAAATGCTTTAGTGACTAAATATTGTTCGATGTTCGTGCCTCCAGCTTACTCAGCTCCGTTTGATTGTACTCAGCTATCCATATATAGCACTTGTTATGCCCATTCTTGATATGTTAACACTTATTGTGCTATCATTTGACATCTATATATTAACATTTGACACTTGACATGCTACCACCTGACATCTACCTGCTATTACCTAACACCTGTCTGTATCACTTAACAACTGATGTGTTATCACCTGACATGCTACTACGTGACACCTGCTCATGTTATGTTATCACTTATCAACTGCCATCTATCATGTTAACACGTGACCTGTGATTATCACATTTACGGGAATCATGTACTTGTTATCTTGTATTATATACAGTGACTTGCATTCCTGTTATACATGTACTCATGTACTTCTAAATTCCTGATCATGTCATGGTGCTGCTATTCCCATAAATTGATAATTATATAATAAATTATAATAAGATAACTTGCATCGGGTTTAGGGGAAATTGATGGGTCCTAAATAGTCATGTTTATGGTGGTCATATCGAGTCACGCGTGACCACATACTTGAGGGATCACCTGGCGGCCACCAGGGATTCCGTGGGGTATACTGGCACCCATACTCCTCCTATTTATTCCTACCCAGTATGCACAAACTTTAAGCCTATTTTTATGGGATCTGCGATACCCTATTCCTATTCGGGCGTACAATAAGTCCCGGTACCTAGCAGTACATTCCGGCTCAGCACCAGATACTTGGATCGTTGTCCTGGACATGTACGGGACCCATTCTAAACATGGTTCGTCGAACTCCATCAGTTTCTAGATAACTTGCTTTATAAGTTGTAAGTGAAAGTTTGTAGAATGGGACGCATACTGAAGCCTACAACTTAGACGACCCTAATCATAATAATATACTAATATACAATTTGTTGTGTTATTTTGCAACTTGAGTTGTATGCGCTTGGATTACGGTGACATGGGATAAAGGTATATAGATGAGCGTTTCCTTATTTGGATTATTCGTTCGACGTACTAGTCTCATGGAGTCGTTGCCTAAGTTTGTACGATTGGTTTTGCTCGTATTCAATTTATTCGGTTTTATCAGTTTTTCGATTTTATGTTAGTTAAGAAAATATTTGGTATTTCCTTATCTGCTTTACTTCTTGTCTCTTTATTTGCTCATGTATGCATATGCTCACGACACGGTTTTTAATACATGTTTATGACTTGGATTTATTGATACACATGTGCTTATCCCTGCACACTATTTGGCATTCGCGTCACCACTTGTTGGGGAGTTCTGACTCCCCTGGATCCTCAGGTCCAGATCCCGGAGTTTGAAACTTGTGGATTCTTCTGGTTGCTGATCATAGTAGTACAGCGGCGGTAGCGTGGATCATCGGCAGATCGTCTGAGCCCTATCCTTCCAGGCCCCCTGCTCAACTCTCGAGTTTTCCTGTTGTAACTCGTGACCGTCATTTGTACTGTTCATACTTGTATATCTCTTTGTATTCTCGTATTTGCACCTATCAGTGATGTAACATTCTTGTAATATTGTATCACATCTGGTAATAACTTTGTAATTATACTCATATGTTGGAATGTATGAAGCGCCACGTACTTTCTTAATCTAATTCTTACTTGTACTGATGCTTAGTGTATATATGTGAGGGTATTTCTGACCCGCGTATATACTTCACAATAACGTCTCCATACCTTCGGGATCAGGGCATTACACTACAGTGTTGTGATTAAACAATAATAGTGCCATTAGGGTGTACATGAAACAGAATAATGAAATGCAGAGTATATGTGTACATGGAAGTGTGTCACCACGTGAAGTGTAACAGGTATCAGGAACTGTAACAAGGTATACATGTGACATGATAGTGAATAAAATATCAAGAATAGTGATAAGTACAATTAAATATTAATATACATGTATCAAGCAAGTCATGTTATTTATACTATAATAACAATGAGTACCACTTGGTATTTTAATCAATCTCTTTCAGTGTCCCATACCAGTAGTAATTCATACTGGAGCCCGCATTCCAGGCGAACCCATCCGAACATGGCATACGGTACCATGATTCGAACGAGAGACTAATCAAATAACAAGCGTTCCCGACGTCACTATTGTTTATACCATTTTATTATGTTAATTGGAAACCCAATGGTCGAGCAGCTCTAATCGGTGGATGTATCCCGTGCATTCCCGGGATCACAGCCTTAAACGGACCCCTTGCTGCTGAGTTCAGGGCCCTCCACTAAGAGGGGAGCAGGAAACGGGAAACGGGAGCTCATAGAGCTATATGCAATCGGTAACCAGCACTACCATCCCCCGCAGTAGGATAAATATGGATCCAGTACATCCACCCGATAATATCTAATCAATCGTCAAGTCTCCCCCATCCCCAAGTTATATTTATTATATTTAAACTACACAGTATATCAAGAACAAGTACAGTGCATGTACATATAACACGATAACAGGACATGAGCTCTGTTGATAGCATGAAACAAGATTACAGGAAACAAAAAACAAGAGATGTGGGAGTCAAGGGGTGACCCTGGTTGTTTATATCCACGTGGCACTTAGTTCCACACATCGCATATCAACAACACTCATGTCCAGCAACAAGAATATCATATCTATATCAGTAACATGATATAGTCATGTAACAGGAAATACAAGACTAGTCATGTACCAATAATTTATGTAACATGAGTAGTGATCCATGCAACAGGGATATAGAAACCATTAACGCATGTATACATGAGAAATTATGTAACAGTGATATAAAATATTAAATAACTGTGTACAGAGTATCTGTGTAGCAGTGATACAAATATATGAAATAACGGTACCCAGTAGAATAGCGTATTCGTGTATCGGTGGTATGTGAGCATGTATAGTAGTGTCAAGTGTAACAATATTTAGGGGTGGCAGACGGGTCGCGACCCGCCAGACCCGACCCGACCCGACCCGGAGTTAGCGGGTCTGGGTTTAGGCTAATTGGGTTTGGGTCGTAATCGGGTTGACCCATCTGACCCGATTATTAAATGGGTCGGGTTGACCCGAACCCGCCAGACCCAATTATTCTCTCTCCTCCTCGGCCTCCTTCTCTCCGATCTCCTCCACCGCCGCACCGCCTCCTCCCCTTTACCTAAATTAAATTGTTAAAAAATATGAGTGAGCCCAATTTCAAACCTGTGACCTATAGTGTATGAGTTTAGTGTGATGACCAACCATATCACCAAACAATTTAGTAATATAGTGTAAAGAAATTGTATTTAAGGCTTAATAATCGGGTAAAATGGGTCAGGTCGGGTCGACCCGATTGAGTCTGGGTCGGGTCTGGGTCTGAATTTTTGACCCATATAATAATCTGGTCGGGTCGACCCGACCCGATTATTATATGGGTCGAGCAGTAATTGGGTCGGGTCGACCCGACCCGACCCAATTGCCACCCCTAACAATATTTGTGTAATGGTGGTGGATGCACATTAAATAGCAGTGTCTAGTGTAACAAGTGTATACATAGGACACAATATCCAGTGTACTGAGTGTCTATTGTACTAGAGGATACAAGTAGAGGCAATAACAATGTCCCTGTAATGGTGATCATGTACATAAAATAGTAGAGGTCTGGTGTAATAGAATATTCATGTATCGGTGACCGTATCAAAGGGATATAGTTAATATGGACATGCGTTAATTTGTTACTATTTTGTTATAACATTTTCAATATTATTAACATGATCATTATCTCAACTATCAATGTTATCATATTTAGAATATCTATTTATTTATAATTTTGAATTTTCTTTATCAACATCTTTTAATTACTCAATCTTTTATTATTTTACTGAACATGTTTAATAAATAATCATGTATATTCTAATTACAATGATTTTTATGATAATTTCAATTTATTAAATAATATTTACGGTGATTTATCAATAATCACAATTTACTACATAAATCGATCAATTCATTCATTAAACATATTAAAATATAATATAAAATAGAACACTCACATAGGTAATACAGGACGTAGCTCGTCTTCCTACAATCGCAATGGTTCTAGAATCATCCTGATCGGAAACCGGATGCTCCAGATATCGCCTGAATGCTTGAAATCATATAAAGGGGTTAAATATGTAATTAATAAGATCTAAAATTAAATTATTATAATTTAATAGGGGGTTCTATGCAATTTTACCTTTCTCTATATAGGTTGCGGGTTTGGGCTGATACTGGGTCGGGTTTGGATCCAAAACCCAAACTACTTATTTAAGTTACGGGTTAATGGGTCAAATGGGTGTGGGTTTATTGGGTTAATGGGTTTTGAACCCAATAGAGATGGAAAGAGGAGGGGGAGGGGGAGAGAGAGAGTGGACAGGGAACATGGTTGCGCCAGGTCGGCCGGCCAGGGGCGGTGCTCGTCCGCCCGTAGGTGGCCAGTGACCTGGCCCAAACGAGCATGACAGTCTGGCCCAATCATAGAGAAGAGGGTAATGTTGGTTTGGGTGATGGTAATGGTTTAAGGAAGAAGTTGAAATTGGTGTAGGTAAATTGAAAGTGGTTATGATTTTAGGTGATGACTGGTAAAATTGGAAGAAGAGAAGGAAGGAGGAGTAGGAGGTTGCAATTAAGGTGAAAGAGGAGCAGATTTTGTTGTAGTGGTGGGTGATCTTGGGGAAAATAAAGGAATTAAAGGGATGTGGAGATGGTAGTGTTTAATGGTGATGGGTTAAATTGAAGATGGAGAGAAGAGAGGAGAAAGCCGAAATTGGGACAACCGAGGGAGGGGCTGCCGGAGATGCGCCGACCCGGGGGCACCCGTGGCCCTGGTGATGGGTGGCGACAATCAACAGAGAGAGTGTGAGCAAAGAAAGGTAGTGTGAGATGGAGAGGGGGAGAGAGATGTGTGTGTGATATAAAGAGGAGGAGTGAGAAATTAAGTGAGAGAAACAAAGAAATAGGGAGAGGGAATGGCAGTGGAATGAGTCGGTGGGGAATCTTGGGGAAGAAGGAAGAAGAAAAGGGAAAAAATATATTATAAGTATATTTAATTAATATTATTTTAATAGGGCAACATTTGACTAGTTCAAAATGGTTCCCAAAAATTGTGTAAAATAAAGAATATTACCCGGAGAAACAATGTGGAATCAGATTCAAGAAATTTTGTCTGGTCTGCAAGTTAAAAATTTTAAAATATATCGTTGATACTGCGCGACACCGGTTAAGTCGGATTTTGGACTAATTCAGAAATATCCCCAAAAATTCTCGAAAAGAGAAGATATGATTTTAAAGATTATTTGGAAGCAAATTCTCAAAATTCAACTTTGATTGTAAATTAAAAATCTTAGAGCCGATTGTCGGTATCGGTCGACACCGAACTCGAAGATTTTTTAAAATAATCCAGAAAAATTCTCGAAATTTTGAAAAATCAAAATATTGGATAATAATATCTGAAACTGAAACTGGCTCAATCTGACTATCAGAGAGGTCAAATCAATTCTATACGTCATATCGAGTACTATTACTGTGATATGTACATCAAGGATCTAGGGGTTACACGTCTTGCGAGAGCCCACACCTACATCAAATACAAGTGGTGGGGATTTTGGCACCAATATCTTTTTGGGTCCATGGAGATTAGTAGAAATAGGATCCAAACATTCTTATTTGTAAAATTTAAAGAATTTAGTCTATCAAAACAAAATTTTGCAAGATGGCATTTGCGGCCACAATGTGTACAAGTGAACACTCTAGCATACATAGTGTTATGTGTATGAGCATAGGTGCATGTGGTGTATGTCGTGGATGGTGCGCATGAACATGTGAAATATGTTTATTGTGAAACATAGATTCCAATTTATTATGATTAAAAGCACATTGGCTCAAAGTTGAGCCTAAACAATTAAGTTTCTTTTTCAAAACATAAATTTCATTTTCAATTTTAGAAGAGGAAACATGAGCACGAGAAACAAAAATCCTTTTTCACTTTGAAAATAGAATTTTTTTCTTTTCCTTCAAAATAATTTTCTTTTTTAAAGAATCATTTTCATTTAAAATAATCTATTTTTCTTTAGAAACAAAGCAAGATTCATTTTCTTGTGAAGTAATTTCAAATTTATTTTGAAGAGAATTTCTTTTCTTTAAAAACTAATTCATTTATCAATCTTTGATTTTTAACCTTTGACAAATCATAGTTTCAATAAGTTTTTGACAAAACAATGCAAGCTCCTCATATGGCATCTCTTCGTCATTATCAAGTTCGGAATCAGAATTTGCCTCAGGGGGTCATCCCCTTGGACCATATAGCACATGTTGGAATTAGTACTTTCTTCATCCGAGTCACTCTCCTTATAATATTACATTTGTTCACCAAGAGATATAAGAGTCTTTCATACTACAAAAGCCAAATCAAAGTTAGAAACCCTAGATAAATAATCATCATTTAGGGTTGACATTAAGTATGGATGGCTCTTGCATTAGCCTCAAGATGTTTGCCACTTGCAAAATATGAATCTTTGATTGTGGTAAGATAAACATGAATATCAAGGGCTTTGAGATACATGGACATCTTAACTTTTCAAGTTTGAAAGTTAAGAAAATCAAACATAAGAGGTGCAATGAAATTCATGTGTGCGATGCAAATATTGTGATTAGCGAAAATAAGATCTTTGACTCTAGGTTGTTAGACCCAAATCAAGAGGACCAAGCTCTGATACCACTTGTAGATCATCAAAAGGGGGTGAATATGTGATATGCTAATCGAATGCAGAACAATGAGGAATTATAAACTATCATGCAAACTAAAACTATCACATAATGTATAAGACTCTGAACTTCTCCTCAAGATTCTTCTATACTAAGCATTGAGGTGTAACTATAACTCTCTTAGTTAAATACTACTGTGAGCACAAATACAAACAATATCAAGCATGTAAATATGTGAACAATATGAGAGCATGCAAGATATCAAACAATCTCAAGCATATACATACACACACACACACACATATGTATATATAAACGTGTGTGTGTGTATCAATTAAGCACAAGTAAATATCAAACATATAAAGATGTAAATAATTAAGATATAAGATGTAAATAATTAAGAGCATACAAGATATAAACATAAGTGAGTTGAGAGAGAGATGAGCAGTCGCAAACACGGGAGAATTGTGTAGCACCCCCGTTCCCAGGATACGTACGTTGATACGTGTCCCAAAGTTTTTCGACCATATTGTTCAGTTTTCTTCATGTATGTGTTTTTGAGTTGTGATTACTTATATTTTTGTGCATCGGATCTGGATTCTCAGATCTAGAGTAAGCCCTGACCCGGACCGGGAACCCGATACCAGCCAGTAGCCCGATTTGACTTTTTGATAGTCCGATTTGACCGATTTCAGTTTCAGAGACTGTTTTATAATATTTTAGATTTTTCATAATTTTCTGGAATTTTCTGAAATTTTTCTGCAAAATCTCCAAAACCGGTGTCGGTCGGCATCACTGACTGATTTCCGAATTTTTAGTTTTCAAACGAGTTTGAATTTTCAGAAACGGCTTTCACAGTACTTCTTAAAATTTCATTTTCTATCTAAATACATTTTTTAGATTTTTCTAAATTTATCAAAATTTGACCGATTCTGGCGTCGGCCAGTATCGCTGGAAGATTCTAAGATTTTTAATTTGAAACTACATCGAATTTATCAAATCCGATTTCACCGTGTATATTAGAATAATATTTGCTATTTTGAGAATTTTTCAGAACGTTCTGAAACAGTCAAATTTTCACCTTATTTAAATAATAATATTTTTACCGGCGATTTCTTTTCTTGTTTTTCCCTCTCTACTCCCCTACTTTATACTACCAGAAATTATAATAAATAATTAGTTAATACTAAATTTTAAACTATTTTATTTTCTTTTCTCTTATTTTTTTAATTTTCTTTCTTTTCTTTCTTTTTCTTTTCTTCACTTTGATTTCTCCCCCCATAATTAACGGCTTGATCCTTGCCAAGCCGCCCGCTGCCGCTGATAGCAGTAAGGCTGCTGCCACAGCCCTATCACCTCCCCCCTAAACCATCAATTCATCCCTCCCTCATCACCTATTAAACCACAACACCATTCAATTCAAACTAAAAATCAAAAAAAAAAAAAATTCAATCAAGTTTCATCTCCTTCTTCAAACAACCCACTCACGCTTCACCATGGCCGCCGCCTCCACCTTTACCGCTGCCGCCGTCGGCCACTCCTAGGCCACCCAACCAACTCCCCAACACCTCCTCTTCACACCACCATCTCCTTCAACCTCCAACAACCTCCCACCACCACCAATTTCACCAAAACCCACCTCCATTACTACCCTTTCTTCTCCAAAATTCACCATCCCCTCCACCAAATTCTCCACTCCAACCAACCCAACATCATCTTCCTCCTCCTCCTCTAACTCCCCACCACCTCCAATCATCACCACAACCACCACAAACCACCACCACCATCTTCCACCACCACCAAAACAACAACCACAACTCCTCCAAACCCAACACCACCTCCCCTCCTCTTGGGGAGGCGCGCGCGCGCGCCCACCACCGCCGGCGGCCGGCCGGCCGGCCGAAGGCCACCCTCCCCTCCTTCTTCTTTTCCTTTCTTTCTTTCTTTCTCTTTTCTTTCTTTCTTTCTTTTATTTCAAATCCTTCATTCCCTAAATAAACTAACTTTTCCCTCATTCCTAAATTACCCATCCCCTCATCTTAAAATTACCTCCCTATATTTACACTCAATACCCCTCTCCTTTTAAATCCTAATTCTTTTCTAAAAACACCATATTTTCTCTCTTTCTCTCTCCTTCCTACAACTTTCTCTCTCCTCTCTCATTCCCTCTCTAATATTTATATAATATTTATAATTATATATTTTAAAATATATCTATGGGCTAGTGGATTGCTTGTACAGTTCGCGAGTTTCTCGGATTTTTAACCGGTATTTCACCCCGGTTTCAGGCGAGTACTTATTATTAACTTAAACATAATTACTCTCGTATTTATAACATGATATTGATATGTGAATATTTTAACATGCCTAAAACTTGCTACTGTAATTTCTCGTACACGACTCCTTGTTATGCATGTCACCGATACTCGGTATTTACACTAGCACTCGGTATTTACACCGGCATCCGGTATTTACACCGGCACTTGGCATGCTATACTTGATATATGATTTATGACACCGGCACCCGGTATTTACACCGGCACTTGGCATGCTATACCTGATATATGATTTATGACACCGGCACTCGGTATTTACACTGGCACACGGTATTTACACTGGTACTTGCCATGCTATATTTAACATATGATACCTTTTATTATATTTGACATATGATACCCGACACCGGTACTTGCCACGTTACACTTATCACTTGATATTAGACACCGATACTTGATATGTCATACTTAACACCTGCTCCTGACACACGGTATATGATATGCTTTCATGTGGTACAAATACCTGGACCTGACATCGTGACTCTTGACCGGACACTACCACCCCTGATACCTGTATTATATGACATATTCATGACTATCACTTTTACGGGGACTTGGCATAACTATTATATTATTACCAGATATTTGGTACTCCTGAACTCCTGTACTCCTGTATTCTTGACCCCTGAAATAGGGAGGCTCCTGACATTACTCCTGATGCTATACTCATGTTGATGCCCGTAATAGGATAACCATGAATATAAGATTACTGTGAATACTTTGTGGACATTATCACTAGATAAATTATAATAATTAGACAACTTACACCGGGATGGGGGAAACTGATGAGTACCGATATAGTCTCCATGTTTATGATGGTCTTATAGTGTCGCGTGGCCATGTACTTGGATTTGACCTGGAGGCCACCAGGCGTTTGCGTGGGGTGTACTGGCACCCCTACTCCCTTGCCTGCCGGTTGTACCATAAGCCCCTGGGCCTATTCCTGTGGGAGTGGTGACATCCTATTCCTGTTCGGGCGTACATTAAGTCCCGGTACCTAGCGGTACGTTCCAGCTCAGTACCGGATACTCCTTGACCGTTGTCCCGGGCATGTACGGGACCCATTCTAAGCATGGTTCGTCGATCCCCATCAGTTTTTAATAACTTACTCTCGGATCTATATGCTGAGGTATGTGAGATAGGACACATACCGACGTATACAAATCAGATGAGTCTTAATAATTTAATAATAACATGTTCCTGATATATGACTAGCTATACTCTTGGTTTATACCGCTCACCACTTAAACATATGTTATCTGGTAGGATTACTTAATTGCTTCCATACTATTTTATTATTATATTGCGAAGGTAAGGACAGATTATATAAACTCAGATTACAGTGACGTGAGGTATAGGGTATATATATGAGGGTTTCCTTATTTGGATTATTCCTTCGACGTACTAATCTCACTGATCGGTAATGTGAGCTTATATAACTAATTTCCTGTAGTTACTTTACTCACTGTCTTATTTCATGTTCTTATATGCTTATATTCACGGTACACCTTTCTTGTACACATGTACCTGATATGCACGCCACCTGGCTTTAGTATATGTACTGGCGGGTTGCATCTGACAACCTTGGATTTTCATGTCCATATCCTGGAGTCTGGACCTTGGTGGCTTGGCTGTAGCTGATCAGAGTGCGCAGCGGATCCTCCCGTGGTGGTCAGAGTGTAGCAAAAGCTTGGACGTCGTCATAGCTCTTCCCCTCAGCTTTTCTCCTGCTTGGCTCTTGAGGTCCCTCTTGCCGCATTGTGAGCATCTCTCAGTTTTATTGTATATATCCCTTCATGTATTGTACTTTTATATCTTCTAGTGATGTAATATTCATTTAATGTTGTATCATTCTCTGCGATAACCATGAACTTGCGATGTTTCTGTTAGAATGTATATTACCACTGTGCTTCCGCCTCTGATTCTTGCCTGTATTGAAGCTTGGCGTATATACGTGAGGGTATTTCCGACCTGCATATATACGTCGCAGTGGCGTCCCCGTACCCGCCGGATCGGGACGCAACAAATTATTTCGAGGTTCAAGTCACTTGCTCTACGGTCCCGCCTTCACCGTAATGAAGGATTTTCACTAAAAATGATCTTGCAAGATCACTCAGTATCGCAACACCTACAATGAGCTCCCTCAAGGACTCTTAGACCCGCAAGTCCCTCACTTGTTCTCACGAGAACAATACATAAAGCGAACCTGCAAGCTCGCCGGGGCCGCAACCTCTACAACTCCTCCAATTATAAATGTACATTTGGTGATCACTTCTCTTGATCATCAACAAACACTCTGACAACAAGAATCCTAGAGGATGTATATAGCAATGGATAGCTCCAGCTTACACATATTGCAAACTATAAAACTTATTCTATTGAGATAAAAACCATGTAAACATATTCTTTTGAAGTTAAAGCGGTTAAACCGAAAACACAAAATATTTAACATAAAGAATAATATATAAATTTTGTGCATGTATATGAGTTTGAGCAATCCACAACTATTCTATCAGTTACATTTTATCCTAAGATAAAAATCTTAAACTTACAAACTTGGACTCAAGTCTTCTTGAAAATCTTCTCTTAAAAATTTTCTTCTACATCTTGACTTGATCCAAACTTGATCCGTGAGCTAGACTCCTCTTTGAGTACTTGATGCGATCTTGAAGCGCGAACTCTTAAATCAATATGTGATAACTTTAAAACTTGACTTAGAATCTTTTATTGAAGTTAAACACCGACTAAGATTTTAATTGAGTATCAGAAACTTAATAAACACAAGATCATCAATACTATAACTACATGAGTTAATTATCATCAAAACTTGAGTGATGGGCCTTTGGTCAACAATCTCCCCCTTTTTGATGATGACAAAACTCATGGAGTTATATATGCATGGATTAAAGATAAGCTTCATAGAAGCTCCCCCCTTAACTCATGCATAGCATAAAACATATAGATATTCAATAAAAGTGCATAAATAAAATATTAAACAAACATAAAGATATATGCATAAACAAAAATATTAAACATGCATATATAAACTCTACTAAATTCTCTCCCCTTTTTGTTAATTCATCAATAAAGAGTAAAGAAAAACAATGTAAGTATATATATGATATAAATCATGAAGAGGAGAGACGATAAGTTAACTCTCCCTGCATACATGCATTATATGAAGAAAGAGATGACTAAACCCTAATCTATATAAGCATAATATACAATGTATAGACAGAGATGTTAAGCTCACCCTACACACGTGTACCACATAAAGAAAAGAGGTCAAACTCTTCTTATATACTACACTCATCATGAATCTATATATAGAAGATGTTAAGCTCCCCTTGCATATAAGCAATACACGTCAAAACAAATTTTGAAAACTAATTAAAACAAATTTTGATACTACTTGTAATCACCAAAACAAATTTTGATACCACATGAAATCAATTAAACAAATTGTGATACCACTTGTAAATCACTTAAACAAATTTTGATACTGCTTGAAATCAATAAAACAATTTAGATACCACTTGCGGATAAATATAAATATTATTTTATAGATAAACATAAACATGAAATCATTTTAAGTCAAAGAACTTTTCTCCTTTTTGAAATAATCACAAAACAAATACATAAGCTTGTTAAAAATCAAAGGCAAATGTTTTGAAGTAAAACCAAGCTTAGCATGAAATTAATTTGTGTTATAAAACATGTATGGTTAATATAAAATAAGCACAATCAATCATATATGTGTATGTTAATGAAAATTTCACTTGAAATTTAATGCATATATATAAAAACATGAATGAGTATACATAAATGAAATAACATGAGAATCATGTGTACAACTTGTTTTCCATTATGTTCGCAAAGGGAAAAACTTACAATAAAAAGGTTTGAGGAGCTAAATTACAAGTATTCGTAAAAAGATTACAAGTAGATCTCCTCAGAGATTCTGGAGAAGTGTGCCGATAGGAGTCTGGTCAGCACGCGACCACTTTGTCCCTTTAACGATGCGAGCGATGAGATTCCCTTCTCGCCTGGTTTGGGGAATCAGAGAATAGAAGGTTGGTAGAACCCTCTTGCTGCTTCTCAAATCGCCTTCAATTAGGAATTCCTTCTCGCCTGGTTCCGGAGATTCCTTGAGAAGAAGAACGATGTTAGGGTATCAACACCCTGAATAGAGAGAGCAATTCTCTAAAAGTCTCTGAATTCGAGAACGCACGGTGCGTTATGAAGAAGTCTCTGCTTGTGGAGTCCTCCTGCGCATTGTCCTCTCCTTGTGCCCCTGATGGGCTATTTATAGGGAGAGCAAGGGTATAACCGTCCCTTGAAAATATGGAAACAGATTGAATCGGATCTGTTTAAATTTGAAAAGTAGCCTTGCTGCGAGGCTAAGATTAGCTTCTGTGAAGCTAGAATGGCAGGTCGGTTGATCTTCTTGATCCTTTCCATATCGTTGGAGGATTTTCCCTGATTTTCTTACTCGTTTTAGAAGAGTCAAGAGATTGGGGCAATCAACTGCCAAATTTGATCTCTGATTTGATCTTAATTGGATTTGATCTGATTAGATCCGATCTTATCCGGAGATTTGATTGGTCAAAGGTTGACCATAGCAGACCAACAGCGGCGATGCCCGCTTTGAACTCACAGCGGAGCTAGAGACATCTTCTGGCGAAGTATGAAAGAAACCCTTTGGTGGAGCTGTAAGTCCTCTGTGGCGAAGTTTGCGAGTTAGCTTCTTGGCGAGGCTTTGGATGGCTTCAAGGCGAAGTTGGGTGATATTAGCCTCTCAAGCGAGGCTATCCCTTTGGGCTCATGTAATGCTAAGTGCTAGCATTTTAGACCTACTGAGGTCTGTTTAGAAACAATCCGGGTTCACTGTCTGCTTGCTGGATCAGTAAAGTCCAAGTTGCTTCCCTGTCCCTCAGAGATGGGTGAAAACTGGTCTTCAGCTCGTCTGTCACTTGTCTTTTGTAAATGTCAACAAGTTTAGACATTGTTCGGACCAATAAGAATCTTGTCTTTTTTAAGTGTCAACAAGACCCCCTTCAAAGTTTTCGAAAGTCTGCAATAGCTCAGACTTCGAAACACTTTGAACTGCTTTGATCGGTGGTGTGTGGAGTATGAACGTCGCCATGATGGTTGAGTTCAGCTTCGCTTTGAATCCTGCTTTGGGATGTAGATTCGCCAAGGAATCATGTAGACTCGTGTCTGGGTAGCTTCGCAGCTAGATAATTTCGCTCTGGAACATCTGTCGCTTTCCCGAGGCCAACTGCCGTGGGCCAGTTACGAGGAGGATTACTCCTTTCTCCGTGCTGATCGAGGGAGATATTCTCCGATTTGCATGTTTCCAAGGGAGGATATTCCCTTTCTTCAAGGCGCAATAAGTGCCTTTATGAGGGAGACGTTTCTCCCTTTGCACGGTTCCAAGGGAAGCCGTCCCTGTTCTCAAGGCGCAGTAAATGCCTTAAATGCGTTCGTGCTTCCACGCTTGAGGCGGCAGCGCTCAGGCCATGGGGCCTATAAATAGGACACTTGAGGTCCTCTGAAGAGAAGTGGTCTGCTCTTCTTCTTCTCTTCTCTTGGTTGAGAGAGATACTCAGATCTCTGAATTAGTGGGAATGCCCACTCTGGTTATTATCCAGCCAAGGACTGGTAAGTCTTGATCATTCAACGACTTCACCGATTTTAGGGAATTCATCTCCCTTAATTTAGCTTTGACAGCTGCTTCAGAGATTAGCTTCCCTTGTTCTTCATCTTGCAATTGACTGGTCTGCAGAGAAGGATTTTGACATAGCTTCCCCAATGAAGCTATCATCTTGACTTAGTCACAGAAAGATCATTGCATGTTAAGTCCGCTACACAGGCAGAACTTGGGACCTGATATCTTCAAGGTTGAGCCAGTCTTGCCATATAGGTGAGGCTAAGACTGTGTCCCATAGGATCAGTCTGGCTTAGTCATATAGGCGAGGCTAGGACTTGGCGTTTACTGAGCTAGCCCATCATCACTGTGCAAGCGAGGCTTATCCTCTGCTCCAATCGAAATCGGATTGCTCCGCCCCAAAGAATATGGCTTTAGCGCTTTTGCAGTATCTTTTGTGTTTAACTGCTAACTTGCTCCAATTTGCATTGCAGTGAGCTATGTTCGCTGATCTTTTGTCTTGATGAAAGAGACCAAAAAGTTGCCTTATGCTTCCCCGGTTGAAGCTTTACTTTTAAGCAGGAGGAACAACTTGGGGCAGCTGATGCGTGTCCCAGAGGCTATTGGCAGCCTCTTATCCGAGATGATTCGTTCTGAGGTGAGGCTGGTAGCCGCCTATCTGAGATGATCCACTTCGGGGAGGCGGATGTCACACCTGTTAGATCATGACATCACTGCCAATTCCCATTATAGGTGATCTATCGTGTTGGCGGTGATAAGTTCATTGCCAATTTTCATCAAAGGTGATCCAGCTTCCTGGTGGCAAAATCTGCCATTTTTGTGGAGAATTATGGCCGTGTCCTTGTGGCACAACTGGTTACGGCCTTGTGCAGGAGGAAGGCCTTTCATGTCCAGTTGGTCTGGTTTGGAAGCAGATAAAACCACTTGTATGCCTTTTGCGCAAATGATCTTGCTGAGCAACTGAATCGGTTGTACGAAATACAACTTTGATGTAGTATCAATGTACCTTTGCTCTTAAATCAATGAAATTTTATCTTCTGCTCATCTGATTTTTTCCTGCCTTCATTGAGAATTTGGCCATAGCGGGGTTAAACTTTGTGCAGAGTTAAGGACAGGGTCCTTTTTGGATGAGCTTCGCACGATGCTGGCATGTCGGCGAACTATGCCCTTAGTGGGCTAAGGCCACCTTTTTGGCGAAGTTCTTGATGAACTTGTGCGAAGTCCGCACTTCGGCTCATTGGCGAAGTTAAGCCTTAGCGGCTGAATCAACGCTTCTCGGGAAGGCGCTTTAGGCGGCGTTTCAAATTAATTTGAAACGACAGCCTGTACTGTTTTTGAGGTGTCGTTTCAGGCGCTGATTGGCCTATAAAAGCCCGATCGGGCTGAGAAAGAGCAGATCTCTTCACTTGAAAATTTTTTTAGAGACCTTTGACTCTTCTTCTTCATCTTTCTTCTTCAAGAATTCAAGAACTTTCACAGTTCTTCAATGGCGCCCAAGAGACGAGCGGGAAAAGAGATCGCAACCTCTGCAGCGGAGGGTCCTTCTCCTCCTCCGTCATCGAACGACCAGTCGCCGGTAGGGAACTTTCCCTTTTGATTAGAGACTGCCGTCTCTCCTTTAAGGCCGATTTCTGGCTGTCTTTGGATAAATCATGAGAACAATCATGTCTCGTGATTTTAGGGAGTCCAATTCCCTGATTTTACTTTGATTTCTTGATCGGGAATCCAAGAACTGAAGAGTTCTTCTTCAAGCTTCCAAGCGAAGTTAACCTTTAGGCGGTTCACATCCTGTTGAATGACAGGATGCGAAGCTGTCCTTTGAAATTTGATAGAAAAGAACCGTCATGCCCTTCTGACGAAGTTATCCTTCGAGGTTTTGTCACATCCTGTTGTTCGAAGCTAAGCTTCCAAAGCGAAGCTAACACTTGGATGTTTTCCTGCATCCTGTCCTCGTGTGGGATGCGGAGTTGCAGCTGCGAAGCTAAGCTTCGGGACAAAGCTATCGTTTAGGCCAATCCTTGCTCAGAGGGCGAGGCTATGCCTTGTCAAATTTTGCGTTCTGATTTTAGCCCTCTTTCGGCTGATGGACTAATCATAGTTTCTCTTTGTTCCTACAGTACATTATACTCCTGGTTCTTCAAACAACCTGTTCGGGATGACCATGGGATCGGATGGCAATATCAGCTTGCAATTTCAAGGGCAGGCTTCTCTGTTCAGTGAGCGGAGTTCTCTCGTCAGAGATACACTTATTTATGATGGTGATCAATATACCACGAGTATCCTGACCACAGCTCCCCTTGAAGATGTCGACCGTCGAGTTTATAGGAAGCCCGATTTCATGTTCGGGGATGCTGCACCAGACCCTGACCACCAATTACATGCAGGGGAAGGGCAGTGGATTTTCCAGTTGGATGGCGAGAGGTTCTACCTTCCGTCCAACAAGCGCCATTTTTTTGTCTTCCTTCCAGTGCGTGACGCAGGCTCGGAAGATGTCGTGGGAAGTGAGTCGGAGTACTGACTCTGTTCACATAGGAAAATTGATGCTTCAATCTCCTGGTTATGCAAGAGCGGGGCCTCCTCATTGCATAATGGACCTACATCCTGGGAATGTGTCGCGAGACATCCCAGTGGGAGAAAATCCTGCAGTGGCATTGACCTTTGGCAACCAATTCTTCAAGGTTAATGGGAACTTCCCGGCCACTGATTTCAGGGCTCCAGGCTGGATTCACCCTCCGAAGGCATGGTGGGTGGATTTGACTACCTACATTCTTGCTCATTTCGAGGAGGATTTGGAGAGGCTGAATCTCTACGAGGCCGTCAGGGCGACCTGCCACGGTATTGAGATGAACGTGGCGTGCTTTTACGCCATTTTTGAATTGTATTGCCCAGCTTCGGGACTTTCTTCACCCTGTCGGTGAGTTGGGTATGGCCTTGCATGAGATGTGGGAAGTCTCTGCTCTGCCTTTTGGGTCTCTTCCCTATGAAGAATACTTTCCATGCGAGGCAGAGTTGGCTCTTCTGGAGAAGCAGGAGCCTGCCTTGTTCGAGACCTACCGGGAGTTGATGTGCCACTTGTACATCTGCTCCAGCATGCATGGGGGCAATAAGGGAACCTCCTGTAGCTTGAAAAGCTGGGGAAACTATTTGTTCCCAGATATGGAGAATGCTCCTGAGGCAGCACATTGCGAAGTTGCTGATGAAGACATCTTTGACCGGATGCAAAAGCACTCCCAAGGGGATCTAGTTGTGAAGGAAGACGATGGTCCCTTAGGGCAGGGTGATGTTCTTCGAAGCTTCCATCATCAGGCGCGCAGGCCGATGTCCCAGAAGGACTTCTGGCTGGCTTCCTAACAGTCTGGCTGAAGAGGTGCGTGGTGCCGTCTTCTTCGGGTGACATCGTTCATCCGAATGTTTTGCTGCCCGCTGTTTGTTTGGTTCATGGTCGTCCTCTGGGACTTCTCTCGGTCATGGTATGCTGTATCCAGAGAGGCCTTCGTGCATTGACGGAGGCTTTTTGCAGGCCACCAATGACGAAGCGTGAAAAGGGGACCATTTCGCCCCGCGACGGACCTAACCCTAGAATAGGTCTGCCGTATACTTACTTGATGGCGTGGTTCGCCTTGCATTGTCCTTCTCTAATCGAAGCCGGAGAGGATCCCCCGCAAGGTGTTCGAATGGCGCTTCTCCGTTGATTCGAAGGACGCTCGTGGCAGAAGACTTACGTGGCTGAGGCCCGTAAATTAGTACGTCGTTATGACGTTTATAGTCTCTTCCGCTGTTTTCCTCGTATTCGGAGTGCAGGCTATGGGGAAGAGTTCAAAGATGGGGAGGGGCATTCGTCCCTGAGCCGGGGAATTTTTGAGTGGCTGGTCAGTATCCGGCCTTCACATCTATTGTACCGGAGCGGGGATAGCTGCAACTTGGAGCCTTACGTCCCAAGTTAGTTTGCTCGACAGTTTGGATATGACCAACTGTACGTGGGCAACCCGAATCTCAATCTGGCTTTCATGGGGAGCCTTATTGATGGGGCCCGTGCCTAGCGATTCTTTACTGCAGGCGGTACTGGGGCGCGGCTGCGTACGCCGTTGAAGAATCCCAATCTTCTAATGCCCCTGTGCTTCTGTCAGTGGTATGCCACTTCCAACTCCACACCTCTCGAATTCAAGGTGAACAGTTCTGGTGTGAAGTTAATTTCTCAGCAGCTGAGGCAGAAGGCTTCTGAGAAAAGGGAAGGCAATAGGGTTCGCACCCCAGGTATAGAGGAGTTCGTTGCTATGGAAGACAGCGAGGCCTCAGATGCCGAGAGTCCTTACTTCGAGGTGGGAGCGGGGGCTGAGACTCCTGCAACTGGCTCTGGTGTGATGGGGACGGCTCCCCGTCATTGTGTAGAAGAAGTGGAGGAAGAGAATTCTGAAGTCCACTTCAAAAGAAAGCGAGCAGGTAGCTCTCGTAGGAAATCGTTGGCGAAGAAGCCCCGCCGCCAAGCTCCTACGATTGTCGTAGAGGGTTATCCCTCTACAGCGATTCCTCCTGCTGTCTCATTAGCAGCTGAACCGTCGGTTGCTGAGCCGACTAGCGGTGAATTCGCTCCGGGCCTGGGTAAGATTAACCCTGTCCATATAATATGGAACCTTTTTGTGTGTTACCATTGACTTATTATCAATTCTTCTTGATTGTAGGAGCTGAGGCAGCTGGAGAGCAAGGGGAACATTATGATCCCCTATTTACTTATGGGACCGAAGCTGGTTCTTTTGCCCGTCCGGAAGAGTCCGGGGTGATGTGGCCGACATCGGTCCCTCCGGCGCTGGGACTTCTAAAGGAAGTCCTGTGGCATCGAGCTCTATTGGGTGGTCCACCGGATACTCGGCGAGCGAAAGCAAGCCGGCTACTCGTGCTGATTCTGCCAAAAATTTTCCGATGGAGCCCCTGGGGACTGATGTGGCTGACGAGATATTTGAGGCGACATCATCCTTTGGTATTGTCCTAACCTCTTGGCTTCTTTTGCATGTAGTGTCCCGACTAACTGCAGTCTTGTTACAGGTGTTCGATCTCAAGATGCATCGGCTTTAAGAGAGCCAGAAGATTTCCCCGAAGGGTCAAGGGGTGACATGAGCGCTTCGACCGCGACGGGTGCTGCTGTGTTGGATGCGCTATATGGCGACCTGCCCCCTTATCGGCCCAAGTCAGCCGAAGGACCAGAGGCTGAAGGGAGAGCCGTTCCGGAGGTGTACTCACTCCCAACTATATCAACGAGTGAGGTGCTGACAATTTTGCCAAGTGCGGAGCTGAGGGTGATTACAAGCCCTACTTCCCCAACTCTGGTGGTTGAGCCTGCTGTTCAGGAGGTGGTTGTCAGCCCTACCTCAACGGTGGCTAGCGCACTAATTTCTATGAAGACTCTGTAGAAATCACTGACAATCTGCCCTGCTGTTGACGTTCCCATTGCTCCTTCCATGATAGAGAGGACCAGGCCGGTGGATTTCTCTGAAGTTACCTCTCTACCAGAAGTGGCTGAGGTTGAGAACGACTATATAGGTGACCTCGTCGATAACTTTTATAAAGGCTTAGGGCGAACTATCGACTTGGTTTTGAAGGGCTCGACTATGCCGTTCTCAAAGTTAAAGGTGGTCCTCTCCCGTGGCATCGAAAGTATTCGGGATTTCGAGGGGTATCACCAGGCTACTGCTTTGGAACTCCTGGTGGATGAATTTGAGAAGGATGTAGAGGAATGGCGCCGTCTCCGCTGTTCGGACCTGGAGTCTTTAGTTGATGAGCGGTTCACGCGTCTTGTCGCTCAAAAGCACGAGGCCCGGCTTGCCGCTCAAGAGGCTGCTAAGGCTATCTCTTCTGACTTGAAATCCTTGGAAACAAGGCAGGCAGAGGTCGGAAGTGCGATTGACGCCTCCACCAGTGCTCTTCTTGACGCTGGAGACTAGATTGGAAAGGCCGAGGAAATGATCAGGAAAGCAAATCTTATTTTATCCAAGGCTAAACTGGTGTGTCTTGAAGAAACTGCGCGGCTTGAGCAGCTTAAGGCTCAAGATGAAGAGCTCTCACAGCAGGGACTGTCACAGAGAGCAACTTTGGCGGAGGTTGAAGCTCGTCTGACCCAGGCAATGGATTTCAATGAGGCCGAGTTGAGGTCGCAAGCGCTTACCCAGCTGCTGATGACAGGAGGACGAGGCTGGACTCCCTTGGAGAGCGGCTCAGATCTTACAGTGTGCGCCTGTAGCTTCATGTACTTTATCCTTTTGGAGTAAATGAAAAAAAAATTTTCTTCTTTTTTTTTGTCGAACCTCCAATCTTGTCCTTCTTTCTGAATTGCGGTTCTAAATTGTATTGTAATTTCTTGAGAACATAGTTCTTGTTGGGTTGGATGATGAGACTTGGCCATCTGTCAGTTCAGAGGTCGCGATGACATAACTGGTTGAGACGCCACCAAGCCCGAAACTGGTCCTTGTCGGATCGAGAGATGAGACCTGTCTTTTGTAAATGTCAACAGGGCTCGGAATTGAGACTTAGCTGTCTGCTGGTTCAGAGGTCGCAATGACATAACCGTTTGAGACGCCACCAAGCTTCAAAAATTGGTGATACTCGTCTTTTGTAAATGTCAACGAGTATCGAGACCTGTCTTTTGTAAATGTCAACAGGGCTCGGAATTGAGACTTAGCTGTCTGCTGGTTCAGAGGTCGCAATGACATAACCGATTGAGACGCCACCAAGCTCAAAAGGTTGGTGATACTTGTCTTTTGTAAATGTCAACAAGTATCGAGACCTGTCTTTTGTAAATGTCAACAGGCTCGGGGTTGAGACTTGTCTTTTGTAAATGTCAACAAGCTCAAAATTGAGACTTGGCTGTCTGCTGGTTCAGAGGTCGCAATGACATAACCGTTTGAGACGCCACCAAGCTCAAAAGGTTGGTGATACCCGTCTTTTGTAAATGTCAACGAGTATCGAGACCTGTCTTTTGTAAATGTCAACAGGGCTCGGAATTGAGACTTAGCTGTCTGCTGGTTCAGAGGTCGCAATAACATAACCGATTGAGACGCCACCAAGCTCAAAAGGTTGGTGATACCTGTCTTTTGTAAATGTCAACAAGTATCGAGACTTGTCTTTTGTAAATGTCAACAGGGCTCGGAATTGAGACTTAGCTGTCTGCTGGTTCAGAGGTCGCAATGACATAACCGATTGAGACACCGCCAAGCTTCAGAATGTGGTGATACTTGTCTTTTGTAAATGTCAACAAGTATCGAGACCTGTCTTTTGTAAATGTCAACAGGGCTCAAGGTTGAGACTCGGCTGTCTGCTGGTTCAGAGGTCGCAATGACATAACCGTCTGAGATGCCACCAAGCTCAAAAATTGGTGATACTTATCTTTTGTAAATGTCAATAAGTATCGAGACCTGTCTTTTGTAAATGTCAACAGGGCTCAAGGTCGAGACTTGGCTGTCTGCTGGTTCAGAGGTCACAATGACATAACCGTTTGAGACGCCACCAAGCTTCAAATATTGGTGATACCCGTCTTTTGTAAATGTCAACGAGTATCGAGACCTGTCTTTTGTAAATGTCAACAGGGCTGAATTGAGACTTGTCTTTTGTAAATGTCAACAAGCTCAAAATTGAGACTCGGCTGTCTGCTGGTTCAGAGGTCGCAATGACATAACCGTCTGAGACGCCACCAAGCTCAAAAATTGGTGATACTTATCTTTTGTAAATGTCAATAAGTATCGAGACCTGTCTTTTGTAAATGTCAACAGGGCTCAAGGTTGAGACTTGTCTTTTGTAAATGTCGACAAGCTCGAAATTGAGACTTGGCTGTCTGCTGGTTCAGAGGTCGCAATGACATAACCGAATGAGACGCCACCAAGCTCAAAAATTGGTGATACTTATCTTTTGTAAATGTCAATAAGTATCGAGACCTGTCTTTTGTAAATGTCAACAGGGCTCAAGGTCGAGACTTGGCTGTCTACTGGTTCAGAGGTCGCAATGACATAACCGTTTGAGACGCCACCAAGCTTCAAAAATTGGTGATACCCGTCTTTTGTAAATGTCAACGAGTATCGAGACCTGTCTTTTGTAAATGTCAACAGGGCTCGGAATTGAGACTTGTCTTTTGTAAATGTCAACAAGCTCAAAATTGAGACTCGGCTGTCTGCTGGTTCAGAGGTCGCAATGACATAACCGTCTGAGACGCCACCAAGCTCAAAAATTGGTGATACTTATCTTTTGTAAATGTCAATAAGTATCAAGACCTGTCTTTTGTAAATGTCAACAGGGCTCAAAGTTGAGACTTGTCTTTTGTAAATGTCGACAAGCTCGAAATTGAGACTTGGCTGTCTGCTAGTTCAGAGGTTGCAAAGATATAACCGAATGAGACGCCACCAAGCTCAAGGTTTGTAATGAGATTTGGGAAAAAGTCTCGTTTTCACGGGGAGAAACGAGAAAATCACTGTCATAGGTTTAGTGTTAACGTAACAGCGAATTGTATATGTGGTCTTACCATTCTATGGATGAGAATTGGTAAGTGATTTTGGAGATCTCGTTCTCACAGGGAGAAACGAAGGAATCACTGTCATAGGTTTAGTGTTAACGTAACAGTGAAATGTATATGTGGCCTTACCATTCTATGGACGAGAATTGGTAAGTGATTTTGGAGAGGGAATCAAATGGGAGCTGGTCCCTTAGGATTTTTAGCAAATCCCCAGCTGTCAACGGGTTTGATATGCCTTTACCAACTACCGTTTGAATTGGGCTAGCCATGCTATTCCCCTCAGCATGATGAGTTGTCGAGGATTTATGTTGGGCTTACAGGCCAACATTTTCCTCTATCCTTAATTGTTAAGGATGTCGGATTATCTGGTTATATATGCATAACCTTGATTCTCCTTCGGGACAGCCAGTACGTGACCAGGTTCCCACTGGTTTACAGTTGTATTATCTCGCTTGGAGGAAGAGAGAGGCTCTCTTTGTGTGTACTTTGGACGCGAAGGTTTTGATCAGAGGTGTAATGTTAACTTGATCATGAGAAGGATCCTTGATTAAGGATAATACTTCATTAAGAATTTGCTATTGATCGGCATCATGAGTAGGTCGCCATCTGAGGTCATGAGGCGGTATGCTCCGTTTGAATAGACTGTTTCTATGACAAACGGCCCTTCCCATTTAGGCTGAAATTTGCCTTTGGTCTTGTGCGTCATAATCATCGGTCGTCTGACGGCTAAAACTAGGTTTCCTTTCTGGAAGACTCTTTGTCTGACCTTCTTATTGAAGGCTTTTGAGATTCGAGCTTGATATAGCTGATATGCTGCTGAGCTTGTAGCCGCTTCTCATCTAGGGCTTCGAGCTCTTGAAGACGCAATCGATCATTGTCTTCTGATGTGATTTTAGTGGTCAGAGCAACTCGCAATGACGGCATCTGGATTTCCAATGGGATGACTGCTTCGCACCCATATACCAGGAAAAAAGCGTATTACCTGTCGGTGTTCGAACCGTGGTCCGGTAGGCCCAAAGATATTCGCCAAGCTTTTCGTCCCAATCCCGCTTATTCGAGGAGACGAACTTCTTGAGTAGCTTGATGATCGTTTTGTTGAATGGTTCCGCCAAGCCGTTAGCGGCGGGATTATAGGCAGTTGAAGCCATATTCTGAATTCGGTATTTATCGCAGAACCGATAGAATACTTGGCTTATGAATTGGGGACCGTTGTCGTGGATGATCCGCCTAGGTACACCAAATTGATGGATGACATGGTGCTTGATGAAATTAACCACATTAGAGGTCTTGACTTCAACCAGTGGTATAGCCTCTGCCCACTTTGAGAAGTAATCGGTTATTGCCAGGATGAACCGGTGACATTTTGTCGAAGAGGGGCTGATTGGCCCTACGACATCTATTCCCCATGCTTCAAATGGCCATGAAGCAACAGTTGGGTGGAGCAACTCCGAAGGCTGGTGTATGAAATTCGCATGAATCTGACATGCTTTACACCTTCATGCATACTGGATAGCATCGGCTATCATAGTTGGCCAATAGTATCCAAGTCTGTGCAACCTGTCCTTAAGTTTTGGACCTGGCTGATGAGCGCCGCAAATGCTGTCGTGCGTTTCTTGGAGCGCTTCCTGTGCCTCTGAATGAGAATGGCAACGGAGGAGAACACCGTCATATGAACGGCGGTAAAGTGTCTTCAAAGTCGGATCGTAGTAGAAACGGAGAGACTTTCGTCTGATAGATGCCGCCTCTTTAGGATCGTCTGGAAGCAGACCGTGTAGAGCATAGTCAATGAGAGGAAAGCGGCTCAAGATCCGTGGAGACATTATAGACTTCTCGAGTTCTTAGCATGTGCTTGGAGCATACAAGATGTCGAGTTGCGACCGTGAGGTGATACTCGGTGTCGGCTGGCAAGGCTAGTGTTGTTGCTAATGCAGCAAGAGCGTCCGCCTTGGTATTTTGAGATCGAGACACATGCCCGATATAGAATCCTTCAAATAGGTTGGCCAATTCAACGGCCGTGTGATAATAAGGCACCAAGTCCTCATGGCGGACTTCGTATTCGCCTTTAACCTGAATGATGATCAGTTTTGAATCGCCATAAGCTTCGAGTAACGTACCCCCATTCCATGGGCGAGTTGAAGCCCAATGAGCAGGGCATTATATTCTGCTACATTGTTGGAGCATGATTCTGTCAAAGAAAATGCTCTGGGAAGAACATGGTTCTGCGGGGAGATAAACACAACCCCCACTCCGGCAATAATCTTGCCTTTAGGGCCCATTCGCGATGCTCCATCAAAGAACATCTGCCACACTTCCTCTTCTGAGGTTGCATAAGACTCGAAGACTTCATCAGGGATATCTTCGTGAAGTTTTGAATGTTCTGGAACTGGATGAGCAGCCAAGAATTCTGCAAGGGCCTGGCCTTTAACCGCCTTCTGAGGGGTGAAGATCATGTCGTATTGAGACAATAAAAGTGCCCACTTAGCCAATCTTGAATTCAATGATCCTGGCTTCGTCATAAGAAGATGCAATGGGTTTACTCTGGAGATGACATGTATGATTTGGCCGACCAAATAATGTCGTGTCTTCTGAACAGCGAAGACGAGAGGTAAACACTCTTTCTCGATAGGGTTGTAGCGAGATTCCGCTCCTATGAGAGTTCTGCTCAGATAATAAATGGCCTGCTCGTGGCCATTGTCGTCCTTTTGAGCGAGGAGGGCACCGAGGGAGTAGTCCAGAGCTTTTACATAAAGCAAAAATGGTTTCCCTGATGTAGGGGCCACTAAGACTGGAGGTTTTGTGAGATACCTCTTGATGTCTTCATAAGCTTCCTGGCAAGCTTGATCCCATACGAAGGAAGCACCCTTTTTCATAAGTCAGGTGAACGGTTGACAGCGGCCTGAGAGATTTGCAATGAATCTTCTGATATAAGCCAGCCTGCCTTGCAAGTAGGGGTGAGCATTGGTCGGTTCGGTTCGGTTTTTGCTAATTTTTGCAAAACCGAACCGAACCGATTAGACTTAGTAACCGAACCGAACCGAACTGACTAAGTTCGGTTCGGTTTTTCGTTTTTTTCGGTTAGGCCAATATTTTTCCATCATTTCTTACATTTTTTAATCACCATTATATTATCATCCTTTAATATTCTAATCTCAAATATTCAATACCCAAATTAAAAATAAGAAAAAGACCCTAACCTTAATGTGAATTAAAAATTTCATATTCTAAAACTTTTACGCTATATTTGGACTCTTATATCAAAACTCACGTAATTATTACTAACTTTTAATGGCAAGAATGAAAAAAAAGAACTATATTAATATAAATATTATTCTTAATTGTGATGGTGTACTTAATATAACTTTCACATATTCAACATAAAAAGATGGTATTGCTAGAAGTAATGAGATAAGTTTTCACCAGTTTTTGTTATGAACTATATGATTCACTAAATTGAATTTGGGTGGGGTGATATATAGGGTAGAGATTCGGTTCGGTTCGGTTGAGTTCAGTTTTTGAAACACAAAACCGAAACCGAACCGAACTAGAGCGGTTCGGTTCGGTTCGGGTTCGGGTTTCGATTTTTGGTCGGTTATTTCGGTTATAACCGAACTCTGCTCACCCCTACTTGCAAGCCTCTGAGCTCTTTGAGGTTCCTTGGTGGATGCATGCTCTGAATAGCTTTGACTTTGTCTGGGTTAAGATGAATCCCTTTTGATGAGACAATAAACCCAAGGAACTTGCCGCTTGACACTCCCAAGAAGGATTTTATCGGATTCATTTTCAGTTGATGAGCCCGCATTATGTCGAACATCGTTCTCAGGTCGCGAAGATGTTCATTCTTGTTGCGGCTTTTGACGGCAATGTCGTCGACATAGCACTCCACCGTTTTTCGGAGATGATCACGGAAGATTGTACTCATTGCCCGTTGATAGGTTGCTCCGGCGTTCTTTAGTCCGAAGGGCATTACAGTGTAGCAGTATACCCCCAATGGTGTTCGGAACGAAGTATGCTTCTCGTCGTCGGGATACATCTTAATCTGGTTGTACCCTGAAAAGCCGTCCATGAAAGACATTCTTTCGAATCCACATGTGTTGTCGATCATGACGTCGGTGATGGGCAGTGGGAATTCGTCTTTGGGACAGGCTTTATTGAGATCACGGTAGTCGATGCATATCCGTATTTTCCCGTTCTTCTTGAGGACGGGGACGATGTTAGCTACCCAATCTGGATGTTGTTCCTCCTGGATGAAGCCACATGCAATGAGCTTGTGAACTTCGGCTTCAATAGCTTCCATGATGTTTGGGCGAAACCGACGTTGTTACTGCTTGACTGGCTTGACGTCAGGTTTGATGTTCAAACGATGCACGGCGACTTGCGGATCAAGTCCGGGCATGTCTTCGTAGCTCCATGCGAAGACGTCTATATACTCTTTTACGAGTATTATCAATTCTTCCTTTTCTGTAAGTGATAGGCTTTCACTTATAAAGATGGGCTTAGGGTGGTCTTGATTACCCAAGTTGACATGCATCACCTTGTCTTCAGTAGGTGGTTCGCGCGATTTGAATCGCTTTTCCCATTGAAGGTCTAATTGCTGGGCCCATGGTTCTTCGTCAGTGGCTTCTGCGTGCTCCAATTGACTGCTTGAGGTCATATTAGCAGTGAGGTTTTCGAACATTCCTCCTATACTGACATCTGAATCCCACTCGGAGGATGAGGCTGAATGTGATGGAACTGATCCATCGTCCTTGGCTTGAACCGTTGCTGACGATGTGGGTGTAACATACCCTAACCCCCTGCGTGTACTATCATAGTAATTTGCAGGCTTCCCTTTAGGCACAAAGTTTCGCATCAAACTGCGCCTTCCTTTTTCAAAATTCAGGCCTGCTCCATGTTTCAAGTCATACCCCATTTTCTTCATAATATGGCGCGCCGGCCGCGCGTATGAAAGAATTGTGGAGTGTCTGAGTTTGAACTTGAATCTGCGACCGTGGGTCCCCGTGGTTGGGTTCTATATCGGTAACTGACCTTCTTTGGATGGCGGGATTACCAAGACGGCCGCTTCTGCGGATTCCATGGGTGTGCTGGCCGCACTCGGCTTATGTAAGGGCATGTGTAGAGAGCCATCTACAATGGATCTAACCGACCCAACACTCGCAGGATAATCAAAAGAAATATTATCATTAATTACCCATTCACCTTCATCCTCTGAAGGAGTATTACATTGGGGATTGTTGAGACATGCTATAATCGGTTCACCAATCAGAATGGCTGGCATGCCTGCTTCGGATTCTGAATCCGCCTCATTGCCACTTTCATCATCGTCCGGCAATGGTTCTTTAGGTGTCTCGCCGGCCTCTTGATACAGGAGAGCGTCAGTGAAGTAATTTTCCACCCCTTTGAATGGTTGCTTTTCAGCGAAGACAGTTCGTACTGTCGCATCATCTTCAACATATTTGAAGCATTGGTGCAGAGTAGAGGGAACGATCCAGTTGGCATGGATTCATGGCCGTCCCAGCAGCAGGTTATATGATGTGTCAGCGTCAATGACATAGCATGTCACTTCTGACTTCAGGCTCCCGATTCTCCAACGGAGTCGGATTTTCCCAAGTGGGTGACTGCTCCCAGCGTTGAAACCGTATATTGTAGTAGTGGTTGCGGACAACCTGTACAGCGGTATGCCGAGGAAGTAGAGAAGCCTTTTGGGGATGATGCTGAGTGCGGACCCCGGATCGACTTGTATTCTTTCAATGCATGTTGAACCGATATATCCGTGTAGTACAGAGGTCGATCGTGCTTGTTGTCTTTGAGAAGCATATCTTCCGCCGTGAATGTAATAGCAGGCACCTTGGATTGTGTATGATGACACTCTGGACAAGGAGACTGAACGTCGTTGTTAGGGACCTCAGGCATGCATGTCAGAAAGGATTCTGAATTGGCTAGCGCCTCCCTGAGTGCTTCTCTTGTCTCTTTAGAGAGACGAAGGAGCTCGTATATTGTAATACGAGCTGGGATATTGGCCAGCTGAGCCAATATGTCAAACCGAAAGGGCGTATCAAACCCTTGGCCTGGTGGTTTCTTCAACACGTGGTCGAATCGTACCTCCTTAGGCCTCTCTTTTCCCTTGGTTGGGATTGGAGTGGATGTTGGTACTTGTACTGACGTCGTTTGTTGTTGTGTCTCGTCAGTAGATTTTTCATACTGCCTCAAGTATGATTTTCCGGATCGGGTGCCCGTCTGTTGAGGCGTATCGGCTTGCGCCGTGCAAGCAAGCTTTTCCCCTTCTGAATCACTGAGGGAAGCGATGTAAGATTGCCGTCGTCTGGCAGGATGGAGATGACATTGCAAGATTTGCCCTTTGACTTAGGCTTCTTTGAATCCCAGTGTACTTCTTGGACGAGGTCTGGGTGTATCCACATGACCTCTCCTGTCTCCAATGTTAAGGGAACAAGACCCTTATTGTTTTGAGTTGTTGCTGAAGGATGCTTGACTTCCAACCGTGGCGCAGGGGCTGGATAGGTCCCGTCAGGAACTGTGACCTTTGGGTACTGCCGAATTCGAGAGTCACCATATTGGCAGTGACTTTCTTCTGCTCCGTCTTTAATGTCAGGACCCCGGCATCGATCAGGGCTTGTATTCTGTCCTTGAGGACATAGTACTTGTCAGTAGGATGGTGAATCATCCTATGGTAGAGGCAGTATTTGGGGTCGTTCGTGCGCCCTATCTCATTAGGACGCCGAGCATCTGGCAGTTTCATTTTGTTCCCTTTGTGGAGCAGATGGAATATCGTGACCACCTGATCATCTTTGAAGGAGTACTGCTTTGGAGGGAATTTAGGCTCCTGATTGTTGAAGCCGCTCTTCTTGGCCTTCGACTGCACGTCTCCGGATAACTCCACAGACATAGTCTCTTTGCCTTTAGCTTGAGAAGATTGTGGTAGGTCGCTACGCCCTTTGTTGTTCATCCCCCACTTGCCTCTAGGGGCGGATGGTTCGAACTTTTTAGCCGACTTCTCGGCTATCTCTGCTTGTTCGACCAATTCCTTTCAGGTGTGGGCTTTGACAGCCCCATGCGAACTTCCACTTGGTCTAAGAAGTTGTGTCTGCATGTTTGTAAGAGCATGGGTAATGGCATCCCTGCTGGGCACATCAAAGATAAATTTCTGAACCGTTCAATGTAGTCACGGACAGATTCGCCCTTCCTTTGCACAGTGGAGAGGAGCTTGTCCATGGTTACTTCGGTATCATCCTCATAGAAACGAGAGAGGAACCGGGTTTCCAGGTCGATCCAGGAATTGATAGAGCCCGGAGGAAGACTTCGGAACCAGTCAAATGCCACCCCCTTCAAGGTGCCAATGAATAGCCTAGCCATGACGGCATCATTGCTTATAACATTACCAGTCTGAGACCGGAAATAGTAGATGTGTTGATTTGGCGAGCTCTTCCCATCATAGGTATGCAACGTTGGTGGTTTGAACTTCGGTGGATATGGTACCGAATCCCACTCCAGCGGGTAAGGACGGACTGCCCCTACCTTTTTTAATTCATCCCTCTGAGCTAGGGATGTGATTTGAGCCTGGAGGCCCTTAAGGACTTCGACGTCTAAGGAAGAACCCTCCTTGGATTTCTCTGGCTTGGGTTGCTCATTGCTGAAGTGTTCCTCCTCATCGTGATTGCTCCCGGCATCATTGTTATTCCAGTTACTGAGGAGTTGAGCAAGCATCTGTTGAATATTGTCTAAGGCTTCTTGTTGGGTTCTGGAAGTTTGCTCATGAGCTTCCAAATGTCGACGAAGGTCGTCATTAGCATTATCAGCCATATTGACTGATGCTCTGTCGGTTCGCACCGAGCTAACTGTCGCCGAAGAGGCGTACCCACTATCTTCATCTTCTTCGTCCGATGATTGGAGTGATCTCCTGGGCTCTGGCAAGGCTAGGGCCGTCGAGGAAGAAGGTTGCTCGTAACTGTAGGGTATTGCCACCCTGGATCTGGTGTTTCGGAAGACACCTTCGTCATGCACCAAGACTTCGCCTAAGCCTGGGCTATAATCTGGATCTGGGGACTCTCGCCCTCTTCCGGTCATGTTGACGGATGCGGAGGCTGGCTCTCGTGAGGTGCTCCTTTTGCGGTGTTTCCTCGGGGCCTGTATCATAGCCGATCAAAAACTGACCGTCGTCTTGGAGGCGTGGCGGGGATTGGTCCCAGCCGGCAATGGACCGAGTGGAGTGTCACCAGCTGACATCCTACTTGTTGACAACAGGGGAAGAGTTTCGTCTATCCGTCAACAATTTCCTCAAATCAGACCCGGTTGGGTCTCTGCAATCGAGCGCAAAGGCTCTTTTGGATCGCACATAGGACGATGTCCTGCTTCTTTTATCCCTGCAGATGGGATTAGCACTGAATAGTGCTTTGGTTCTAGCTTCGCCATCAGGCGTAAGCTTAGTGCTTAACGCACTGGAAAGCGGAGCACGCTGTGGTGCTTTACCCCGCTATGTTGCTGCGAAGGAGACGAACCCGGTGAGTACGCTGTGGTACAGTAGCTTCGCTCGTGAGAACGAGGCCGGCGCGAGGCATTGCTGCTCTTGAATTGGACGACGGTATGATTGCCGTCGTAGCTTTATGATTGGAGCAGACAGGCATCCTGCCTTTTTCTTCACGAGAGAGGCGCGGTTTAGGCGCAACTATGCCTGAAGCTTCGGTTGGAGACTTCTGTTTAGGCTTCCATACCCGCCTTGGCAGAGGAGACTTAGGTTCGCAAGGAACCTGATTAGCCATACGCGAGGCTGAGAGGTGTTGGCAGAATTCTGCTTCCGGTTTCTGCTTCGAAACCTTGGTCGTGGAAACCTTCCTATGCTTCCGTGCTCGAAGCATTGGGCCACCCCCAGAGAGGACTTCTTCAAATCTTCCTTGATCGAACCGAACCACCAAGTTCTCACAAGTAAAGGAATCAGACTGCGGACGTGCTTTCTTGTTGCGCCAAATAACCGCAGTAGGTTCGCAGAGAACCTTTTCAGTCTCCGCAGAGACTTTCCTTGAAGATTTAGCCAGAAAGGCTCTGACTGTACCGTTTTTTCTGAATTCAGAGTTAGACCCGAAGGTCTGTTCGTCGCATTGCGACACTTGATTCTCGGCAGTGGAGAATTTCTTCCCTAGCGGAGTCGCCATCTTGTTTTCCATTATGTTCGCAAAGGGGAAAAACTTACAATAAAAAGGTTTGAGGAGCTAAATTACAAGTATTCTTAAAAAGATTACAAGTAGATCTCCTCAGAGATTCTGGAGAAGTGTGCCGATAGGAGTCTGGTCAGCGCGCGACCACTTTGTCCTTTGACGATGCGAGCGATGAGATTCCCTTCTCGCCTGGTTCGGGGAATCAGAGAATAGAAGGTTGGTAGAACCCTCTTGCTGCTTCTCAAAATCGCCTTCAATTAGGAATTCCTTCTCACCTGGTTCCGGAGATTCCTTGAGAAGAAGAACGATGTTAGGGTATCAACACCCTGAATAGAGAGAGCAATTCTCTAAAAGGTCTCTGAATTCGAGAACGCACGGTGCGTTATGAAGAAGTCTCTGCTTGTGGAGTCCTCCTGCGCATTGTCCTCTCCTTGTGCCTCTGATGGGCTATTTATAGGGAGAGCAAGGGTATAACCGTCCCTTGAAAATATGGAAACAGATTGAATCAGATCTATTTAAATTTGGAAAGTAGCCTTACTGCGAGGCTAAGATCAGCTTCTGTGAAGCTAGAATTGGCAGGTCGGTTGATCTTCTTGATCCTTTCCATATCGTTGGAGGATTTTCCCTAATCTTCTTACTCGTTTTAGAAGAGTCAAGAGATTGTGGCAATCAACTGCCAAATTTGATCTCTGATTTGATCTTAATTGGATTTGATCTGATTAGATCCGATCTTATCCAGAGATTTGATTGGTCAAAGGTTGACCATAGCAGACCAACAGCAGCGATGCCCGCTTTGAACTCATAGCGGAGCTAGAGACATCTTCTGGCGAAGTCCGAAAGAAACCCTTTGGCGGAGCTGGAAGTCCTCTGTGGCGAAGTTTGCGAGTTAGCTTCTTGGCGAGGCTTTGGATGGCTTCAAGGCGAAGTTGGGTGATATTATCCTCTCAAGCGAGGTGATTGGTATTCAATTCTGCATATTTTACCACATTATTCCCATGCATATTACAAATAAAAATATGATTTTTACTCATATTCTCTCTATTTTTGCAGGTCCACATCTGAAATAAGAAAAAGCCCAAAATCTCTTTATTAGCAATAATTAAAAGAGATTAATTCAAAGCCCAAAGAGAGCCCAAGATTAAACCCAGGATCTAGAGAATTCTACACGCCAGCTCAAGATTCTAGAAGGCCACGTGGATAACAACCTCGTAACAAACTTGTAACAAAAATCTGGGATCCAACGGCCACAAAAGTGCCGCAATTTGCCGCCAAATTACTGATTAGTACTCAATATTGCATATTTTACATCATAACTCCCATGCATATTACAAATAAATATGTGATTTTTACTCCTCTTCTCTACATATTTGCAGGTACACACTTAAAGGAGAGTTAGCCAAATTAATTACCTTAATTAAGCAATAATTAAGGTGATTAGTTAAAGATTCAAGATAAAGCCAAATCCAAATCAGATCCAGAGAGATCCTCGCAACAAACCAAGATTCTAACCATACCACGTGGCCAAACTAACTTGCAACAACCTGTACCAGAAAGATCTGGACCAACGGCCCAGATCTTGCCGCGTGGCGCGACTTGGGCGCGGCAATCTTGTGGCCGTTGAGCCCCGGATTTTGTGGCAACAACCTTGCTTCTGGATGCTTCTCAGTTCTCCTATAAATACCCCATGAAGACCTGCGAGAAAAGACTGATCAGAGAAGAGAGAGAGATTAGTGTAAACTTGTATTTTGTTAGGTTTTTGTTTAGGATTTTTAGCTCTCTATGATCTTCTTCCTCCCTAGATTTCATTGTAAAAGAGAGTGATTGTGAGAGAGAGAGCTTGTGTAATCAAGAGTGACACTTGAAGCAACAAGGATTGATCCATTCTCCATCCTCTACTTGAGCTTGATTCTAGTTTGTTTTCTTTCACTTTACTTGCTTTGTTAATTTCTAGCAATTTATTCATGCTTTGTTTTCTTTTTTGTAATGGCTTGTTGTAGCTAATTTCTTGTTCCATGTACTAGCTAACTACTACCTTGCTAACTTCTAACTCATGTGTGATTGCTTTACTTCATCTTGCAATTTGTATGGTCTTCTCTTCTCCGATGGGTTTCTTTTCATTTCTTGGCAAGATTTTGTTGTAATTCTCCATATGATTCATGTGTGCCTCACTTGGAGCCTAGTCTTCGAACTAGTGCCTTGATGGAACATGGAGATGGAAGCACCAATATGCTATTTGATGTATAACTTCACTACTTCCATTAGTGAATGTTGTATGTTTTTTTCATTTGCATCACTTGAGTGTAGCTCTTTTGATTCCATTAGTGAAAGTCCATTTGTAGGCCGATGACCATCTATGGAGGCTACAAGACAAGTCCAAGAATGAATCCCCATCATCCAAGTGGGAAAGTAATTAGACCACAAGCAAGACAAATACATGCCGATGAATCAACATGAGGCACGCATCACTATCACGGAGTTTAGTTAGTTTAGCAAGGTAGTTAAGGTTAGCTAGTCATGGATTTCTTTCATTCAAAGTTTTCTTGATTTTACTTTCTTTTTAGTTGTTAGTTCAAATCCATCTAAATCTTGATTTCTCCCGATTTCCACCATGAACATAGCCACTAATTCTTTGATTTGTTTTTCTTTTGATTCTTTATTCTTTTGAAACATAGAAGAATTCTCGTTTCCTCTTCTCACTAGTATCGTGAAAGCTTCTATCGCTAGCTCTCCCTGAGATCCGACTCGGTATAGCTCTATGCTATAGCGGAGATAAGAAAGGGTATATTGAACATCTTACATACATTTGTGGAGTAAACAAGCACCGAGGTTGATTCTAAACCTTTCTCTTCTACATAATACTCGTGCTATACTTCACACCGCCCTTTCAAGTCTTATCAATTTTTGGCGCCGTTGCCGGGGATTACAATTCTCTAATACGGCGCATACGTATTCAATTTTAATCAAATTTTTGGCGCCGTTGCCGGGAGAGCGACGGTATTTTTAAAAGTGAGAAACTAACGATATATCTTCTCTGTTGCAGGTACAGGTTAAGATTCAGAAATATTTGCACAGCAGAATCATATAAGTGGACCTGGGACTCTGCTCAAGAAAGCAGAGCCCAGGATCCCTCTATTGTGCCGCGGATCCACAAGAATTGCCGTGGGAACGCGGCACTTTAGAGTTCACTACTTACCAAATTTTTGCAGGGGCTTCTGCTCTGCAAGATACTGCTGCCTATATACTTCATTTCCTGTATACTTCACTGTATTCCTGTTAATTAATTCAACAGTAAGAAATTGGTTGATAATTGCTAAAAAATTGTTAGACATCTTGCATTATAGGCACTTGTCTTTCAATTACTTTAAATTTACTGTTGAAGAGTGCGTGGGACAAGGTACGTGATTCATTGCATATAGACTAAGACTCACTCTTTGTTTGATTTCTCTTACTTGGAGTGAACCTTGTTTGTTTCTATATCGTACACTTGCACAATTAATTCTAAGGGCAATTCCTGTAAATAACATAAGGTGGGGAGGTCATTACCCTTTCCTTAGCCCGGAAATCATTTTTCCCACGTACTCACAATCCTAAGCTTGTAAATAAAATTTGATAGACGTTGGCCCTAGGGACATCTCGGACTCATTAGGAGATTTTCCTAAGGGGGAAAAGTGTTGGAAATTGACTTCTGTAAAATCAGTGTCTAGGAAAGGGGTTGAGGGCCGAAAGCCCGAAGGTTGCTGGTTACTTAATTAAGGAACGTCTCCGGACGGAAAACCTCCCACCAACCTTACCCTTCCCTGGCTGATTTGCTTATAGTCAGATTCTACACCAAACCTCCTGTGGACAGTCTATTTAGGAGTCATCTAGGACCAGAAACTCTAGACAAGCTTGGATTGATTTTTTCTTTTGTTGTTTGTTATTTTTCTTTTTCGCTGGTGTGATCGGTGCACGTTGTTTGTGATTTTACATACGAGAGTGGTTCTGTGATCATCATTCTTTCTACACTTGCACTTACACAACCACTTGACACCATGACCAACAACGTCTCACTTCAGGATCGATTTTATCCGATTCGCACCTCCATTCCTTCATGCATTCTTCTCCCCGAGCCTAATGGAAACAATTTTGAGCTGAAACCACAATTCATTAGTACACTTCCCCACTTCCATGGTCTTGAGTCTGAGGACGCGTACCTCTTTATTCGTGAGTTTGAAGAGGTATGCCAAATGATGAGAATATCCCAACTTTCTGAGGATGCTGTTAGGTTACGGTTCATACCGTTTGCACTTAAAGATTTAGCTAAGAAATGGCTTTATAGTCTTCCTGTCAGTTCCATATCTTCATGGGATGATTTTGTTAAGGTCTTTCTTAGGAAGTTCTATTCTATCCACAAAACAGCCCTCATGAGAAAAAACATAATGCAATTCAAGCAAGAACAAAATGAACCTTTCTGGAAATATCTTGAGCATTTCAAAGACCTCCTTGCCCTATGTCCCCATCACGGCATAGAGAAATGGCGGCTATGCCAGATTATCTATGATGGATTAGATTACCAAACGAAAACACTTTTAGAATCCTTGTGCCAAGGGAATTTCTGAAGAAAGATGAACATCAGGGGTGGGATCTCTTTGAAACCCTAGCTGAGAAAACCATTCAGTGGGAGTCATGCCCTGATAAACCGACTCCCACCACTTCCAGAACTGGTACACATTCCAAAGAATCCTCTATAGCTGCAGAAACCAAGATCACACAATTAATAAAGAGGATAGAGTTGCTTGAGTCAATAGGGAATTCTGTGGTCAACCAGGTCAACCCATTGCCTTTGATTAGACCAGGTTGCACCAAATGTCAAGACCTTAGCCATGTTGTTGAGGAGTGTCCATTGTATCAGCCCCCATGTCAGGAGAACATGAATGCAGCATTTACCAGACCCCATACTCCAATACTTACAATTCAGGATGGCAGAACCATCCAAATTTTCCATGGAGTCAGTCTGGTACTGAGCATCATATGCCACCACTTCCACATCTGTACAATGCTCAGTTTCATCCATCCAGTTTCGATCAGAATTCACTGTATATTCATCCATCTCAAAGTCCACCACAGTCATATCAGGACCCACCACCATATTACCAATCACAGTTCCAATCTCCATATCCTCAACATCCACCCAAAATATTCTGAAATATCTGAGTTGAAACAAATGTTAGAAACCTTAACAAGAACCAGCAACAGAGTTGAATGAAATGAAGGTCCAGATCAAGCAATTGGCTGAGAATCAAAAAGGACTGTTCTTAAGCCAGCCATTGCTAATCCCAAAGTTGAAAATTCAGGACCCAGTCACTGTCATGCCATTCATACCCTGAGATCTGGTAAACAAGTTGACAATAAGGTTTCTAGTCCACAATCTCATCCAGTACCAAAGCCAACATCTCATGTCCCAATGTCACCACTTTTGACAACCATCCTCTAGTACAGAGCCATCCACTTCCAAAGCCAAGGGGAAAGAAAAGGTAGATGAGCAACCTTATAAGCCTAGAGTACCATATCCAAATAGGCTTCTAATAACAAGTCAAATGCTCACATGGAGAAAATAAAAGAAACATTCAATAAGGTCCAAGTCAATGTCCCTCTTCTTGATGCCATTCAACAAGTGCCATCATATGCCAAATTTTTGAAGGAAATGTGCACCAAGAAGAGGAAGACCCAAGTCCCTAAAAAGTCCTTCCTTGCATCATCCATTAATGAGTTGCTCACTGGTCCAATTCCTGTAAAATACAAAGACCCAGGGAGCCCCACCATTTCATGCATCATAGGACAGACTACAATAAATAGGGCACTTCTTGATTTGGGGGCCAGTATCAATCTCCTACCTTTCTCTGTTACCAACAATTGGGGTTAGTGATCTTCTCCCGACCCAAATGACCATTCAATTGGCTGATCGCTCTGTTACTAAACCCAAGGGGGTAATTCAAGATGTCCTTGTCAAAGTTGGAGAATTCTTTTATCCAGTTGACTTTGTTGTCCTTGAAACAAAACCAGTATCAAATTCAAATCAAAGGGCACAAATTCCTGTCATTCTGGGTCGACCATTCCTGGCTACTGCAAATGCAATCATTAATTGCCCGAATGGATCAATGAGGTTGACTTTTGGTAACATGACACATGAACACAATGTCTTCCACACACAGCCTCACAAAACAAAAGATCAAACATTTGAGGTTAATTTCATTAGTAACAATTGTGAGGAGGAAGGTGAAGGTCCAAAATGAGTCACAATCTTGTGATTCTCTTTCCCGAGTACCCTTTCAAAAGGGGAAAGTTGATTTGGATATCTTCACTTTCAATGAGCCAACTAGACTGTATTTGAACCTCCAATTGATATATCATTTGAAGACTTGTTTGCTGATGAGATCATGTGTTTAGATGAGTCAACTCGGGGTAAGTTAGCTAATTGTCCACTGCCGGATGTTGACTTGAGCTTTGAAGAATTATATGGAGAGGAGTTAAAATTTCTAAACACTGGAAGTGATGAGATTCTGAGTGAGAGTGGTGATAAGGACTTTGGTGTGTGAACGATGGTGGTGGAAAGAGTATGAATGAAAATAACAACAATTGAAACTGGAATCACCTAGGGTAAGAACAATTCAGACCGTTTCCCAATGGAGTTCAAGAAGAGAACACATTGGAACGATGGGAAACGGGCCAGAGGGAAGCGACCAAAAACCCAGGTGAGAGTTACATTTGTATATTCCTTGTAAATAATT
>JAVJIF010002229.1:0-142745 GCA_038442645.1 Agave tequilana
GGTCATGTTAGAGATTTAGGATATTTAACTGAATTAAAACATGCAACAAATATAAATTCTTAAAATGAATTACTTGTCCTAAGCATGCAACTGAAATAAAGAATTAAAAGAAAGCAAAGACTAGCCTGGAGTGACGTAGTCGTGCAGACGCACTGCCCTAGAAGAAAGTTGGCGGTCTCTCGTCCGGACCTTGAAAGTGCCTCCTCTCCTAGCGGTAAAACCTCCCCCGGTAGTACACCAGCACCCAACTCAGGACGATGAGTCAGGCCTCTGCTCAGATGGAGATCCGTTGCCCGTAAGTAGAAAAAGATCATCGAGAAAACAGCAAAATTCGATCGCAAGAACACAGTTTCTTTTAAACAAAACGTAAGAAATTTGTGGGAGAAAGAGAGCAGATTAATTTTTGTTTCATGTAAAAGATACGTGCAGAGATAGGGTATTTATAACCCTCTGCAGATCTTTCTGTTTGTAACAGCTTGAGAGAATCTGTGATCATGCGCGAGTGGTTGCAACGTGTAGATCCGATTCTCTTGAACGGTCCAACTCTTCCCGAAAAATCTCAACAGAATTTTAAATAAAAAATAAAATAAAAACCCAACAAAATGTAGCAGGTCCAACAAGCCCCTGAATCGAACTGCATTCGTGTCCGCAGGTCGGGGCGCGCGCCAACCCGCACCCGGCCCGGTTCGGTTCGGCGCGTGTGCGCGCGTGTGGGGATGTAGCCCATGGCCCAACACTCATAACAATAGGCATGGGAGGAGTTGGTATATATGCTACCTAACCTCCCATTTCCTATCCAATGTGGGACTAAACTCAAAGGCAAATAAGAGGGAAACTCAAGTTTTCCTCCAACTCTAAAACACATCCAACAGTCCCCCCCAAAACTTGAGTTTCAGGAAGATAAAACAAATCAACAATAAATAACAATCAAATCACCAGATCATAAAACACGAGTGAAATCGGGCAACATCATACTATGAATTCGGGACAGGTGGACTACGCCTGGAACTTTCCTTAGTGAATTCATCACCATCTGAGAGACATAGTGGACTATGCATGGAACTAGCCTCTTTTATCAGATATTGATAGAATACACACACAGTAAGTCTCCATCTATTGAGCGAGCGGCTTGAGCGTTAAAGGCCATGTTCACAATAACCGACTCATGAGAGTTTCTAGGATCAGCCCTGCCCCTCCCCCCAACCGCGGCCATCACGGTTCCTCTCACGTAGGTAAGTCCTCCAAGGGTACTACAGTTGGATAGTATACCCTCCACACTACATTGTTAGACTTATTAAGAGTCAAACTCATCCTTACCTAGCTGTATCATAAGAGCATCGTCACCATAGAGAAGGGGTAGTAGTTACAATACTACATATAGGATATAAACATATCCGGGTCGATGCTCCACACGAGTATCACATGTCCAGCTTGTTTCTACAACATTGAACCTCTTTCATGAAATCAACTCCCAATCAAGTAGGTTGGTTCCCGCTGTCGGTGAACTCTACTATGGGCTTAACCCCATCTCCCTCGATGATTCTAGGACCACACTCCTAGAAAAACCCTTAGTCAATGGGTCAGCAATATTCTTCTCGGACTTTACAAAGTCCAGAAGCACAACTTTGCCCAACAGGCGCTGAACAGACTTAAGTCTGATTTGAATATGCCTGTTCATCTTCTTATTGGCATTATCTTGCTTTAGAATCTCAATGGTGGATCTTGAATCAGTATGAACTGAGATTGGAAGTATGGGTCTAGGCACGAAAGAGAATTCAGACAAAAGATCCCTTAACCATTCAGCTTCAGAGCAAGTTGTATCCAGAGCAATGAGCTCGGACACCATGGTGCTCCTGGCAATCACTGTTTGTTTGCAGGATTTCCAGGACACAGCAGCACCACCGAACATGAATACATATCCAGTAGTAGACTTAACATTGTTAGAATTAGTGACCCAGTTGGCATCACTATAACCTTCCATAACATCAGGATATCCAGTGTAAGTCAGACAATAGCCAATTGTGCCTCTAAGATATCTGAAAACTCTCTCTAGTGCAGTCCAGTGTTCTCTACTGGGGTTACTAGTATATCTACTCAATCTACCTACTGCATAAGAGATGTCAAGCCTAGTCCTGTTAGAAATGTAGAGAAGTGAACCTATTAATTGAGAGTATTTCAGTTGAGACACTGGCTCATCCATATTCTTCTTCAAAGCAATTGAAGAATCATAGGGTGTAGAAATAAGTTTAGAGTTATAGAAATCAAATTTATGAAGCATTCTTTCAATGCTATGAGCTAGACTCAAAGAAATTCCATTAGAGGTTTTGGATATTTTCATTCCCAATATCATATCAGCAGGACCTAGATCCTTCATATCAAAGTTTTGGAAAAGATAATCCTTTACTCTTTGAATTGCATCAAGAGAAGTTCCAAGGATAAGAATACATCTACATATAGACAAAGAATAATATACTCATTGCCAAAGTACTTAGAGTATATGCACTTGTCATGTTCATGGATAATGAATCCAAATTGTGCAATAACTTTGTTAAACTTTTGATACCATTGTTTGGGTGCTTGTTTAAGTCCATACAATGACTTCACAAGTTTGCACACTTTATTTTCTTGTCCCTTGGCAATGAATCCTTCTGGTTGGTCCATATAGATCTCTTCTTCAAGGTTGCCATTCAAGAAAGCAGTCTTGACATCCATTTGGTGAATGAACATGTTATGAATTGATGCAAGTGCTAGAAGGATTCTGATAGAGGAGATTCGGGCAACAGGAGAATAGGTATCAAAGAAGTCAATACCCTTTTGTTGGGTGAAACCCTTGGCAACTAATCTGGCTTTGTATTTGTCGACAGTGCCATCAGGTCGGAGTTTCTTCTTGAAGATCCATTTACAACCTACAGGTTTGCATCCTGGAGGAAGATCAGTGAGAATCCAAGTGTTATTCTCCATTATGGACTTGATCTCACTGTCAATGGCTTCTTCCCAGAAAGGAGACTCGGAAGAGTCCATTGCCTCCTTGAAAGAGCTAGGATCACTTTCTACAAGATAGGTGAAGAAGTCCTCACCGAAAGATGTAAGAGTTCTTGTTCTTTTGCTCCTTCTAGGTTCAGAATCAGTTAAAGGAGCAGAACTAGAAGAAGGGATATCAGAGGTAGAAGGAGTGCAAGAAGGATCACTAGGGATTCTAGACTTGAAAGGAAAGATGTTTTCATAGTAAACAGTATCCCTAGCTTCAATGATGATGTTATTGGATATTTCACTGATCTCAGAGTTAACCACTAGAAATCGGTTAAACATTGCTATCTAGTGCATACCCGATGAAGATAGCGTCAACAGTCTTGGGGCCGATTTTCCTTTTCTTTGGTTCCGGTATTGAAACCTTAGCCAGGCAACCCCAAACCTTGAAGAATAGAATGTTAGGAGTTCTCCCTTTCCAACATTCATATGGAGTAACGTCGGAGTCTCTTTGGGGAACCCTATTGAGTATAAAACAGGCAGAAAGGAGAGCTTCACCCCAAAGATTTTCAGGTGCACCTGAGCTGAGTAACATGCAATTCACCATGTCCATCAGTGTTCTATTCTTTCTTTCAGGTACACCGTTGGATTGAGGTGTGTAGGGAGCAGTTACCTCATGAATAATATCGTGTTCTTGGCAGAATTCTGTTATATCATTTGAGGTATACTCCCCCCACGATCAGATCTTAGAATTTTGATCTTCTTTTCGCGTTGGTTCTCAGCTTCGACTTTATACACCTTAAACCAATCGAGGACTTCATCCTTGGATTTGATAAGATAGGTGTAACAGAATTTGGAGTAGTCATCAATGAATGTCACAAAGTATCTTCTACCGCCTCGGGTGAGAACTCTGTTCGAGTCACACACATCACTGTGAATAAGTTCGAGGGTTCAGATGTCCTTGTGATAGAAGGAAATGATTTTCGGGTATTCTTACCCTGAACACAGATTTCACATCTAGAAGATGTGTCAAAAGAAGATTTAGGAATGAGATTCAAGTTAATCATTTTCTTGATAGAATTGAAATTGACATGTCCCAATCTTCTATGCCAGATATCAGAAGACTCAATATTCAAAGCAACAGGATTAGAAATTTTATTATCAGAAGAATTTATTACATTGAGACGAAAAAGGCCATCACAAACAAAGCATTTTCTAATGAAGATATTTGACTTGGAGATTACAAACTTATTGGATTCCTTGACAATCCTATAGCCAGCTCTAAGAAGTGATGACTCGCTGATCAGATTTCTCTAAAGTGTGGGTACATGCAGGACGCCTTGAAGAGTCAGAATTTTTCTGAGGTCATTCTGAGATCAATACGTCCAGTTCCCTTTATCTCTCTAGTGGAGTCATCTGCCAGGCTCACGCTTCCTCCACGTTATTCCTGATAGGATTTAAACCAGGAGCGTTCAGTACAGATGTGAATATTGGCTCCTGAGTCTAACTACCAGTCCGAGGAGAAGGTGATAGAGTTGACAATAGGAAGAGAAGAATCTAACCTAAAGGAATTGGAGTTCAGTTCCACCATGTTGACCTTGTGTCCGCCATTTCCTCCATTTCCTCTTGGTTGAGCTTTGACAGGTTCCTTCTTACGGTTGAAACATTGAGGCGCCATGTGATTCGTTCTTCCGCAGACGTAGCAGAATCTTCCATCAGTCTTCTGGCCAAAGGTTTTGGGTTTGAAGGAGGAAGATTGAGAAGGTTTGAAAGAAGAGGATTTGCATGGGGAGAAGAATGAAAATGATTGGGTTTTTTAAACTTCTTGCCCTTGGGATTCATAAATTTTCGCTTAGGCTTATCCTCCACCAAGTTCACTTTAGCTTTCATTTCTGACTTGGCTTTAGAGTTTTGCCTATGCTGATCTTCTATACGAATCGCTTTTAGGGCTTGAACAAGGGTTAGGTCACCTTGCTTGTAACGGAGGTCTCCAGCAAAGGTTAACCAGGAAGGAGGGAGTTTGTCAATAAGACAAGACACCTTGATTTCCTTTCGATTGAAGGTGTCGGATATAGTCTTGAAATTCATGAAGTTGATCATTGATAGGTTTACTATCGGTCATCATGAATTTATTGAAGGAGGAGGAGGTGAATCTTTCGATTCCAGCGTCATCGAGGCCATATTCATCCTCGAGAGCTGTCCATAGTTCTTTAGCACTCTTGTATTCATAATAAATATCATATAGACTATCAGAGAGCGCACTAAGAATTCTATAGAGACAATGGTAGTCAATTTCCTCAGGTTTCAAATAGATGTAGGAGGAAGGAGTAGTAGGAGGAGTTTCAACAGGAGAAGATCCAACAGATGAAGGTTTAGGAGAAGGTGCAGGAATGGAGTCATCTATGGCTGATATGAGATCTAAAGTGGTTAACCAGTACTTCATCTGGTTTGCCCATCTCATAAAGTATGTGCCAGAGAATTTCTCCGGTTTGACACCCTTAGAATGATCAGGGTTGGCCATAGTGACGGGATGAGCTACTTGAATTCTGTATTACAAAATTATTTTGATAATGTCAGAATTTAATTTATATTGGTAGCTTTTAGATTAGGGTTTGCAGAATAAATAGTGTATAATCCTTCTTTAATTATGTGCCAAATAATTCAAGTAAAATATAACAAGATACAAGATATAAACTTGTCCTTTTAATTTCCTAATTCGAAATTATAACAATAATGATTTCTAAAGGTTATTTCAATTTTTAAACTAATATACTTCTAAATTTCTAATCAATAAGTCCAATTAAAATTTCAGAGATGAACTAGCAAGAATTAATTAACAAATGACTATAAAATTTAAAGCAATTAAACTATGCAATTATAAACTAGAAGGGATTAGATAATTGCAAGAATTTAGACAATTCTATTTTAGTTAACTAATATAGTAGAAATAAACAATTAATTAACTAATGAATGTATGTAAAATCTTGTACTAAATAAGACAAGATTAAATAATTTAAATTATCTTATAAAAGATTTTCTTTTCTTAACACACTAAATAAGATGTTATAAAAGAAAACAATAAATAAAAATTTGTAATGAAAGGTTTTGACCTTGTAATAATTAATACAAATAGATATGAAATGAATAAAGTTATTAAGCTTATTAAGATTTTCCTTAGATCTTGTAACAATTAGATTATGACATGATTTTTCCTTAAATCTGAAAGATTTGTCCTTCTAAGAATTTGAACATAAAAAAAAAATTTACTGTGCAAGAACTTGTAAGAGATAAATACTAAATTAGATTTGAAAAATTCTTGCAACAGATAAGATAAGAAAGATTTTACAAACTATTTTGTAATGAAATAGTTTAATGAAATCCTTTAACTAATCAGGTAAGAACTTGTAAAATAAACTGCAAGAAAAATTCCTTTTTTTTATTTGTTTTCCTTAACTAATTACTTGCATGGACAATTTTACTTGCATGAAAATTATCAATTGCATGAAACAGACCAGTAATTATATTGCATGAAATAATTATCTAGATTTAATTGCTAGAATTATCAAACAACTTTCTTCTAGACTTTAGGATATTTAACTGAATTAAAACATGCAACAAATATAAATTCTTAAAATGAATTACTTGTCCTAAGCATGCAACTGAAATAAAGAATTAAAAGAAAGCAAAAGGCTGGCCTGGGGTGACGTAGTCGTGCGGACGCACTGCCCTAGAAGAAAGTTGGCCGGTCTCTCGTCCGGACCTTGAAAGTGGCCTCCTCTCCTAGCGGTAAAAACTCCCCCGGTAGTACACCAACACCCAACTCAGGACGATGAGTCAGGCCTCTGCTCAGATGGAGATCCGTTGCCCGTAAGTAGAAAAAGATCATCGAGAAAACAGCAAAATTCGATCGCAAGAACACAGTTTCTTTTAACAAAATGTAAGAAATCTGTGGGAGAAAGAGAGCAGATTAATTTTTGTTTCATGTAAAAGATACGTGCAGAGATAGGGTATTTATAACCCTCTGCAGATCTTTCTGTTTGTAACAGCTTGAGAGAATCTGTGATCATGCGCGAGTGGTTGCAACGTGTAGATCCGATTCTCTTGAACGGGTCCAACTCTTCCCGAAAAAAAATGTAGCAGGTCCAACAAGCCCCTGAATCGAACTGCATTCGTGTCCGCAGGTCGTGGGCGCGCGCCACCCGCACCCGGCCCGGTTCGGTTCGGCGCGTGTGCGCGCGTGTGGGGATGTGGCCCATGGCCCAACACTCATAACAATAGGCATGCGAGTAGTTGGTATATATACTACCTAACCTCCCATCTCCTATCCAATGTGGGACTAAACTCAAAGGCAAATAAGAGGGAAACTCAAGTTTTCCTTCTAACTCTAAAACACATCCAACAAGAGGCGTCAGACAAGGGCTACCTTGACCAGCTACTTTCATACACCTCGCCAACGGGAGTTTCAGGAGAAGACTTTGAACCGTCCGCCGCCCCCATCAAGATGATACCGCAAGACACATTTATCCATATTCATCACATAGCAGCAATGAAAATTGTACAATTTTAAAAGATTTATCCATGATTCTAGAGGTAATATTATCTAATATTTGTACACACACACATATACATTTATATACATGCTTGTTTGTCATGCTTATTATTTAGTTGTCATATGGTGGTTTTCTTCTGGTTGATTTTGCCATTGAATATGGTAACTGTGTTGTGACGCACGGAAGGGCTTTCAACACCGGTGATGATCAATTTCTTCACACCGGGCCACTTGGATCCGATAATTTAATGGTGAGCATCGTGAATCCATTGGATATAGATGTAGTTCTTCCAATTTCATGCGACGAGATGACAACCGTTTGTGATACTATTGGTGGTTTTGTTTCGTGACCAAAGAAATTTATCATTTTGGATGCACGAATATGTTTATCAAAATTAAGATACAGGTCTTAATTTTAAAATAAACATGCATAATCTTAAATATATAATTTTATTAGTGACCATTGTATCATGATAGACAAAGGCTAAAGGGAAGGAGGTGGCACTCCATGAGACTCCATGGAGCTTGCACACATTTGCGGAGTCAGTTAACCAGCCGTTGCAGCCTAGGCCAGGATGTAAGAGCAGACTGGCAGCAATATCTACATTTGCAGGGGTCATGGAAGCTGGATGCATAATCACGGTACCCGTGGCTACAGATATATTTGAAACCGAGCTTGCCATGTACCTCGAACGTAAGGACCTTGAGAGGTTTGTAGCCCGAAAAGAGATGAGCGTAGCATGTATTTGTGTGTATACCAAGTGAGTTATTAATGAATATTCATTTTAGGAATAAAATATTAATTATTTTAAATTTTATGTTTCTTGATAATTTCTGATAATTTTAGGTCCTTATATGATTGGTGTATGGAGACGGCCTTTAGTCACTTGTATGATTTTATTTGTCCATACCATATAACACATGTGGTTGCCCGTGAAGATGAAACAGATAGGAAGACTCGATATGTCACGGACACAATGCTAAGAGGTGATCGCCTGCCGGTTGTATATTGCACCATATAATACGGGGAAGCACTAATCTTTTATAATAAAATTCAATTACTATTTGATTTAATTTCTCATATATGAATTTAACTTAGTTCACATTGGACGATGTACATGATTGAACCAAGATCTTTTATTGTATATTGATTGGGCTCGTTGTGGGGAGAAGGGTGAAAACCAATTAAGAAAATAATTGATTGAGTGTTTAATCTTGTATATATTTATTACTGCATCAAATACTTCTAAAAATTTTCATAACGTCTATCATAAAATATTTATCAATAATCCTATTTAATTTTTGAAATTTATGAAAATGGCTCTTACCATGTTTAATCCAAGCCGACAGGGTAACCTGCTTCATGGAAGATGATTCAAGTAATTCTTTCAGAAATTGATGATAAAACTTTAAGTTTTAAGTTTTACTTAATACATTTAATTCTTGTAGTGTCCTCGTCAATCCGATTCTATTTTGTGTGGATACTATATGCGTCAAATCGTTACATTACAAGTGAGTCATATTTCAAAAAAGGTATAATTCTCTGAGTTAAATTAAATTTATGTTTTCTGATTGTGTTAAAGTAAACACAAATAATAACTGAATATGTGTGATGATACATATACGTATCATGACTTGGAGGAAGTCTAAGAAGAGTAGGCAAGATATGTGGTTACTTATATTGATAGTAAGTAAATTTTTTTTTTAATCTTGTTTTCAATGTGTGTATGTCACGTACTGTGTTACATTTTTCTTATTCTCATTACAGGGTAGATCGAGTGAGAGCCCCGAAAATTGATGCATGGTATGCTTTAACTAGTATATTGTGTTAAAATTTTCTTTTTTTCTTTTTTGAATTTACACATGTTTTCATTTTGGTTATGTTTAGTGCTTGTTTTCTTTTTTGTACATGTTTGGTGCATGTACAAACACATGTATTTGAAATTTGAATATGAATATTTGGTGCATGTTTGATGCATGTACACACATGCATTTGACACAATGAGGGGTATTGGGAATTTGAATATGAAAATTGCAAGAGAAATTGCATGTCTTCACATTGTACTTTTAAGAACGTGCTTGTCATTTCACTTTACATCTGTATTGCCAGTTCATGTCTCTGTTCATAATTTTCACATGAGTTAATAGTGTGGGATGTCATGCTACGAGAATCAAAGCAACCATGCGGGGATCCAAAGTATTGGGAGCTCAAGCAAAAGAGGAATACTTTAAGGTATTCTCTGTTTGACGTTTATTTATTTGTAGTCCTGTACGCGATACTGGTCTTGTTACTTGTTGGTCTCTCGAAATGTGATATAAGGGTCTAAAAGGAACCCTAAGCGATTGGTGACAATACTATCTTGTTTCCTTGGCCCTTAGTTGCAATTGTACAAGAGATTGCAACTGCTCACTTTGAGCATTGGTGGAGGTGGTGTAGTATTGGTATATGTTTAGTAGGTAGGCATGGAAGGAGATATTGTGTGTGTGATGTCTTTATTACTTATTTCAAATTATCACTTCAAAATATCTATCTTGTTGAACCATTAAAAAGGTCTCTTCTACCTAATTTGTTCGGTTATCCTTAAGCTCAACGTGAAATTTAGTTCATCAAATATGTTACTGTATTTGGAGCTACTTTTATGGTTGATTTTGCTATTTGTATTGGATTTTGAATTAATGTGTACATGTTACATATATATTTGTATTGGATGCATTGAATTCTGAATTGCTATTTTTGTATTTGGTTCTGGATTGGATAAATATTTGTATTAAATTCTGAATTACTATGTTTACAGAAATATTGCTAAAACAAATTTAAAAAAATAACTAATATGTACAACGTCAGTTTAAAACCGACGTTGTATAAGCTTTTCACATCGGTTCTTAACAGAACCGACGCGAAAAGTTTACTTTGCACGTTGGTTCTACTAAGAACCGAAGTGAATTGTTTACTTTTCACGTCGGTTCTGTTAAGAATCGACGTGGAAAGTAACATTTTCAGTCGGTTAGTATGAGAACCCACGTGAAAAAATATCACTGACAGAACCCACATGAAAAGTTTTTTTTTATAACGTCGGTTATTTAAATAACTGACGTGAAATATATATTTTTAATGTTAGTTTAGGAAAGTTATGAACTTTTTACGTCGCCTGGATAGACGTAGGTTACTATTTTTCTTTAAGGTTAGCTTTAAACCGACGTGGTATCCTCTTTTTATAATAGTGTGTACACCACGATGACGACCGAGAGATGTAGCTAGAGTGATTTTGGGCTGAGCATGTGGAAGCTTTGGAGGGTGAGAAACGGGTGGTGAGTAAGATGTGGAAGGGATGGTTTCTAATTCCGGCTGAGACGATTGGCGCCATGGCGGAGACAAAAATGGATATGATTGGCGCATGGGGGAGATGAAGAGTAACCTGAAGCCACTGCAGAGTGGATTTGTGTTGTGGATGCTTTTGGTGTCGTGATTCTAAATATTATCGCTGAATTTATGCACATTTAACAAATAATTTGTAGACTTTGTCCCCCCTTTTAGCGTATTTCTATGTAGTTCATTTCTCTGGAAGAAATTTATTTTATTTTCTTTTTTCTTTTTTCTTTTTTGGATATATAGAGGCTTCCTCACACAGTGAGTGAAAAAAATAATCTTGGCAAGGAAGAGTAGTCTTGATATACCCAACCACAACTCATTATGCACATTAATTAGTTAATAAACCAGTCCAAGTATTTCCTTCATAGAATATATGGCTCCCCTGAAAACTCTGAAGATCAGAAACTAACATTGAATATCACCAGACCTAAACCCCGCAAGACCAGTAAGAGATCCTTCTCCATGCAACCAACATATCACAACATAGAGGCACCTTCAATTCATACACTCTGAGTATAAAATTCAAAGCAAGCCACTTGAATCGCTTCACTAGATGTAAACACAATAAGTTTAGCAAGCGTCCAATCTCTAGCTAAAAGAACAACATTTCAATCATTTCGACAAAGAACATCTGCACTAGTTATCGATTCACTCGTAACTAAACCATCAAAACTGATTTTAACTCCGCCATGTCGTGAGGGTGACCAATAAAAACTAGGTATGCTTATAGAAGATCGACAGGAGGATGGTAGATCACCCCAAGTTGACTCAAGGAAGGAAACGATCACAATTTCTTTTTTTCTCCAACATGAGGGAATTTTGTGAAAATTTTGGATTGATTTTTCTGAAATTGGAAAACTAAAATTCCCGAATTTACAGTTGCAAAGTGATCATAAGATTGAAGTATATACACATTTTTATTAGCAAATGCTAGCCCACTTCAGAAGTCTAAGCCCGGTACGCCCTTACTTTGGAAAAGAAAGGGTCTTTTGGTAATTTTGTAAACATAAGAAAACCCTATCCCACCTCTGCCAGCTATATATATACCTTCTCCAAAACCAAAACCTAAATCCCCAATTCTCAAACCCGCGTCTTGTAGCTTCCGGTGTGTAAATCTTCTTCTTTTTAAAGTCTTGATCTCTATTTTCCAAATTATTTAATTTTAAAATTTATGAGGGTATTGTTTTGATTATTTCTTTTAATTCATGGAGGCTATGATGCGTTAAACTACCTATTTTATGATGGGGAAATTTTTATTAATTTCTCCCCTCTGACTATAAGAAACCAATGGATCCTTCTGAGCCTTCTCTCTTTTTCTTTTTTGATTTTTTTTTCCAATAATTTTGTTTTGATTTAATCGCCGTTGATGTGATGATGAACTTTCACGGAATTAAATCGTGTCGACCAAAGAATTTTCCAGATTACAATTATCTGATCAACGGCTCAAAATCTAAAATTTCCAATTTTTATTTTTTTAATTAGTTTTGATTTTATGAAATTGTTGTGATGATCCGTGTACAATAAGCCGATGCTCTGGATCACGATAAGAGGAGGAAGGAAGCATGGTAGGGTACACGGAAACGGAGGAAATGGGTCCTCATGTCTGCTCGCCTTGATGCCTTCGGGCTTTGATAGAATGGGCCTGGATTCGACCCACATTTTTTAACTTTTTTGTTTTAACTGATTTTATCTTTGAATATATTTTTTTACATTAATTTATTTATGTTTTGGAGGAATTTTTTACTTTGTTTTTCAGGTTCTTCATCAGTTTATTTTTGGACTCAAATGTATGGATTTCAAAGTTTTGATGTGAGTTGCTGGAGATTGTTATGTGAGAGCAAATGACTTTGATGTTAGTTTTTGTAATTCTGTGGTTTAATATGTAATCTGATTATTATGAAAATGATTCTATTTTTCAGAGAATATAAATTTGTTTGTCTTGTATTAGACCATCTCTAACCCCCTCTCTATCTCTATATTTAGAGAGAGAAAGAGAGGGATATACTCCAATGACCCTCTATATATGACTTCTAAATTTAGAGGGAGCCTTTCCCTCTCTTTAAATTTAGAGAGTTGAGGGTATCTCCAATGCAACTCTCTATTTTTAGAGGGTTGTTTGAGAACATGCTGGATTATTTCCTCAATATATAGAGGGTTGTTCCAATATAGCCTTCTATTTTAAACAAATTATTTTTTAAATATTAATTTAGATTTTAATAAATTATTTAAGAGTAAATAATTATTAACAAAAATTATACTGTTAGAATCGTCTCGTTGTCTTTTTTAAATGAGACTAATATTAATTTTAAATTTCTCATTATTAAATATTGATAATACATTGAAATTAAAATATACTGAACTTGAAAAAAAATTTACATGTTTTCTGTTTGTAGTTCCTTTGGGGCGGGTTAAATAGATCCTCATGTATTTGCTTATTAAATTTAATATTATTGTATTATATTAAAAATAAACTAATTTAAAATTAACTCCAAAAATATTTAATATTAGTCCTATTTAAAATGCCTCGGCGAGATAGTATAATTTTTGTTAAATATTAATTTCTTTTAATTAATTTATTAATATTTAAATTAATATTTTAAAAAATAATTTGGTTAAAATAGATAGCTACGTTGGAGTAGCCCTCTATATATTGGGAGAATATTCTAGTATATTCTCAAGTAACCCTCAAACTCTATATATTGGGGGAATATTCTAGCATATTCCCAAGCAACCCTCTATATTGAGGGAATATTTTGATATATTCCCAAGCAACCCTCTAAAAATAGAGGGATGGATGCCTTTATGACACATAGTGTGTGTGAAGAATATTTTTGTTAAAAAATATTACTATTCTTGAATATTTACTGATTTTATTCTTGAATATTTTTTTCCACATTAATTCATTGATGTTGTTATTGTTGTAGGAGATTAATATTTTTATGTAGGTACTCTCGGTCAGTTTGTTTTTGGTTTCAAACGTGTGGATTTGAAAGTTTGATATGAGTTGTTGGAGAATGTTACGTGAGATCTACTGATTTTTATATAGTTTTGTGATTTTGTGTTTTTTATATAATACACAAATTATTGAAGATGTATTGTTCTTGACATGGTATGATATAATTTGGTCTGGGTTGCATGAGATAATAATGTATTTTTCTTACAAAAACGAAAAAAGAAAGTTTAAACAATTCAACATTTATATTCAAAAGAGTTTTTCATATATTTCCATTTTAGTTTCATTTCATCATCTGTAAACAAGTTTTTAAGAGTCTTAATCCCTCACAAGTTAACAGTTTGGTAATCATAAAAAAATTATCTTAAAAATTGAAAGACTAAATTTCTCAATACTACAATGAACTTTCATTCTTTTCTAAAAAAACTCTCTGGACTTTTAAAATCTTAATATACCATTACAAAGAATTTCTCAAATTTTAAAAAAATTAATAATAGTTAGCTCATTGTCATGTGCAATGCACGTTATTAGCTCAATAATGACAGTTAACAGACGATAATTTTTTGAATTTTTTGAATTTTTTTTTTTAAAGAGTGAGATCATAAAAGTATTGAGAAATTTAGCGATAATTTTTTTTATGATTACCAAACTGTTGTGTTATCTTGTGGGGACTTGAGGCTCCCAAAAATTTGTTTACATTGAAAGATTGTCAAGAATACTATATCCTCAATAACATGAGTATTACATAATCAAATACACATTACCTCAAGAATAAAAATAATAGATCGTGATCTTATTTAATGTATGATTTGCAAATATGAATTTGAAAATTATTCTTAGATCATGCTCTCATTTAAGACTCTTAGATATAAGTATGAGATACTTTAATCTGTAAAACTGATGGGATGGATAAGAAAATCTGAAAAGTCTACTATTTTAACGCACTCCAGCGGAGTAATTTTAACAAAATGAATCTTTAAATCCAACTGGCTCCAAATCCTACTTGTAGTTAACACTAATTAAAGTCTCATTGAGAGGGTAACTTGAGAATTATGCTCTGTGCAGGAAAAAAGGTAAGCATGTAACCTGAAACTGTTACAACAAGCCTTGTGAAAACTGGGATTTTTTCTGTTAACTCTACAAGATATCTCTGCCTTGTATGGGTAAAAGAGAGTATTAATTTCTTTTACAATGAAAAATCTAGTATAAAGAAACCAAAGTTCTGTTAACTTGTTTAGAAGTGAAAATGTGAGGCTGCTGGGGTGTTGGGCTTCCCAAACACAGCTGAATGCTCACTTGGTTGATGCATGGAGCAGCCTTCAGTGTCTCCTTCATTGCTTCTTTTGCTACATTCCTTGCATCCCTTTTAACAAAATCACAGATGAAGAAACAGAAGTAATTGAATTTCAAAACAAGAAATCAGAATATACTGATAATATAATATGGGGACGAAGATGAATAAGATACCTGTAGTGATCAAATTCTGACTCTAATTCAGATCGTGACATGTCTCACCGCATAAGAGGCGTCTCAAGTGAATAATAAATTTGACATATAAGTTGGACCATTACGGGTTCAAGGACAAAACCTTGTGCTGAGTACACACTCGACTCGAGGTCTCTCTCCAACATCTGCAACTGTCAGATCTCTCTTCGACTACATCTATCCGGGATCACACTCGTATATTCAACTCGGGCGGAACCATTCCACTAGTCGAAGGCCCCGACCCTTATAGCAAAGGCCCTTCAAGAAGACTTGCCTCCACTCTGAATATAGCTTAGCGGCATGATTCTCTGGTTCACGGAGTTAGTTATGCTATCAGATAATCCCCACATTCTAAATGTTTCAGCACTCGTATTTCGGTGGGAGCATTTATGTATAGTGATGGATATCTCTGCATATCAATCTCAAGAATCAGGTACTATAATCTGAGCAGCTATGAGAAAATCGCAACATGCAAATCATGCAGTTATAGAGATTTGAAATATCTGCGTCATCAATTACAATGTGACAAGATATTTATGCACATAGAGGTTGATTGAGATTTTCCTGCACACAAAATATAGAATATCAGATTGAGAAGTAAAGGTGTGCGAGGTGCTCAATACTATCCGCTGTAGCAAAGGCTATGCGGGTCGTGATCCTCAGGGAGGGACTAGAGATGGAAGCGTTTAAGTAAGATTCTCTAAAAATTATTTTCTTTTAGTTATTAAAAGGAAAATAGAAATAATATTTAAAGTTAGGTTAGGAAGAAGGCGTAGATTAAGAAGATGAAAAAGTGATAATTACAATGAGATGGGAAAGAAAGAATTTGAAGGAGAGGTGTTGGTGACTTAATCTAAAACAAGAAAATAGAATAAACACTTACCTTCGTATGGTCGATGAATTACGTGAAAACCTAACACGTTCTACCTTGCTTCGGAGGCGTTTGAACGCATAAACCATAGGATCGATCTCAGTCCCCTGTTCGCATTATATCATCAAGCTGGGTAAGAATGAAGTGATACGTACCTTGAGGAGGAGAACATCTCCATGAAGTATCGTTGGCACCACCAAGATTCGTTATACTTGTGCTTTGGAAATCACTTGTATGCTCATCAAAGACCAACAGAAATAAAATAGAAAAGAAAAAGAAAATAAAAAGGAAAATAAAGCAATGACACAAAAATAAATGTTACCTTTATTACTTGATACAATGGAAGAGAAGAGGAGCATACATCGGTGTCACTCTCAACATAGCCCTCTCCCTCACTTACATAAAAATTACAAAAAGCAAAGAAAACCTAAACTACAAGCCTAAGAAAACCCTAGATTTGGCCCTCTACTTTTCTGAACGCCGTTCTCGGTTGCACTGCAGGGGTATTTATAGGTGCAGAAAGAGGTAGAGTCCAGATCGAAATCGTCTACGAAAACTGGTCCCAGGATAAGGCTGAAATGCCGCGGAAACGCGGCTTGGGCCGCGTTTCCGCGGCCACGTGGCGTCGGTTGGCCACGCGCTTTGGCGCGTGGCCTCTCTTGGTCCGTCCATCTGAGCGTATGCTTCTGTAAGCTTGATCCTGGCTCTTTATCTTGGGATTTCGATATAACTTAGGAAGCAAGTTACCTCGATCTCAAATCTCCCAATATCTTTTTAAACGAATTTCCTTATCTTTGTACTCTATTCTTTGGCTTTTATCCTCATCCTGCAAGTATTTAGGGTTGAATAGAAGTCTATCCTTCCCTCTTCTTTGTATTTGCAACTTTTGCCCTTAGTAATTGATATTTGCAACTTTTACATTGGGCTTTAAACATGGACTTTTGGGCTTCTTTTGAGGCTTTATTCCTTTATTTTTATTTCTCAAGGCCTGCACACAATAAATAATAAAATATTAGTTAATTGTGCATGATTATATGAATAAATATGAAAATGTGATGGTAAATGTAATGATAAAAATACACTTTTCACTACCAATCACACCCCCACACTTATCTTTTTGCTCGTCCTCGAGTAAAAATCAAAAAGAAAAAGAAAAAGAAAAAGAAAACCTAATCTAACTAACTCACTTTCGTAGGAATCACGGTTGCACTTAGCACGTGCAACAAGCCGTTAAACCCCTAAGTTGCCCTAGAGGACGAGTGTTGTCTCGTGAGGGTTTTAGCGGATTACACCCACAAAATCTATAAAAAGGAAAATTTTTGAAATACTTGTGAAGAGACTAAGTAATCTATAAGTTTTTAGGATTATCATTTTTATTCATTCTTAAACTTAGTCTTTATAAAGTAAATTGTTATCCATTTTAGGTAAGGGTCAAAATTGAATTTTTGTATAGTCTTTTTCGTTACCAAAAATCATTAGCATCCTTATGAATTTTTACTAGGAATTCCTTAACTTGGACTCTCATGCCTCTTTATTATTATTATTTTTTATAACTCATCTAATTTTCTTTCGTGTAAGTATCAAGGCTTCTTGAGGCCCTCATACCTAACTAATTGACTATTAGATGTGTTAATATAATATTTTTTTCTTTTTCTTTTTCTAACATGTATAACTCATCTAATTTTCTTTTGTGTAAGTATCAAGGCTTCTTGAGGCCCTCATACCTAACTAATTGACTATTAGATGTGTTATTACATATAAAAATAATTTTTCTTAGTTTTCTTAGGCTTTCTAATCCACCCATATAGCGAACTTAAAGTCGGTGCTCCCAAACTAGTTGGTCTTAGGGCACCGGGTGAGAAAACACCCCACGGACTCAAATTCGAGTGAACTAGGCCACAAAACTAAGGACTTTATTTATAAAATCACCTTTAGGCGTGAATACTTATGCTTCTTGAGGCACATGTATCCAGCTTAATCAGTGAACTTCTTTTTTTCTTTTTTTTATTTTTTTTATTTTTACGAGGCACACGAGTCTTTGTCTTAGAATCCTAGATATTCATTAGGTATGCACATTTCATTAAGGTAAAAATCATGACTAATTACTTATTCAATTTCTCCTCCTATACCTAAAAATTAAACAATTTATTTATTTTGACCAAGTTTTTAGAAATCTTAATCATGATTTTCCTAATTCTTAAGACTAACTTAGATTTCTTTTAAAAGATAAGTCAAAATATTGTCCCTTTTTTTTTTTGAAAATTTTGTTAGTTTCTAACTATGTTAGTAAAGCCTCCCCCCACGCTTATCTCATGTATTGTCCTCAATGTATGAATGAATGCATATATGCATGAAAAAGAACAAGGGAAGGCAGAAGTTACCTTAAGGTGGTGGTTCCGGTGGTGGTCTAATTGGGCCAAGTGTTGCTACCCAATCAAGATAATGTGGTAGTTCACGGAGGAACCCACCAAAAATTTTTCTTGTATAACCCACAAAAATGTACGTATGATCATTTTTTAGCAATTTCACCCCATCAAATTTCCATAATTCATAATTATATTCAGAGTCAATTGTGTCAACCGCCTTGTCCCAAAATGGAGTGTGAAAAGATGGAATGATTGACTTGGACGTCGTAAGTATGGGAACGAATACCGACTCAGGAAAGAAACTTAAATCAAGTAAGGGTTCAGGAGTCGAGCTTGTTTCAAGAAGTGTGTCCAAGTCAAGAAGTTGAAACTCAAGTCCACAATCATCTTCCCACAATGGAATGTGACTCAATATTGGTGATTCAAGTTCAGGAATGATAGGTGTGGGAATCAAAACTGACTCTAAAAGATTACCTAAGTCGGGTAACAAAACAGGAGTCAATAATGATTTGGGAATTTGAACTTGATCACAGATTTGAGAATCTAGGTCACATATCTCATTGAGCTCAATATCATAAAAATGAGAACTTGCCAATTTATCCTTGGGACTTTCAAAATTACAAAATTGGTCAAGTTCAATATGATCATCAAAAATGGGTGATTTAAATTTATGATGAATTGGTACAGGATCCAATGTTGACTTGGGAAAAGTAAAATCAGGTGGAGACACCGGAGTCATTATTGAGTCAGTAAATAAAATTGAATCACCGGGTGGAAGATCATGATCATATTCATGCTCAAGTTCTATTTCAGGAAAGGAAAAACTTGCCAAGTTATTAAAATTTGAAGTTTCGGTAAGTTCACATGATGGCACTGAATTAGAATCTTATTGTCCAAAGCAACTTGGTTCGTCGGCTCTAAGAGAGTGGTCAGCTATATCAGAAATGGCCGAACGGTGAGAACGTAAAGATTGAACCATCATATCTATATCATGATCACGGGCTAATCTAGCCTGAGTCATGGCTGCAAACATCCTTTCATAGTTGATAGGTGCATCATGTTGTGATTGGACTTGAAAGGATGAAGTGTAATCGTGATGAAGTTGTGAGTCGGTGGACTCACGCATAATCATGTCTGCGATTGATGGTAATTGTTGCTTGGACTCATGCATACTCATCATTTCCTGGATAGATGGTAGTCTATTCTGACTGGGTGGATCTGAGTATGAATCTTGGGAATATTGTGGACAAGGTGGAGACGGAGGACAGGTCGGTTGAAAATTGGACTCGGGGGAATCAAAACCCCATGAACTCTGTGAAGAGTTGAAAATATGAAAATTATGGTCATAAGATGGGGGGTATGGGTTATATTCATTCGGATAAGACCATTCCGGCACACTAGGTTGGTCAAAGTTGTGATATGCCGGGTTGGTAATATCCGAAAAAGAGTTAGGTGTGTAATATGGATTAAAGTTGAAAAAATTATTATTATATGCCATATCACACCAACACAAACAAATAAAAAAAACAAACAAACAAAAAAAGAAAAAAATTCTAATCTAAGTTAGGGTAGACCTATGACCTAGACGACTCCTAGCTGGTTAGACTGTCCACAGGAGGTAGGGTGCAGACTTTGACCACAAGTTAATCAGCCAGGTCAGGGTAAGAGTGGTGGGAGGTTTTCCGTCAAAGACGTTCCTTAATTAAATAACCACCAATCTTCGGGCTTTCGGCCCTCAATTCCCTTCATAGACACTGATTTGGCAAGAGTCAAATTCCAACACTGTTCCCCCTTAGGATAATCTCCTAATTGAGTCCGAGATGTCCCTAGGGCCAACGTCTACTAATTTTTAGTTAGGCTTGGGTTAGTGAGTACTTGGAATATGATTTTTGGGCTAAGGAAGGGTGATGAAATCCCCACCTTATCTTGTTAATGGGTTATGCCCTTAAGATAAGTTTGTGCAAGTGTACAAGATATATAAATAAGATTCACTCAAAGCAATGAAAATCAACCATGAGATGAGTCCTATTCTACATGCAATGCGAACGTACCTTGCTCCAGCACTCTTCAACAGTAAAAATAAATGAATTGAAAAGACACGTGCCTAAAATGTAAACGTCTAATCAATTTTTTATCTTTTTCAACAAGTATTTTACTGTTGGTTTATTAGCAGTGTACAGGTTTATCACAGAACAAAATTTAATAGAGCAGTAAACAAATATTTCAATTCACAGCAACCTGCAGAAACCTTAGTCAGTAGTTCACTACTAAGGCCGCGGAAACGCGGCTATTGCCGCGTTTGCGCGGCACTGTAGTAGGCTCTGCTGCTCTGCCTTCGAGGGCAGATGCACAGAGTTGCTATATGTCCTTGCTGCTATAATTTTTCCTGTTCTCCAAACCTGCAAACAAAAAGAATAAAAGAATTAGTTAAATTTTTTTATTTCTTAAGAGAATACTTACCGTCCCTCCCCGGCAACGGCGCCAAAATTTTGATTGAGATTTTCCTGCACACAAAATATAGAATATCAGATTTAGAAGTAAAGGTGTGCGAGGTGCTCAATACTATCCGCTGTAGAAAAGGCTATGCGGGTCGTGATCCTCAGGGAGGGACTAGCGATGGAAGCGTTTAAGTAAGATTCTCTAAAAATTATTTTCTTTTAGTTATTAAAAGGAAAATAGAAATAATATTTAAAGTTAGGTTAGGAAGAAGGCGTAGATTAAGAAGATGAAAAAGTGATAATTACAATGAGATGGGAAAGAAAGAATTTGAAGGAGAGGTGTGGTGACTTAATCTAAAACAAGAAAAATAGAATAAACACTTACCTTCGTATGGTCGATGAATTACGTGAAAACCTAATACATTCTACCTTGCTTCGGAGGCGTTTGAACGCATAAACCATAGGATCGATCTCAGTCCTCTGTTCGCATTATATCATCAAGCTGGGCAAGAATGAAGTGATACGTACCTTGAGGAGGAGAACATCTCCATGAAGTATCGTTGGCACCACCAAGATTCGTTATACTTGTGCTTTGGAAATCACTTGTATGCTCATCAAAGACCAACAAAAATAAAATAGAAAAGGAAAAGAAAATAAAAAGGAAAATAAAGCAATGACACAAAAATAAATGTTACCTTTATTACTTGATACAATGGAAGAGAAGAGGAGCATACATCGGTGTCACTCTCAACATAGCCCTCTCCCTCACTTACGTAAAATTACAAAAAGCAAAGAAAACCTAAACTACATGCCTAAGAAAACTCTAGATTTGACCCTCTACTTTTCTGGACGCCATTCTCGGTTGCACTGCAGGGGTATTTATAGGTGCAGAAGGAGGTAGAGTCCAGATTGAAGTCGTCCACGAAAACTGGTCCCAGGATAAGGCTGAAATGCCGCAGAAACGCGGCTTGGGCCGCGTTTCCGTGGCCACGTGGCGTCGGTTGGCCACGCGCTTTGGCGCGTGGCCTCTCCTGGTCCGTCCATCTGGGCGTATGCTTCTGGAAGCTTGATCCTGGCTCTTTATCTTGGGATTTCGATATAACTTGGGAAGCAAGTTACCTCGATCTCAAATCTCCCAATATCTTTTTAAACGAATTTTCTTATCTTTGCACTCTCTTCTTTGGCTTTTATCCTCATCCTGTAAGTGTTTAGGGTTGAATAGAAGTCTATCCTTCCCTCTTCTTTGTATTTGCAACTTTTGCTCTTAGTAATTGATATTTGCAACTTTACATCAGGCTTTAAACATGGGCTTTTGGGCTTCTTTTGAGGCTTTATTCCTTTATTTTTATTTCTCAAGGCCTGCACACAATAAATAATAAAATGTTAGTTAATTGTGCATGATTATATGAATAAATATGAAAATGTGATGGTAAATGTAATGATAAAAATGTACTTTTCACTACCAATCAGAGGTTCATCGAGAGAGCATCAGATCCAAGATGTTGTAAACACTATAATATTTCGCAGAATTCATTGTAACCTTGGGAGTATAGTGAATTCTCTCTTCCCTCTCTAAGATTTTTCTCAATTTAGGTTTTCACGTAAAATTCTTCTGTCTCCGCCTGCTTAATGTGTTGAAATATTCAATTATCACCTAAAAATCAAGATGTTCTCTCGCTTGTAATAGGAGGTAGACTGTTTGATCAATCATGCCAGAAAATCTCCACCACAAATTGGTACTTTCATTGAGATCTGAGTCTCAACGCTCAGATTCCTCCCCTACCAAACTCATCTTCAAAAAACCTCTCCAACAAGCCATGGTCCTAAAGAAGCAGCCGACCACCAGCGAAGGGACCACTTCTAAGGGCAAATCCTTTGCCACTGCTGGGTGCATTGTTTCTCCGAATGACCTCAACCTTGATCCCATCAAAGAAGAGGTGGTCCCGCACATTCGCAGGGGGAGCCGTAGACATCCATCCGCCATCAACTTGCGAAGCCAACTCCTTCAAATGTTCGTTGACATGGAGGAGATGATGAGCAGGGAGCCCTATTCAACCGCGAGCGAGAGCGATCATAACAGGATGGAAAAAATGCTGCCCGTGAGCAAAAGGAGATGAAGCGCCTGAATGACCAACTCCTCACCTAGATCCTGGCTCTCCAGAACACCCGAGGACTGCCTCCATCATCAGAAAGGCCTACTGCTACGGAGGCTACAAGTGGCGAGCAGTCTTAAAACTGGAGGCATCGCAAAGCAGCCACCCTCACTCCATCGGAGCAATCTGATGACGGGTCAAGTTCACCTCATCCCTGCACGTGGGATAGGCATGATTATTTTTAGAGGAAGACTAGGAGTTCATCCATGTTCAAGATCTCGACAAGCTTATACAAAAGTAAGTCAGAGAGGCGAAGATGCCACATCACGACAAACTCAGAGCCATCGCCCCCCGATGCATCCAACTCCCATTTCTCCGAGGGCATACTGAAATATGAATTTTTCAAAAAGTTCATGATTTCGACCTTTAATTGCTATTCCAGTCAGAGCGATCTGGTCTAGCACCTCCGCCAGGATCAGGACAAGATGGTGATCCATTCCAATAACGACTCCATCTTTTGTCGGATCCTCCCCTCCTGTTTGAAGGGAGTAGCCTCCAACTGGTTCTACTCCTTTCCGTCATGCTCAATCCATAGCTTCGGAGATCTCACCAAGTTGATCCTCGCTCAATACTCTTCCCGTCAGAAATTTAAGTAGAACAACCATTACCTCCGCTCCGTCAAGATGAGGACTACCGATGGCCTCAAGGCGTTCATTGGTTACTTTCAAAATCAGCTAGCCGAAGTATATAATTGTAGCGAAGATGCTGTAACGCCCCGACCCCGCAGATACGGGGATGTTATGGCGACGTACATACGCAGAGCGGAAAACCCTCACGTACGTACGCTAAGCCTCAGTACAATAAATAACCGCCATATATACATGAGTTCCAGCATGAAATCAGTACAAGAATACCTGCAGAAAGAGGTGAGTGATCATAACAGATAGGAAAACTGGGAGAAATATGATAACAGAAATAAAACACAACAATACCTATGAATGATCTCGATGAAGAGTCTCCTATGTGATCCAAGGCACTATCTGATGATATGGTAACTCAGATCTCCAACCTGGGCATGCAAACTTAGGGTCGTCAGAAAGCGACCTAGTGAGTGGTAAAATGAAGGAGATAGTAATAGATACAATAGTAATACAAGCACGATAATAATATAGAATACATGATGTTGTACAGTAATACCATAGAATAACCCTATACAAAGCAGTAGAAATTTATAAACATGTCATCTTTTAATACCATCGCTACCGGTCATCTTCGGGTCATGTCTATAGTCATCTAACGTAGCCAGTTTATATACTCAATACTGTTGTCTAGTGATGACGTGATAGAAGTGAACAGGCAGGTGGGCATATGCAATATAACCACAATACTGTGTTGTGCATATAAAGGAATAATGTCTGCAAGGTATACAGAAAACAGAATAGATGCAATGCAGAACATGCGTCGTATGCCACCACAGAAAGAGTAACATATACCAGGCAAAGTAACAAGTATACATGTAACATAATATCGGATAAATGATCAGGAACAATAACAAGTACAACTAAACATGGATCAGGCAAATCATGTCAAAGTCATGTAATTTATACAATAATAGAAATCAGTACCACCTGGTATTTTAATCAATCTCTTCCAGTGTCCCATACCACTGGCAGTTCATACTGGAGCCCGCACTCCAGTCGAACCCATCCGGACATGGCCTACGGGTACCATTAACCAACCGAGAAAGTGATCAAATAACAAATGTTCCCGACGTCACTATTGTGTATACTGTTTTATTATGTTACTTGAAAACCCATGGTCGAGGAGTTCTTATCGGGTAGATGTATCCCGTGCATACCCAGGATCACGGCCTTAAACAAACCCCTGGCTGCTGAGACCAGGGCCCTCCGCTAAGAGGGGAGCATGAAACAAGTAACGAGAGCTCATTGAGCAATTGGTAGGTAGCACTACCGTCCCCTGCAGTGGGAGAACAATATGGATCCAGTACATCACCTGATAAGATCTAATCAACCGTAAAGTCTCCCCCATACCCTAGTTAGCTTTATGATCTGATATGTCAAGTATACAACGTAACAAGAACAAATACAATACATGATACGGGTAACATGATAACCGGACCTGAGCTCTGTTAATAGCATAGAACAATATAACGGGAAACGGGAACAATATAACGGGAAACGGGAACAATAGATGTGGGATTCCACATATTGCATATCAACCGCGTTCATGTCCAGTAACGGGAATGTCCATATCAATAACAGGAAACAATCATATAACATGAAGACGGTAACATGGAACAATAATACATGTAATATGAATGGAGAATCATATGACAAGAATAGAGAAACCATATATGCATGTGTAACAGGGATATAGAAACATGACATGCATGTGTAACAGTGTTATGTAAACATGAAATGCGGTAGTCCGTGCATTGGTCTATCTGTGTACCAGTGAAACATCTATGTGTAGTAATAATCCGTGTAATACCTCTGTGCTAGTGCCTGTCATAACGGTGATCAGTGCATCCATGTAACGAGGATATCACTATAAACTGACAGTATCCAGTGTACTAGAGTACCCATATCAGTAGGTCACAAACATGCAGTACTAGTGTCGTGAATCTCAGTATCTACGTAATGGTGAGACGTGTACATGAAACTACATGAAAGACCGATGTCCAAAGTAACCGGTATATACATGCACTACGGTGCTTAATGTACCAGTGGGTCGGTAAGGGTGACAGTGGAACAGTGACAAGATCCTGTATAATGAAGTACGCGTGTCTTGGTGTACATGTAGCCGTGTGGTATAACCAAACGTGTATCAGTGGACATGTAGTTGTATTGTGGAACCATAATAGTGATCCATGAGGGAACAGTGTCTCGTGGTACGTTTTACTCAGGAACATGATTAACTTCAGAAATATCGTTAACTAACCAATCATCCCGTATCAGGTTTTATTATGTTTTAATTACAAGGATTTCCATTAATCACGTTTTATTAAGGAAGCAATCAAGCATTTTCACTAAATATGATAAAAATATAATTTAGAAAAGAAAATCACTCACAAACTAGCCACAGGAAGGTAGCTCTCTTTCCCCCGATCGCAACGGATGCAAAATCGTCCAAATCGGAGTCCGGATGCTCCCGATATCGCCCGAACGCTAAAAATCATAAAATGGGGTTAAATATGTCATAATAATATTTAAATGCAATTAATAAATAGAAGCAGGGGGTTTTCCTGCAAGTTTACCTTTATTGGGTTTCGGATGCGGGTTTGGTGAGATAACGTGTCGGGTTTGGATCCAATACCCAAACCCGTTTAACTTCAATTAATGGGTAAAGGGTTAACGGGTTATTGGGTTTCAATTGAACCCAATCGGGCTTAATGGGTTTGGGTTCTAACCCAAACCCACAAAGGAAAAGAGGAGGAGGAGCAGAAGCTTGCTGCTGGCTCCTGCGCCGTCGGCCGGCCAGCCCAGCTGGCAGGCGGCGCCGGCTGGCCTGCCGGCGGAGGTCCCGGCCGCCGGCGGTGGTTCGGCTCCGGCCGAGCAAGTGAGTGAGTGTGAGAGGGTGAATAAGAGAGAGAGAGAGAGAGGGGGTTAACAGGAAAAGAAAAGAAAAGAAAAGGAAAGAAGGGGAAGAAGAAGAAGAAGAGAGGGAGGCGGTGGCGCGGCGGCGGCCGGCCACCGGCCGTGGCGCGGCGGCGCCAGCCGTACTGGGCGCGGCCTGAGGGTCGCGGTCGGCGGCGGCGGCCGCTGGTGACGGGTTGGCTGCCCTTCGGGTCTGTATAGAGAGAAGGAGAAGGTGTTGGGGGGAGAGAGAGAGAAGAGAGAGAGAAATGGGGGAGAGAGAGGAATTGTTTGAAATTAAGAGAGAGGGAGAGAGATTTGAAGAGGAGAGAGAGATGAGGCGGTTGGGTTTAGGCTGTGGAGGAGAAGTGTGTGGAAGAAGATGGAAGAAGAAAGAAAAGAAAAAGAAAAATTTTTAAAAAAAATAATATTTTATTATTATAATATTGGCCCAATATTTGACCAGCTCCGAACAGTGCTCAAAAATTACAAAAAATAGATAATATTATCCTAAGACATAATATGAAAACAGTTTGCTAAAATTCAATCTAGTTTGCAAATTAAAAATCCCGGAGTGTCTTGCCAATATCGGGCGACACCGGTTTGGCCGGATTTTCGATAAATTCAGAAAATGTCCCAAAAATACCCTAAGATAGATACTACGATTCTAAGACATATGGTGAAAGCAGATTCTCAAAATACAACTCCGTTTGTAAAAGAAAAATCGTAAAGCCTTATCGGTCGACACCGCTACAGAGATTTGCCAAAATAATCCAGAAAATTCCAGAAACTCCTGAAAAATCTAAAATATTAGAAAATAATTTTGAAACTGAAATCAGCTCAATCGGACTACCATGGAGGTCAAAGCAATTTTATACGTCGTATCACGTACTGATACGGTGATACGTACACCAGGGATCAGGGGGTTACAGATGCATTTGCTCTCGCATTCATCAATGGACTATGGGCATCCGTCCGCTATACAAGCATCTGGTGAAGTACAATATCACCTATTGGAGTGAGGTCCTCTACCGTGCCCAACCACACATCCTATTAGAGGAAGCAATGAAAAGATCCATCAACTCATCTTTCAACCGCGACGATGATGAAACAAAACTGTAGCTGCAACACGAAGACCCCTTTGTCGACATCCAGGATGCAGATAAGGCTCTTTTAAGAAGAAACTATTATCGCACCCTCAGCAGAGCCCACTTCGAGCCTATCGAGTGGATGACAACTTCACCACACTGAAGCTTCCGATTCAAGATGTCTTCAAAACCATCAAAGATCAACCCTGGGTAAAGCGTCCGGAAGCAAAAAACACACGACCTTGCTCATCTCAGAGTGAAGGACTCTACTCCTTCCATGATAAAATAGGATACCAAACTTCTCAATGCCGGTCTCTCTGTAAGTACATTGAAGATCTTGTTCAGCAGGACTATCTATAAGAGTATAACCTTACACCCGGAGCCTCTTTCGAGACAGAAAGACAGTAGGAGACCCCGTCTCCGAGTCAACTGCAACACATGATCACTCAATAAAGAGCGATTGACTAACACCAACCCGACAAATGAGAGTAAGGAAGTTCCTCTAACGAATAAAAGTTTCTTATATCTCATTAACTTTTTAGGTATTTTATTAAAATCATTTAATAAAAATACACTCTGATTCTTAACGGCTCTCTACACACTTCACATGATTTGTCAATCCGCTCACCAAATCCCATGCGGCCTATTCATGTGCACATCTTCCTGGAAACTTCTATTTGTGAGTTCCAAGGAGGGAAGCCCCCACTAGAGAATGATAATGTCGGTATTCTTCTCTGAGATCACTCTGACTCATCCCGATGCACAACTACCATTTAAAAGGTTCATCCCCATCTGGCAACTGCCTTGAATCATCCCTGATTGGACAACTACCCTTCGAGAGGCTCATCCACAATCAGATAACTGTCACCCTCACGACTTATCTCTAATCAGACAATTACCATCCAGAAGGTTCATTCCCAATTAGGCTACTACCAGTTTGTCTGTGTTCTGAGGAGGGAAGCCCCCAATTAAGAATCGTAGTATAAACACCTGTCTCTGAGTTCCAAATGCTTATCCTCAATTAAGCAACTGCCCCCAAAGGCTTATCCTCAATTAAGTAACTAACTGCCCAGCTCTGCAGCTGAAGGCTCCCCTCACTCGAAATCTTATGCTTGTGCATTTCAAGAAGGAAAACTCCAGCTTAAAAACAATTACACCAACATTAGCCTCCGAGTTCCCATCAACTTGCTCTCCCAGTAGGGTTAGCCATCCATTCAATCGTTTCTGTGACTGAAGTTCTCACTTCACTTGGAGGTCGCTGCCTAGCGGCCCAGTGCGACTTCGCGACTGAAGTCCTCACTTCACTTGGATTTCAGCGCCTCGTGGCCCAGTCCATCTCCATGACTGAAGTTCTCACTTCACTTGGAAGTCAACGCCAGCGGCCCAGTTCATCTCTGCGACTGAAGTCCTCATTTCACTCGGAGTCCAGAGCTTAGCAGCCCAGTTCATCTCTGCGACTGAAGTATTAGCCGAAGGGTACATTCGCTCTTTATTTTGATGATTCTAAAACTCATATAGTTTGTGATACTAATTATCTTCAAAGTGTTTTTATACACATATTTCAAGAGTGAAAGTTTTCAGCTTCCAAAAAGAGATTCATGTAACTGAACTCAAGATTAAAGAAGATGCATATGAGGATGTCCACTCAAAATTCTTGAAGATCAAATCTACTCTTGTATTCGTCTAGCGTAAGATTTTTTTTTTTTAGTTTGTTAAAGTTTAGTATAATGAATTGTTGCTCAAGAGAAGATCACACACACACAAAAGTTTTACAAAATTATTTTTATGATCTTTATATTGTTTATGATATATGATTAAGTTTTCTAAAAATATATTATGTTATATGTTTACAAAGTAATTTTATAAAATAAAAATATTTTTGTCCAGGTATAAGAACTGTCGACAGAGGTCTAGGACCTATTGACTACTGATACTTAGTACACAAGGTTGAGATAGCCTCTGCTGTCGACCGTCGTATATAGTTATCGACAAGGAGCAACCCGAGAGTTGATACGTTCTCAGACTGTTGACAAACAGCCTCAGCTGTCAATAGTTCTTGTGTTACTTTTAGAAAAATATGACCACTGTAAATTGGTCGTCGAAGCTGTCAACAGATAGACAGTCAACTTGCCTGATTTGTTTTCCCAATGGCTCTTTTTGTTTACAAAAATATCCAGGTTCATTTGAACTGGGTTTTTCATGTTTTTAACATGTTTTTCATAGCTGCAGATACTGGATTTTCATCTATATACTTCTCATATATAAAGGATGTTTGTAATAGAAGAGATAAAAGTTTTTACACAAGTTTTGAAAGAGAAAATTAAGTTTTTTTAAAGAGCTTTCAATCTAAGTTTTCAGTGCTATTCAATATTATTCTCTCCACTTTTCTCACACTTCTTCCTGAGCAAGCAATCCTCTATACTAAGCTATAGAAAAAGTGTATTTGAGAGTGTTTGTGGTCTTGTGAAGATCATCAAGTAGTGTAATTTATTATTCTATAAGAGTTCCTCTTGGAAGAAGGGTAGTAAGCTGGAGTTGTGACTCCAGATCTTGCGTGATCAAGCTCAGTTGTAATCAAAGTTATTATAATGAAAACCTTCATTGCCATGTAAGCGGGGACGTAGAGCAAGTGGCTCAAACCTCGATAATCACTTTTTGTGTTTATGATTGGTTTGCGTTTGATCTCTCTTACTCATTTATTTCATTGCTGATATATATACTTGTTATCATTATCCTGTTTGAACTCTTCACATCAAGAAAGCACTTGCGTGCCTCAACTCTTATTTTAAGAGGAATCACGAGGAGAAGTTAGATCCCTTCACTAGGTATATGACTTCAATTCTTGATACTTCAGTATTAAGTTTATTGTTGAGTATTTTCATTTTTTAGTTGTTATTTACTTGTGTTCTATCTTTCCACTTTAATTTTTGTATCACCTATTCACCCTCTCTAACTGATTTTCAATTAGTATCAGAGCTTGGACTCTTATTTATAGGCTTCAACACCTAAAAGTGATCCTATGTGACTCACAAATTTTTGCTACACACACATAGTAGATAACATCAAGATCTGACCCAAGTTTGATGGACTTAACTTTTCCATTTGAAAAGTTAATTTGACTGTTTTCCTACAGTCATTAGGAAGCCGAGTAGTCAAGGTTATTACCAAGCCGTTTGTTATCCCTAATGGTGATGAGGACACATGGGCTCACTGTGCCCTATTGCAAGCACTCAATGACAATTATATTTCTAGAGTGATAAATTGCAAGTCTACCTATGAGGTTTGGAGTAATATCGGTGTTACCCATTAGGGGACCTCTCAAGTGAAGAGAGCTAAGATTGATTTATTACGTTCTCAATATACGAATTTTAATATGAATGATAATAAGACTATTAATGACATGATTACAAGATTTACAAAAATTACTAATGGTCTTTCTTCTCTAAGTGACTCCATTGACAATGATCAAAAAATTAGAAGGGTAATTTGAGCACTACCTCAATCTTGGGAAGTCAATTCCACCCTTGAAGGAGTTGAACAAAAAAGATGAAATGGATTTCATGGGTCTCATCGGAAGCTTAAAGACCCATGAGATGGAAAAAAGTTAGAAAAGATAAAACCCCACCAAAGAAGAAGAATATTATTTTCAAGGCCACTCCAACCTTCTCCGATGATGACGAAGAGCTTGAACAAGATGACGATGAAGAACTATCTTATTGTAAAGGACATTAGAAGAATGTTCCACAAAAAAGGTGATTCAATACCCGCAAAAGGAGATGGCAAGGCAAAGAAGAGAGAAGAAATAAAATTGGTCCTTGCTACAGTTGCAAGAAACTAGGCCACCTCATTGCGAATTATCTTGAGATGAAAATGAAGGCTTCCGCATTGAAGAAGCCATACAAAAAGAAGGTAATGAAGGCTACTTGGGATTCAGAGAGTGAATCTGAGGAGGACATCGACATGTCGAATGTTTGTTTCATGGCTCAAAACAATGAAACGACTTAAGGTAATTCCTGAACCTATCTTAGACAATTCTGAGTTATCTATAGATGAATTTGAGATGCTTCTGAACAATTGTTTAATAATTATGATATTTTCAAAATGAAATTTTTTAAAATGAAGAAATAAAATGAGGTTTTACAAAATAAATTGAACGTTGTTTTAAAAGAAAAAGAAGTGACTTCAAATGAAAATATTTCTTTGAAAAAAGATTTTGATTCTTATAAAATTTCAGGTAAAGCAAACTTCCTTGCATTGATGATAATGAGATTTCATTAATAAAAAACAGAATTAATACTTTGAGTAATGTTTTAAAAAAATGTGAGTTTAATAAAGCTAAATTAGAAGCTAAGCTTTCAAAGAGGCAAACTCAAAGAAAACCATCACTGTTTCACACACGCATTATACTCATCATGCTCACGCACAAACACAACATACTCATCATGCTCATTATGCTCACACACATCATGCTTTTATGTATGCGAATATGTACTCATGCACCTACTGTGACCGAAAAGGTCATTTGATAAAATTTTGCTATGATAGATTAAATATTGCAAATGATCATGTTTGAGTTCATAAGACTAACATTATAGGACACAAAAAGATTTGGATACCAAAGTCAACAAATATTTTAAATGACATAGGTACGCGCTAAGCTCTAAATCATGTGTTAGAGGAATATCCTTACTAGAAAATTCACTATTACAAAATTATGATTAAATCAATGCTGCTTTTCAACGTCCTAAGAATGATCCCTACGTCTCAACGTACAATCTGAGGTGGATAAACCATCCTAACTTTTCTTGAAATCAAGAGACATATCAAGGATGTCCAACCTCCAATTCGAATCATCCACATGGGACAAAATTTTCAAGAGCTAATACGGGCCCATACTTAACTCAAAATTCAAACTCTTTTGTGAATTCACACAACAGTCCATTCTTTTCCAATTCATCTCTCACCATAAATCCACCATTCCCACCATTAGATTTTAGTAACGATTAAGTGATAAGGTTTAGCACCCTAGAGAAAGGTTTAAAAGCTTTAATTAAATCTTTCACTCAAACAACTTCTAGCCTAAACACCTTCAAGCAAACTCGGGGTAGCTGCTCAATATCAATTCTCAAGCCATAGCCCAATTAGATAGTCAGTTAGCTACTATAGACTGTCTAAAAATCATTGAAGACAAGCCATCAGATAGCAAAGTCTATACTTCAGACGCGAGGATAATTAAAGCCATTTATGCAACGCTAAGATGCAGAGCTCAAAGCCTGCGTCCCAGAATCACTGCAATGCCAAGATGCAAAGCTCAAAGCCCGGTCTCAATATCACCCAGTGTTAAAACGCGAGGCTGGAAGCCCACGTCCCAGCATCACCGCAATGTCAAGACACAGAGCTCAAAGCCCACGTCTCAATATCGCAGTGTCAAAACGCGAGTCTCGAAGCCCGCGTCCCAGCATCACTGCAATAGCAAGATGCAGAATTTGAAGCTCGCGTCTCAATATCACCACAGTGTCAAAACACGAGGCTCGAAGCCCGTGTCCCAGCATCACTACAATGCCAAGACGTAGAGCTCGAAGCCCGCGTCTAACAAAGCTCGAAGCCCGCATCTAACAGCATTTCAATGGTTACACGTAGAGCTCAAGCCTGTGTTTCAACTGCAAGTGAGCTCCACATCTCAGTGGTAACTGCCCTCATTATCAGGTCAGTTACCATCTACGTAATGAGGGGAGTTAATCCCCATTATGGAAGATTTTTAGGGGACAGTTTTACCCTAAAAACCCCTTATAAATAGCTCAGTTTGCTATTAAAAAGAAGAAGAAAGAATTTTGGTCAGTCGAATTGGGTCGAATTTGATCAGAATTCAGCTGAGGAATACTAAAAAAAGAGTAAAACTCTTCTACCAACTTGCTAAGTCCAAGTTTTTTTTCCCAAGTCTCTTTGAGATTTCATTGGATATGAGCTATTCTACTCCGCTCGTGATCCGAAGAGAAGATTCCCAGAAGAGCTTGACATTCACCCGGTCAACGAAAAATAAGATTCACTTTCCACCACTGCATAAAGAACCCAACCTTAAATAAAAGGGAGATCCAATCATTCTCCCCTCTTTTGTAATCGAATTATTGATCCGTTATAATTTTCTTTACAATCAATAAAGAATTTACACGCTTTCAATTTTTCTGAGAAACAAGAGATGGCTACTCTGCTGGGGACTACTTTCTCCACTGATGAGCAAGTTGTGGCGCAAGGTGACGTCACCTTCATGAAAAAAATGATCGAGTCACTTGTTGTGAAATTTGACTAGGCAAAATATGAAGAGTTCCTTTCTTTTGGCTCTAAGAGCCCTAGGGTAGCATGACAGTACCGCAGGGTCTCCTCAGAGGTCCGCTCTCAAGTCCCTTCGGAGACTTTCCCGAAGATGACCTGCGCAAACAACGCCATTTCTGACAGCATTGCGTGCTTGACGCGCGTCAATGTCTCCTACGAGACTCGCAAGGCCAATGTCATTGAAGGTCAACTAGCCACGCCTTCCTCTTCGTGTTTGTCAAAGAACGCGACTTTCGTGTTTGTCAAAGAACACGACGTTCATGTTTGTCAAAGAACGCTACTTTCGTATTGTTGATGAAGTGTGACATCCATATTTGGGGTTGAAACGTGACCCCCACCTTTGGTTAGAAGTCCACATTTTTTAGGCTTTTCAGTGATTTTAGACACCCCACATCCACAAAACGGTCCATTATGTTCCACACTCTAGGATCTAGACATGTAGGTCCAGAGTTGTCAAAAAGCAACACAATAATGCGTAAAATGAAGCAAGTGGTGTACACATGCAATCATATATGTATAAGATTATTGTGACGTGAGCTCAGTCATGCAAGCACAAGCCAGTAAATAAAAAAAATCAGGAAATAATACAGTAAACACATACATGGTATCATGCATGTGATGAGCTATATAGTATAATTATAAAATAATAACAATCAATATCGCCTGTTATTTAAATTATTCTCTTCCAATGACACATACCACTGACAATCCATACTGGAGCCCGTTCTCCAACAGAACTTATCCAAACAAGACATACAGGTACCATTATCCGAAGGAGAGAGTAACCAAATGCCATACACTCCTGACATTACCATTGTTGGGTTACTAAATGTATCAAGTACTAAGTCTGAATGATTAGTGCACTAAGGATGTGATGTGGGACGCTAGAGGTGCCCCCTACGGGTCCCAAGTAGTGACTCCCATCACGTGTGTGGCGTGACACTTTGTCCTATATGACACTTAGCTTCACACACTATTTCATTATGATCAAGTAGCATGAGTGTCAAATCAATGTCAGTGAGGAACATTCATGTCACACATTCGGGTTTAACCACATAACAGTGATACAAGTACGTGAAATAATAGTGTAACATGAAACTAGTATTGAACCAATAATTAAAATCAAATTATTATTATATTATTAAGACTCGTCTGACTCATATGTTTGGCATATTTTTAAGCGTCCCAGCACACATACATCCACTTATGAGTAAGATGAGATTGGTTATTGAAAATTAATGGAGGATCAATAAATTATGTTTATAACGGGTCCCATACATACCCGGTATAACGGCCTCAGGAGCATCCGGTACTGAGTCAGAACCTGCTGCTAAGCAGTATGACTCTTATTTTTATGCCCTGAATAGGAATGAAATTTGGAGCAGGGGTGCCAGTACACCCCACCAGAACACTTGGTAGCCCTCAGGTAGAAGTGAAGTTTCAGTTGCACGACATTTGATCATTATAAATATGCATACATATTGTGTAACGGTCCCAGGTTTAATTACCTCAAAATCCATAATCATCAATCATATCGCTCGTTAATCAGAATTACTAAAGAAATTTCGACAGCATCTCCTCTGAAATATAGACTCCATCTCAATATAATAAATTACATTTCGGCAAATATCAGCCTACTTATAAATTTCAAACTTTCATCATATAATTCATCTCAAAGTAAATCAAATAACATATACATAGGAATTTCTTTCCTTGATATATATATATTCTGACCCAAACCATTTATTAGCTCAACTCAATATACAGACTGCACATCGTCATATTTAATTCCCATTTATCAAAATGTAATACTATCTACTGCCACTAGCACTAACTCACAATTACTAATAATACCAAAGTTTACAAAAAGGGAATCATATTCTATCATAAAATACATGCAATGTCTCAGGAGGACATCTTTTCAGCTCTAAGCCGGATCTTCGCCTTGTCGGAACCTGAAACCATCAATCTGTGGTGGGGTGAGCTCAACAGCTCAGTGAATGAAATCAGTCAAAATAGAGTTTGTATTATCTACCATTGTACTTCAAGTATTATGCAGTTGAGTAATGTCAAAAATCAGTTTCAATACTTTCTACTTATAGTTGATACTATAACTTATGAATCATAAATTCCTTCTATTATCTGATACTTCTATATGTATTCTTCTGGATAAACGTGACCAATATTTCATTAACATACAATATCAATGATTTTGCAATACTTGACCTACTCGTTATTCTCTTATAATCACCTCTCTTGTTTCCAGTTTAAAGCATGTTCATATTTCACCTATAAGTCATGGTCACAGCACAACTCTTGGAGAGCCTAATCTTACTCACTAGATTAGTTATAGTTCATTATGGTACCTACCCCAGTATACATATGACATCACCCACTACTCATGATAGTATCCAATTATAACTGTGTGTTCATACATGAAAGAATACGAGACACTCACATCCATATACTGGATGTCACAACAATCTATTTACCGATGTCATAGACAATTATATGCATACACTAGATGCCATACATATTAACATCCTTAATTTGGATATCATAAACTATCATCGGATATCATAATTAGTCACATCCATATACCGGATGTCATAACTAACCACATCCATACACTGGATGTCACAAATATATATTCAAGCATAATTCAATAAAATAATATCAATACTCTCCTTCGATCACCTCCAGTTCAACCCGGTCCCTTCTTCTGAAATAACAATACTCCCCTTCCATCAACTCCGGTTAAACCCGGTCCCTTCCTCCAATACAATAAATAACAACAATACTCCCCTTCGATCACCTCTGGTTAAACCTGGTCCCTTCCTCTAAGACAATACATGATATCATATACATACTTATCTATATTTCTTATCACAAAAGTATTCACATACATACCGATGTGTCATACAGTCAAGTTCATGTGATTTCATTTCTTAATTCATTGGTTTCAAGGAATTTTTATCATTTTTAAGAGGTACCAAACATACATATAATGCATTCAACTTAATGATCCCCAATATCGACCGATCAAATTCTGATTCGTTCGTAGTACCAGTATTCGCTTTTCCTAATCATAATACTTATTCACCTTTTATCATTTAGTTAACATCTGGGATCCATCATCATTTGTCTCTTTTACCCTCAGACAGTCTGCCTATTGGTTACAACTTGATTTAATTTAGAATTTTCTCATCACTTCTGATACAAGTGATAGTTACACGACAATTCTGATATCAATAAATTATTACACTTTTGATATTATAAATATCATTTATTTCAAGTAAGGACTGATTTTACTACTTTTGTTTGGTACAGCCCAAATTTACCCCAGGTTCCACGAATACCGGTGTTAACGCTACTGACTTCTATACATCATGTTTTGTTGTTACTTACTTCTATCTTCTAGTTCCAAACCACACAGTCAATTACTAGCCAAATCATCATCTGCGTTCGCATATGAATCAAACTACATACATATATACATGCATACACGTACACATATCACTTAACAATACTGGATTACTAATCCTATGGACACGACGCTCAATCTTTCGTCTGTATCATAAACTTTCAATTGTTAAGATAATTATCTAACTCTTACCGGTTAGATATAATCGGTGTCACTATAAAGATGTAACTTTCAAACTTAATAGAGGATTCTGATGTTCTGATAAATCAATTATAAGGATACCTGGAAGTCTCCGGTGTATAGAGTAGGCATACTAAAATACTAGTTTAATACTATCGTGTCTGTTTTATTGATATTGAATTATCCATCATAATCAATATACTTAATATTAAGTTATCAGATTTATTCAATACTGACTCTAACTGGTTTTTACCAGTTTAATTACTCACTTGATACTTATATACCATCATCAATCACCCATTATTTGATAATCATCAGACTTGATCTTATTCAGTAGTTTTTCATTAATAATCATTAATCGCTAAAAAGTACAATATCTACTTATGAGTTCTAATTCAAAGGTTTTATTTTTTTATTTCTCATCAGGTTCGATGAATCTTAATTATTTATCCATCCAATTACTTTCGGTTGCTACCAATTAACAACTTAATCGATATATATAAATACGTAGGCCATCAGCTGACCTTTGATGTCTCAAATGTGCAAGTTTATACATAAAATCACATTATGAGCATGCACACACACACATATCATGAAACATAACAATTTCAAAAATAGTATTCGCAAGATCAATACTCAACATACTACATGAAAATCACCTAGAGGGGGGGTGAATAGGTGATAATGCTAATCAATGGACAATAAAAAAAATATGATGCGACAATCAACCCAAAAAAAGACTAGAAGTCGAATACCCGTGAAGGGTTCTGAACTCCTTCCTCCTGATTCCTCTAGATATGAGTTGGAGGTGCGCAATGCAATCTTGTTGTATGAGTATTTGGTTGACAATGTGATTATGCAACAAGTTAATATAACAATGAAAATGAAGAGCAAATACAATGTAGCAAAGAAAATGTGAAGCAAGTAGATAAAGCAATGAATATAAAGTAAGTAATTGAAGCAAGAATTAAGAGTAAGTAAGAATAAGTAAACCAAATGCAAACACCGAGAATTTTTCCGAGGTTCGAGCACCCAGCTCTACGTCCCCGCCTTCACCCAGAAGGATTTCTAACAACTATAACTTCACAAAGAGGTTACAAATACACCGGAGTACCCTTCTCCACAATCTCAAGTACAAGTTCTCTCTTGGTGATCAAAAGACCACAAACTATCTTTTGCAAACGCCTCTTTCCCTTACAAGAGCCCTGTAGAGTAATGGTTAGAATTGAAGCTCAAATAGTGTAAGTGGAAAAAGAAAATGAACTAGAGAGAGTTTAGAAAAATAAAACTTCAGCGATGAGAGAATCTTCAGCACAAAAACCAAGGACCAAACTCTCTTGAAAGCTTTTGAAAACTTTTGAAACTTTTGTAAATTGCTTGATGTTGTTGTTATTAAAACATAACCCTAATCACCCCTATTTATAGGATAGGGCTAGGGATTAAAAAGTAAACTCATATAATGTTAATTAGGAAGAATTTGACCCATAAAATATCCCCTAAATACGTTTAGAAACGAAAAACACAAATTTAAAACGTGTTTTAAAAGCTAGCCGTTATGGCTGAAACGGCTACCTCGGTCGGCCGGCCGGTCGGCCGGAATTCAAACAAAAAGAGCCGTTGCAGGCTCTCGGTCGACCGCCCGGTCGGCCGAAACAAACAGAGAGTGACACCACTTCAGTCGGCCAGCCGCCCGGGCGACCGAAGGGCTCCAGTCGACAGTCCGGTCGACCGGAAAACATGCACACTGATACATCAAAACTGCCAGAAGACCAGTCGACTGGGTCGGTCGATCGGTTTGACCTAACTTAGTGACGGTCGACCGGTCGGTCGACCGGCTCAGGCCAAAAGCTGAAACTGAAACAGAATTTTAAGGAGATTTTGATATCTAATAAAATATTTTGATATGAAACATGTATAATGCCTAAAATTGAGTTTATAAACAAAAGACTTTGTATTAAAATATTTTGTATATCTTTATAGGGAATATTTCTAGGAAATGCATGTGCGTAAAAACGTGTGTGTTGGAATATAAAGCTTCAATCCTAATCACTATTCTTTAACAAAACTACAAAAACTAGAAACAAAACTAATGAAATCTCTTGAACAATCTTGAAGTCTTGAGCCATGCAAAACCTAGCTAGAGCCTTCTCTTCTATGTTCCTTCCTTGAAGTGCTATTTGCCTTAATTGCTTCAAGAACCTAGAATATCTTGCAAAAGCTAGCAATGGCCTCCAAACATGGTACAAACCTGAAACTTATCTTGAACAAACTTATTAGTACCAAATAGCTCTTATTTGTTTTGTTATCATCAAAACTCTAAACAAATGGAGAGTGTAACCTTTTGGGCCAACAATCTCCCCCTTTTTGATGACGACAAAACAAATAGGCTATGTTAAAAAATAAAAGAGAGGTGTAAGCTCCCCCTCAAATTATGCTACATTAAACAACTAAAAACAATATTATATTCAAGCTACGCAAACAAAAACCATGAGATATTAAACACTTGCAAAAACACTTAAACTCAAATACAAGAAATCATAAACACTTAATAGAATCAAGACCATAATAAACATAATAAACTCAAACTTATTCTCCCCCTTTTTGTCATACATCAAAAAGGGAAAAAATTTTTTATTCAATAACACAAATATTTAGTTCACCACAAATAAAGGAGAATCTAGCAAAATCAAGTGGTTTAGTGAAAATATCGGCAAGTTACAAATCCGTGAAAACATAATCAATATCTATATCACCTTTCTCAAAATGATCTCTAAAAAAGTGATACCTAATCTCAATGTGCTTGGTCTTACTATGTTGATTTGCATTTTTGGTCATATGAATAGTACTAGTATTATCACAAAATTTTTTTATATGATCATAATGTAAATCATAATCAAGGAGAGTATACTTCATCCAAAGGACTTGTGGACAACAAGCCCCCGCTGCAACATACTCCGCCTCGGCGGTTGATAGAGCTACGGAATTTTGTTTCTTAGAGGACCATGAAACAAGACAATTACCAAAAAATTGACATGTCCCACTAGTACTCTTTCTATCTACTCTACAACCCGCGTAATCAGCATCCGAATAACTCGTCATTGAGAAATCTCCGATTTTCGGATATCATAGACCCATTCCAATTGTACCCTTAATATAACGAATGATGCGTTTTACCGCAATAAGATGGGACTCTTTAGGACACGATTGAAATCTAGCACAAAGACACACACTAAATATTATATCCGGCCTACTTGCCGTCAAATACAAAAGACTACCTATCATGCTTCTATACAATTTAATATCAACATTTTTATCTTGGTCATTCTTATCAAGCTTGATTGTAGTTGCCATGGGAGTGTTGCAAGCTTTAGAGCTTTCAAATCCAAACTTCTTTACGAGTTCCTTTGCATACTTGGCTTGACATATGAAATTCCCATCTTGCAATTGCTTGATTTGGAGTCCAAGAAAGAAATTCAATTCACCCATGGAAGACATTTCAAACTCACATTGCATAACCTTTTCAAACTCCTTACATAAAAACTCATTAGTAGAACCAAAGATTATATCATCAACATAAATTTGCACAATTAAAATGTCATTATCAACATGCTTAGTAAAAAGAGTTGTGTCTACTTTGCCTTTAACAAAATCATTTGAAATGAGAAAACTTGAAAGCCTTTCATACCAAGCTCTTGGAGCTCGTTTCAATCCATACAAAGCTTTATCAAGTTAAAAATAAAATTGGGATGAACATGATCAACAAAACCGGGAGGTTGTTCAACATAAACTTCTTCATTAATAAAACCATTTTAAAATGCACTTTTCACATCCATTTGAAAAAGTTTAAAATTTTTAAAAGATGCAAAAGTTAGTGTTATCCGTATGGCTTCAAGTCGTGCTACGGGTGCAAAGGTCTCCTCAAAGTCAATTCCTTCAACTTGAGTGTAACCTTGGGCCACTAACCTAGCTTTATTCCTAATAACATTCCCGGACTCATCCATCTTGTTTCTAAAGATCCACTTAGTACCAATTATTGGTCTATCGTGAGGCCTAGGTATAAGGTGCCAAACTTGGTTGCGCTCAAATTGATTGAGTTCCTCTTGTATGGCTAGCAACCAATATGAGTCCGTCTCGGCTTCGAGAATGCTTTTGGGTTCAAAATGAGAATGCAAAGTTACCACATAAGTCATGGAGCTTGGAGCGAGTTGTTAACCCTTTAGAGACATCACCTATAATGAATTCCTTGGGGTGATTTGTAGCGTATCTCCAATCTTTAGGAAGTGGTTGAGAATCTTTCACTTCATCCTTATGAACATCACCAATGAGTTCTTGCTTTTCTTCTTGAGCGGGTGAGTCCTTCAAGGATAGTCTCTCCATGTCTTTACCTAATGGGTCAATTTCTATAACATTCTCAACAACCACATTAGATTCTTCAAATTTAACATGCATGGATTCTTCAATGGTAAGAGAAGTCTATTGAATACTCTATAAGCTTTACTAGAAGAAGAATATCCAACAAAAATTGCTTCATAAGCCTTAGCATCAAATTTACCCAAGTTATCTCTAGTATTCAAAACAAAACACTTGCATCCAAAAACTTTGAAATATGAAACATTAGGTTTTCTAGAATAATACATTTCAAAAAATGTTTTGGAAGAATTTTTACACAAATAAATGCGATTTAAAATATAGCATGCGGTGTTTACGGCCTCGGCCCATAGATATTGAGGGAGGTCATATTCACTCATCATGGTCCTAACCATCTCTTGAAGTGTTCTATTTTTCCTTTCTACAACTCCATTTTATTGTGGAGTTCTAGGACATGACATTTCATGCTTGATTCCCTTTTCATCACAATAAGTCATGAAGAGTTGGTTAACAAACTCACAACCTTTATCACTCCTTATTTTCAAAATCGAAAAACCTTTTTCTTTTTCAACCCTTTTTCGAAAAATCTTGAAATGAGAAAAAGTTTGATCTTTGTTTTTCAAAAAGAAAACCCAAGTAAATTGGGAAAATCATAAACTAAAATAAATGCATATCTACTACCATTTAAGCTTTTAGTTTTAGTTGGTCCAAAAAGATCCATATGAATTAATTCTAATGGCCTTGTTGACATAATATCCTTGATTGATTTGAAGGAAGACTTGATTTGTTTCCCAAGTTAGCACGCACCACAAATGCGGTCTTTCTCAAACTTCAAGTAAGGAATACCCTTCACCAATACCTTAGAATTAATCCTAAAAAGATGGTCAAAAGATGCATGTCCTAATCTTCTATGCCAAAGCCAAGAATTTTCATCAAAAACATTCAAGCATTTAGTAGAACAATCCAAATTAAGCATGTCAATGATATAAACATTATCATCATGAAATCCGGTGAGAATACAATCATTGGTTTTGCAATCAAAAATCTCGCAAGAAGAGTCATCAAAAATAACTTTAAGTCCACGATCACAAAGTTGACTTATGCTAAGCAAGTTATGTTTTAAACCATCAACAAGAACAACATTTTCTATGATGGGAGATCCACCAATTTGAATGTTACCTATATCGATGATAGTACCCTTGGAGTTATCCCCGAAGGTGACGGTGCCACCTTCCATGTACCTTGATAGGGTTGTAAAGTTGTTGATATCCCATGTCATGTGTCTTGAACAACCACTATCAAGGTACCACCGCTCCTTACGTCTTGGAGCCTTGGTGTGTACCTACATCAAATAATTTAGGGCTTGATTTTGGTACCCATATTTTCTTGGGTCCTAAAGTGTTAGTATCATGAACCCATACAAGATTATTTGTTCTATTTATTTGGTCATAACAAAAACTTAGCCAAATGTCCATTCTTACCACAATAAGTGCATCTATATACTCTACCATATTTAAAAGCATAGTGAGTGTGTAACTTGTGAGCATGTGTGGATTTAGCATGAGTGTTGTGTATAGTGTGAGCATGAGGAATTTTGATATGTGAAATTTTAGCATGAGAAGTGTGCCTTTTAAAAAACATTTCCTCAAGTTTCTTAGTGTTGAAAACACAATCCTTCAAAACTTTTTCAAAATCAACAATTCTACTTTTTAATGAATAAATTTCTTTTTCATCAATCTTTGGAAATTTTGCTTTACAAGCAACTTTGTAAGCACTAAATTCATTTTGAGTAAAAATAAGATTTGAAGAAATTTCATCCTTTTCTTTAGAAACAATAGCAAGTTGATTTTTAAGAAAAGCAACTTCCTTTTCCAATTTAGAACATTCTACCTTTTTAACATCATAGGTTTCCGAAAGTTCAATAAAAGCATGTACAAGCATTTCTTTACTTAGTTCATCTTCTTCATCAAGAGGTTGTGGGGTTACCTTTGGTGTGTTTGCCATGAAACACATGTTCGCCGTGTCCACCTCTTCTTCGGACTCGCTTTCCGAATCTCAAGTTGCTTTGTAAGCTTTCTTTTCGACCGGCTTCTTTTGCTTGAAGGAGGAAGTCATCTTCTTCTTGAAATCCGGGCAATCGGCCATGATATGTCCGGGCTTTCGGCAATTGTAGCAAATGAATCTTCTCTCCTCTTTTCCTTCAAATTTTCTTTTAAAGTTGAGCTTGTTCTTCCGGTACATTCTCTTCACGTTACGCATAAGGAGGGATAGCTCCTCATCATCTTCTTCTTCATCTTCTTCTTCGTCATCAAGAGTGGAGGAAGACTTGAAGGTTATGGATTTCTTCTTTAGAGGAGCCGCTTCTTCTCTTGCCTTCTTTTCCATCTCATGAGTCTTCAAGTTTCCAATGAGACTTATGAGATCCATTTCGTCCTTGTCATTCAATTCTTTCAAGGTGGTGGCCTTTATCTCCCATGAAGGAGGAAGAGCCCGAATCACTTTTCGCACCTTTTGGTCATTGGAAATATCATCACCTAAGGAGGAAAGAGCATTGGTGATTTTAGTAAACCTTGTAATCATGCAATCAATAGATTCATCATCAATCATTTTAAAAGATTCATATTGGGACCTCAAGAGATCTATCTTAACTCTCTTTACTCGTGATGTCCCCTCGTGCGTGACCAACAAATGTTGCAAAATCTCATAGGCGGATTGGCAATGTATAACTCGTGTAAGGTTATCCTCATTCAAGGCGGTTAGGAGGGAATTTTGGGCCTTTGAGTTAGCCTCATATTCTCTAAAGGTAAAGTCGGACCAAGTGCTTTCCTCACTATCGGGTCTAACATAGGGTTTGGTTAAGGATTTGCAACTAAGCTACCTAAAGATTGTAAAAAGATAGTCATCCTAACCTTCCAAATAGGGAAATTAAATACATCAAATTTAGGAGGGATTTTGATGTTGTCAGCCATGTTTACTAGTGAATGAATGGATGAATGCAAATGTTGATTAGCAAATTTTTAGGATCTCTCTAAGGATGTTAAGCCAAACCTAGAGTCTAAGCTCTGATACCAATTGAAAATCACCTAGAGAGGGGGTGAATAGGTGATAATGCTAATTAATGGACAATAAAAAAATATGATGCGACAATCAATACAAAACAAGACTAGAAGCCGAATACCCCGTGAAGGGTTCTGAACTTCTTCCTCCTGATTCCTCTAGATATGAGTTGGAGGTGCGCAATGCAATCTTGTTGTATGAGTATTTGATTGACAATGTGATTATGCAACAAGTTAATATAACAATGAAAATGAAGAGCAAATACAATGTAGCAAAGAAAATGTGAAGCAAGTAGATAAAGCAATGAATATAAAGTAAGTGATTGAAGCAAGAATTAAGAGCAAGTAAGAACAAGTAAACCAAACGCAAACACCGAGAATTTTTTTGAGGTTCGAGCACCCAGCTCTACGTCCCCGCCTTCACCCAGAAGGATTTCTAACACTATAACTTCAGAAAGAGGTTACAAATACACCGGAGTACCCTTCACCACAATCTCAAGTACAAGTTCTCTCTTGGTGATCAAAAGACACAAACTATCTTTTGCAAACGCCTCTTTCCCTTACAAGAGCCCTGTAGAGTAATGGTTAGAATTGAAGCTCAAATAGTGTAAGTGGAAAAGGAAATGAACTAGAGAGAGTTTAGAAAAATAAAACTTCAGCGATGAGAGAATCTTCAGCACAAAAACTAAGGACCAAACTCTCTTGAAAGCTTTTGAAAACTTTTGAAACTTTTGTAAATTGCTTGATGTTGTTGTTGTTGTTATTAAAACATAACCCTAATCACCCCTATTTATAGGATAGGGCTAGGGATTAAAAAGTAAACTCATATAATATTAATTAGGAAGAATTTGACCCATAAAATATCCCCTAAATACGTTTAGAAACGAAAAACACAAATTTAAAACGTGTTTTAAAAGCTAGCCGTTATGGCTGAAACGGCTACCTCGGTCGGCCGGCCGGTCGGCCGGAATTCAAACAAAAAGAGCCGTTGCAGGCTCTCGGTCGACCGCCCGGTCGGCCGAAACAAACAGAGAGTGACACCACTTCAGTCGGTCAGCCGCCCGGGCGACCGAAGGGCTCCAGTCGACAGTCCGGTCGACCGGGAAACATGCACACTGATACATCAAAACTGCCAGAAGACCAGTCGACTGGGTCGGTCGATCGGTTTGACCTAACTTAGTGACGGTCGACCGGTCGGTCGACCGGCTCAGGCCAAAAGCTGAAACTGAAACAGAATTTTAAGGAGATTTTGATATCTAATAAAATATTTTGATATGAAACATGTATAATGCCTAAAATTGAGTTTATAAACAAAAGACTTTGTATTAAAATATTTTGTATATCTTTATAGGGAATATTTCTAGGAAATGCATGTGCGTAAAAACGTGTGTGTTGGAATATAAAGCTTCAATCCTAATCACTATTCTTTAACAAAACTACAAAAACTAGAAACAAAACTAATGAAATCTCTTGAACAATCTTGAAGTCTTGAGCCATGCAAACCCTAGCTAGAGCCTTCTCTTCTATGTTCCTTCCTTGAAGTGCTATTTGCCTTAATTGCTTCAAGAACCTAGAATATCTTGCAAAAGCTAGCAATGGCCTCCAAACATGGTACAAACCTGAAACTTATCTTGAACAAACTTATTAGTACCAAATAGCTCTTATTTGTTTTGTTATCATCAAAACTCTAAACAAATGGAGAGTGTAACCTTTTGGGCTAACACTACATAATATTTGAGTATCCCCATGTACATAGCTTAACAATAAGCTTTTGTTATTCAGTTTATTTATTAAGCATGTCTGGTAGTGTTAGGAATTCAGTTGCTCTAATTCTATTCATATTAATTACTTTGATCAGTTCCATCATCATCGGTTCACGTTCATAGTTGCTAATTAACCTAAATGTCCCGATCCCATCCGAGTTATCAATTTTAACAAAACTTTCAATAATTTAACCAGTACGCTTTTCTATCATACTGCATCAATATGTGCATCTCATTAACAGAGTTTTCTATATCACAGTTATGACAAGTTGCTCAAAGATAAAAACCCAAAATTTTATTTGCTTAGTTCAATTATAATATCAACTTCAGATTCCGCTTATACCAGCATCAGTATAACTGATTTTATAATTATCTAATTATGATTGATGTGTCTCAAGTAATCTTTTGTCTTTACTGATTTCTAATTATCTCTTATAAATTAATAATTAAAAAAATACCTAGAGGGGTGAATAGGGGTTATGCTATTCAAATGCACTTTAAAAACAAGTTAAGATATATGATGCAAACGGTCACTCAAAATAAGAAATTGAAGCCGAATTTCCGTAAAGGGCTCTAGAACTTCTCCTCTTTGATTCTTCTAAATTATGAGTTGAGGTGCTTAATGCTTCCTTGTTTGATATGAGTATAGACGGAAATGCAAGAATATGAAATGAATGCAATAATGAAGACAAAAGCAAGTGTTAGCACAAGTATAAGAATGTAAGACAACAAAGAGCAAGAAGGAAAACAATCGCAAACACAATAGAATTTGTTTCAAGGTTTGAGCCACTGCTCTACATCCCCGCCTTCACCAATATGAAGAATTTTCACTAAATCTACGAAAGGAACTTTCACACGGGAACCTTACACCCAAGAGATTAAAATTTGTCTACACAAGACCGGAGTACCCAACTCTAACAATACAATTTTCACACAAGAGGAACCACAACTCAAAGAATATAAGTCACTTGGTGATCTAGAAAGACCACAAACTCTGTCTTACAACTTCTATAGAGTGGAGTATATTTTGGCTCAAGAAGTGAAGTGAGAAAAGAATTTCAGTTTAGAAGTTAAGAAGACTTGAAAACCAACTGAAAAATTTTACAATTGAAAGAACTTTGAAAATGAAAAGCAATGAAACACTTCTTCTCTTGAAAACTTGAAAACTTAGATATTTTTCTTGTCAAAAACCAAAGGCCCATGACCTCTATTTATAGGCAAAGGATAAATACTATTCAAAATTGATACCAGGTCATTAGGGGTAAGTTTAGCCACTTAGAAATAAGAAATAACTGTTGGAATACATAAAAAAACAAAAACAGCCAGAATAGAGCCATTGCTGTCAGTCTAGACAGTTGCTGGTCGACCGGCAGGCCACATGGCAAACTAGCCGTAGGCTCCGATCGACCGCCAGGCAAAATGAAAAGAGATTTTTGTTCTGCCGGTCGACCGGCCCGGTCAACCAGCACAACTCGAGAGCAAGGATCATGCAGTCAGTCGACCGGTCGGTCGATCATAAGGGTTGACGGTCGACTGGTCGATCGACCGCAAGGATTGACGGTTGACCGACCTGGTCGACTGGTAGAGTACACAACGTGCACGCCACGGCCACAAGGCCCGATCGACCAGCCAGTCAACCGTTAAGGCCTGAAACAGTGTCGGTCGACCAGCCAATCGACCGTAATGACCTGAAACAAAAAATAAACAGATTTTTGGATTTTGAAGTATTTTAAAAAGATTTTATATAGGTTTGAGGGTAAAGTAGCATAGCATAGGAGATAAAATACATGTTCTAAACTTGATATAAAAATTTGAAGAATTAGGAAATATGTATTAATACAAAGATGCAACAAACTAAACTCCCAAAAACTTATATTTTGAAAAGTATATTTTTTTGTGTGTGACTTCTTGAGCACACTATCATATACTTATTCTTTAACATACTAAATTCTTACATAGTCTAGGAGACTACAAGGTCTTTAATCGAGCTTTTTTATTTGCATCGTTGAGTGTGTTTGAATTCCTGATCCCCTATTTGAGTCATCTTGAGTCAACACCACCTTCCTTTAGGGAAGAAACATCTTGAATCCTAATAATCTTGAAATTTAACACTTAAACTTGATTAGAACAAATAACTACATATGTTTTGTGATCATCAAAACTCTAAAACCGGATGAATGTAACCTTGGGCCAACAATCTCCCCTTTTTGATTATGACAAAACATATGGGTTATTTAGAAACAAATGTGGAAGGAGCTTGAAAAAAAAACTCCCCTCAAATCATGCTATCTATCAAAAATATTATAACAAACATGAATGAAAAGTATGCATGAAAAATAAATACATGAAAAAGAAATAATAGCTCAATAGTATTTCTCCCCCTTTTTGTCAAGCATCAAAAAGAGTTAAGTCAATAAAAAAAACATATTTCATGAATCCATAATACAAACATTTAATTCACCAAATAAAAGAAAATCTATTATAATCAAGAGGTTTAGAAAAAATATCGGCAAGTTAAAAATCGGTGAAAACATAATCAATTTCAATATCACCTTTCTCATAATGATCTCTAAGAAAGTGATATCGAATGTCAATGTACTTAGTCTTACTATGTGCTGATCTATATTTTTAGTCATATGAATAGTACTAGTATTATCACAAAATATTTTAATATGGTCATACTGCAAATCATAAATAAGGAGAGTATGTTTCATCCAAAGGACTTGTGCACAACATGCCCCAGCCGCAACATACTCCGCCTCGACGGTTGAGAGGACTACAGAATTTTGCTTCTTGGAAGACCATGAAACAAGGCAATTCCTAGAAACTGCCTCGACGGTTGAGAGGACTACAGAATTTTGCTTCTTGGAAGACCATGAAACAAGGCAATTTCCTAGAAACTGACAGGTTCCACTAGTACTTTTCTTATTCACTCTACAACCCGCATAGTCGGCATCCAAAAAACTCATCATAAAAAATTGTTCGGTATTCGGATACCACGAACCCATTCCAACGGTGCCCTTAAGATATCTAATAATGCGTTTTACCGCAATCAAATGTGACTCTTTAGGACACGATTGAAATCAAGCACAAAGACAAACACTAAACATAATATCCAGTTTACTACCCGTTAAATATAATAAACTACAATTATGTTACGATAGAGTTTAATGTCGACATTTATACCTTATTCATCCTTGTCAAGTTTTGATGTGGTAGCCATGGGAGTTTTGCTTATCTTAACCCTTTCAAGCCAAATTTCTTGATGAGTTCCTTCGTGTACTTGACTTGATTTATAAAAATCCCATCACTTCTTTACTCGATTTGGAGTCCAACACATTACAGACATCTCAAATTCCTCCTTCATGCATGATTCAAATTCTTTGCAAAGTTTTCATTAATAGATCCAAATATAATGTCATCAACATATATTTGAACAATAAGAATATTATTTTCAACATGTTTAGTAAATAAAGTGGTATCTATTGTACTTTTAACAAAACCATTAGAAATAAGAAATGATGAAAGTCTTTCATATCAAGCTCTAGGAGCTTGTTTAAACCATATAAAGCTTTGTCTAGTTTGAAAATAAAATCCGAATGTGTAGATCAACAAACTCGGGGGGTTGTTCAACATACACCTCCTCTTCAATAAACTATTTAAAAATGCACTTTTGACATCCATTTGAAAAAGCTTGAAATCTTTATAGAAAGTAAAAACAAGTGTTATGTGTATGGTTTCAAGCAGTGCTACTACGGATGCGAAGGCTTCCTCAAAATCGATAACTTTGATTTGGGTGTAACCTTGGGCCACTAATCTAGCTTTATTCCTTACAATATTTTCCGACTCATCTAACTTGTTCTTAAAAATTCATATAGTACCAATTGTTGGTCTATCATGGGGTCTAGGGACAAGATGCCAAACTTTGTTGTACTCAAATTGATTGAGCTCCTCTTGCATGGTAAGAAATCAATATGAGTCACCCTCGTTTTCGAGGATATTCTTTGGTTCAAAATGAGAAATAAAAGCATAATGGCCACAAAGATCATGGAGTTTAGAACGAGTAATTACCCCTTTTGATACATCACCTATAAGTAGATCCTTTGGAAGTGGTTGTGGTGGCTCTACTTCAACTTCTTGAACTTTACTTTGCACATCAATCGTTGGCTCGTCTTCTTTTATAGGTGAATCCTTTAAGGTAATCCTCTTCATGTCTTTACCTAAGGAAACTATTTCTACAATATTCTTAACAAAAATATTAGATTCCTCAAACTTTACATGTATAGATTCATCAATAGTCATTGTAGATTTATTGAAGACTCTATAGGCTTTACTAGTGTTAGAGTAACCCACAAAAATAGCTTCATAGGATTTTGCATCAAACTTACCTAAATTATCTTTAGTATTTAAAATAAAACATTTACAACCAAAAACTTTGAAATAAGAAATATTTGATTTTGAATAGTAAATTTCGAAAGAAGATTTAGAAGTGTTTTTACAAAAGAAAACCCTATTGATATGTAACAAGATGTGTTTACGGCCTCGGCTCATAGGTATTGAGGGAGACCATATTCATTTATCATAATCCTAAACATTTCTTGAAGTGTTCGATTTTTCTTCTCAACTACTCTATTTTGTTGTGAAGTTCTAGGACAAGATAATTCATGTTTAATTTCATTTCTTCACAGTAAGTAATAAAGGATTGGTTATTGAATTCACCATCTCTATCACTCCTTATTCGTAAAATTGAAGAATCATTTTTCTTTTTAACTCTTTCCTAAATGTTTGAAAATGTGAAAAGGCTTGATTTTTGTGTTCTAAAAAGAAAACTCAAGTAAAACGAGAAAAATCATCAACCATGACAAAAGCAGAACGATTTTCACTTAAACATTTAGTTTTGGTAGGACCAAACAAATCTATATGAATTAACTCCAAAGGTCGTGATGTTATGATATCCTTGATGGATTTGAAAGAGGAGTTCGTTTGTTTCCCAAGTTGGCACGCATCGCAAATGCGTTCCTTTTCAAATTTCAAGTAAGGAATGCCTTTTATCGTGTCCTTGTTGTTTATTCTAGATAGATGGTCAAACGAAATATGGCCTAGTCTCCTATGTCACAACCAAGAGTCATCATTGAAGGTATTCCAACAAGTGGCATTACATTACATTTTAGACATATCAATCATGTATACATTATTTTCACGAAATTCGGAAAGTATACATGCATTTGTTTGTCTATCAAAAACATTACAAGCTAAGTCATCAAAAATCATATTAAAATCTTTATCACAAAGTTAACTAACACTCAAGAGATTATGCTTGAGGTCATCAACTAAAGCAACATTTTTAATCATAGGAGATGAACCAAGTTTAATGTTACATATACCAACAATCTTTCCTTTGGAATCCTCTCCGAAGGTGACGGTGCTACCTTCATGGTATCTTGATAGGGTTGCAAAGTTGTTGATATCCCATGTCATGTACCTTGAGCAACCACTATCAAGATACCACCACTTCCTACGTCTTTGAGTTTTGGAGTGTACCTACATCGTGTAACACAATTATTGACTTGGTATCTAAATTTTCTTGGGTCCTTTAATGTTAGCATTACGAACCCAAACATGATTATTTGAGGCATTTATTCTATCAAAATAAAATTTTGCTAAGTGACCCTTTCGGCCACAATAGGTGCATGCATAAATTTTACCATACATGAATGCATGATGAGTGTGAAGAGTGTGAATGTTTAGTTTGTGCACATGCTTGACATGATGAGAATGCACATGTTGTGACTTGTGAGCATGGGAGTGTGTAGTATGAGATTGTTTCTTTGGAATATGTTTCTTAAGAAACATAGCCTCTAATCTAGATTTATCAAATTCATATTTTTTAAAACTTCTCCCAAAGAGTTAATTTTATTCTTTAGCATGGATATCTCATCTTTATCTATCAAAAAAAATTTAGCTTTACAATAAATCTTATAAACATTAAAATCTTTTTGAGTGGAAGTGACAGTTGAAAATAATTCATCCTTTTCTTTCGTGAGCAAGAAAACTTTGTGGTTAAGAGTTTCGTTTTCCTTTTTCATTTTTAAATATTTTTTAAGAACATCTTAATTATGAGATAATTCTTTAAAAGCTTCTCCTACTTCATCCATGGATAATTCACAATCTTCAATAAATGATTCGAGAATTACCTTATTTGTGTTCTCATTAGCCATGAAACACATGTAGGCCGTGTCAACTCTTCTTCAGGTTCACTCTCCGAATCCCAAGTGGTCTTTAAAGCCTTCTTCTTGTATGGCTTCTTAGAGGGGAAGGGTTTGCTCTTATTTTTCGGATACTCCACAACTATGTGCCCGGCTTCCGGCAATTGAAACAAATGATCTTCTTTTCTTCTTTTTCTTGTCATCTTCTTCTACTTTGAAATTTTGCTTTGTTGTATATTCTCCAAACATTCTTTACAAGAAGAGAGAGATTTTCATCATCCTCTTCTTCATCATCTTCGTTGGAGTAGGTAGAAGAGCTTTTGAAAGCGATTGCTTTCTTCTTTAGAGGAGCCATCTCTTATCTATTTTTTCTCCATCTCATGGGTCTTGAGGCTTCCAATGAGACCAATGAGCTCCATTCCTCCTTGTCGTGAGCTCCTTCTAGATTGTAACTTTGACTTCCCAAGATGGAGGGAGTGCACGAATGATCTTCCTCACTTTTTAATCGTTGTCAATGCCGTCACCTAAGGAAGCAAACCCATTAGTTATTTTAGTAAATTTAGTAACCATATCATCAATAAATTTATTTTCTTGCATGGTAAAGTTCTCATATTGGGAACGTAAGAGGTCAACCTTAACCCTCTTAACTTGTGATATTCCCTCATCAGTGACTAAAAGGTGAGTCAAATCTCATATGCGGATCTGCAGTGTATGACTCTAGCAATGTCATCATCATAAAGAGCTTGAAGTAAGACATAGTATGCCTTACCATTTGCGTCAAACTCTTTCGTGGCAATATCGGACCAAGTGTCCTCATCACCAAGGGGTGCGCTAAAGGTTTAGTCACCGCCTTTTCAACCAGGCTTCCTAAAGATTGCAAAAATACGATCATCTTAACCTTCCATATGGGAAAGTTAAGGCCATCAAACTTGGGTGGGGTCTTATTACCTTCGGCCATCTTTACTAATGTGTATGAGGATGAAATATGAAAAGTATGATTAGCAATTTAGGATCTCTCTGAGGATGTTAAGCCAAGAACTTAGAGACCAAAGCTCTGATATCAATTGAAAAATACCTAAAGGGGGGTGAATAGGTGTTATGTTATTCAAATGCACTTTTAAAAATAAGTTAAGATATATGATGCAAGCGGTCACTCAAAATAAGAAATTGAAGCTGAATTCCCCGTGAAGGGTTCTAAAACTTCTCCTCTTTGATTCTCTAGATTATGAGTTGAGGTGCTTAATTACTTGTTGATATGAGTATAGACTGAAAATGCAAGAATATGAAATGAATGCAATAATGAAGACAAAGCAAATGTTAGCATAAGTATAAGAATGTAAGACAACAAAGAGCAAGAAGGAAAACAATCGCAAACACAATAGAATTTGTTTTAAGGTTCGAGCCACTGCTCTAAATTCCCGCCTTCACCACTATGAAAGATTTCACTAAATCCACAAAGGAAACTTTCACACAAGAACCTTACACCTAAGGGATTACAATATGTCTACACAAGACCAGAGTATCCAACTCCAACAATACAATCCTCACACAAGAGGAACCACAACTCAAAGAATATAAGTCACTTGGTGATTTAGAAAGACCACAAACTCTCTCTTATAACTTCTATAGAGTGGAGTATGATTTTTGACTCAAGAAGTGAAGTGAGAGAAAATTTTCAGTAGTAGAAATTAAGAAGACTTGAAAACCAACTGAAAAATTTGTAATTGAAAAAACTTTGAAAATGGAAAGCAATGAAACACTTCTTCTCTTGAAAACTTGAAAACTTGGATATTTTTCTTGTCAAAAACCAAAAGACTCATGACCTCTATTTATAGGCAAAGGATAAATATTATTCATAATTGATACCAGGTCATGAGGGGTGAGTTTAGCCACTTAGAAACAAGAAATAGCTGTTTGAATCTATAAAGAACAAAAATAGCCATAATAGATCCGTTGCTGTCAGTCTGGACAGCTGCCGGTCGACCGGCTGGGTCGACCGGATGGCAAACTAGCCGTTGGCTCCAATCGACCGCCCGATCGACCGCCAGGCAAAATGAAAAGAGATTTTTGTTCTGCCGGTCGACCGGCCCAACCCAAGAGCAAGGATCATGCAGTCGGTCGACCGCAAGGGTTGACGGTCGACCGACCCGGTCGACCGGTAGACGTGCACAACACGCACGCCTACGGCCACAAGGCCCGGTCGACTGGTCGGTCAACCGTTAAGGCCTGAACAGTGTCGGTCAAACGGCCGGTTGACCGTAATGGCCTGAAATAAGAAATAAACAGATTTTTTGATTTGAAGTATTTTAAAAAGATTTTGTATTGGTTTGAGGGTGAAGTAGCATAGTATAGGAGATAAAATACATATTCTAAACTTGATATAAAAATTTAAAAATTATGAAACATGTATTAATACCAAACGTGCAATAAAATCAAAACTACCAAAAAACTTGTATTTTGAAAAGTGTATTTTTGTGTGTGTGTCTTCTTGAGCACATTATCATATCCTTACTCTTTAACATACTAAATTCTTACATAGGTCTAGGAGACTATAAGGTCTTCAAGCGGACTTTTTCATTTGCATCATTGAGTGTGCTTGAATTCCTAATCCCGTATTTGAGTCATCTTGAGTCAACACCACCTTCCTTTAGGGAAGAAACATCTTGAATCCTAATAACTCTGAAATAATTTAAACACTTAAACTTGATTAGTACAAATAACTATATCTGTTTGTGATCATCAAAACTCTAAAACCGGGTGATTGTAACCTTGGGCCAATAATAACATCAATAATCTATAACAGATTTTTCGTTGTCACTGTTTAGTCTACTTGTCGGGTATACGGTGTTAACCAACCACCATCCGAATATTATTATCCTTGACTACATATTTTATAATAGTTTAGGTATCACTTGCATATAATATAAATTTTCACTTCACTGGTATCATTATTATCTTACTAGTTAATACACATGCAATCACAGCGCTTAATGGAATTGGAGGTAGACTTACCCACTTAACGATTTTCAGGTTAAGTAACATCAATATTCATCACAGACAGCTAGATGGTATTAACCGAAAATCTATACTTAACCATTTCTATCAAAACCCTGTACTTAATTATTCGATTTTTAATTCTACTAAATACTCGCAACATATACATGATGCTCAAAATTTCACAAACACATAACCTATGTGAAATTTGTCTATGTTCAACCATATTAATACACTTATAGGCTCTTAATGATCATGTCATATGAACTTTAACTTGCAATTCTCAATTTGATATCATACTCGTATTATGTTCACGCACATGATGTATAACACGCCCGCAATTCATTATTCGGGATATCTTATTGGATTTCGGTTCCATTACACCAATTCACTTTTACAATAACTAGCACAATCATCTTTTTAATGATGTAATCTCTTAGTTCCAATGAATCAATATTATCAATAATTTGCCAATAGCAATTATTTCTAAATTGGGGGAAAATATACTTGAGTTAGGTTTCCACTCACCGGGTATATCGATAAATTTTGAATACCCAATATTATATACTGATACACAAGATGTGTAACTCTCGTTTTCATGATCACAATGGCTCAAGAATCGTCCGAATCCGACTTCGGATAGCCAAGATATCGTTCGAAAATTAAAACTAATATAAAAGGTTAAATATATAATAATTGAAAATATTTAAGGGTTGTTTGTAATTTTTCAGGGCCCCAAAATAATTTATAATCTTACAGGGATTAAAATAAAATTTTATCTTTTAATATGAAAGCGGTTCGGGTTAGACCTTAACGGGTTGAGTTTTAAACCCAAACCCGAATGGGTTTTCTCACCCATTCATACAGCAGCAGCAGTAGCCGCTGCTGCAGCTGCTCCTCAATGCGCCTCCCGTCCGGTCGGTGCGGTCACCTCGCCGGTGCCGGCGCCTCTCTGGCGCCCTTGCCACCAAAGGGTCACACAGAGAGGGGTGAGAGAGAAAGAGAGAACAGGAGAGCTCATGCTCCCGACCCCTACTGGCCCAACGCTGGCTGGCCGCCGGCCACACCGCCAGAGAGTGAGAGAGAGGGAGATGAGAGAGAGAGAGAATTTTTATTCTCTCTCCCCCACCTACTCCCACCTACTCCCCATACTTCCCATACCTCCCATACTTCCCCTACTTATTATTTTATTTTATTTTTATTTTTCTTTCTTTTTCTTTTATTTTCATTTCTCCAATCCCTTAATAAAATAAAAAATTAGGATTAAATACCAATACCTGGTATTCATAGTACGAGTATTTCATGCAGTATATACACCCGTGCATTTTCATATATTTTTCTATATTTATCTTTCATAATAACTTATAATAATATCAAAAGAATATCCAGTAATATACCGATTACGATCTCCTTATCATTATAATCCGAAAGAATAAGAATATACCAAATAAATCAGATTTATAATATTCAAGTGTTACACCACTTATATTAATGTACAAACATACATGGTATCAATGTTTCCTCATATCAATTAATCCGATATGATTTATAAAAATTTAAATCCACTCCGAATTTTCGTTAAATAATTACTGAGAATTATTTAACACAGGAACAATTAGTTTAATAATCATAAGAATTTATGAAAAATATTTTAATCCAATGAGAATATTTTAGCCCAGAGTTTAGCAATCCAGGTGTTACATATTTATTTCTTTAGTTTTCCCCATCACGGTGTAAATTATCCAATTATTACAATTTAATGTCCATGATGATCGGTTACGGGATTAACAAGTATATTATAACAAGGGAAAATGCTAGATACAGGAGTACATGATTTCAGGGTGTATAATATGATAATAGGTGTCAAGCCCCCATAAAGGTGATAATCATTAGTCAGGTAATTAACAGGTCAGCTATCATGGTTCCGGGTATAGTACAACAATACAGGTAAATACATGATTACAACATCATGCCAAACAGTACAAAACCATTTCAAACTCTTCACAACCATAATAGTAATAAAAATAAATTAAACTATTAAATATCCATGTATGACGAGAGCGAAGCTAGACCATGTTAGGCGAAGCTAAGCCATAGGCAAAGCTAAGCTCGCAGCACATAGCGGTAGGCACACGGTGGAGCTAAGCTTCTATAGAAGCTAGAGTGCATCGTTAGGTGCTAACACGCTCGGCTAGGCTAACGCTGACGACGAAGCCAACATATGAACGCTTACTAATGCACGCGGCAAAACCACGCTCGTGGCGGAGCTGGACACACGGGGCGAAGCAAGCTATGAACGCTTTGCTAACACACGCGATGAAGCTACGCTCAGGCGGAGCTAGCGGTAAAGCACTAAGCGCTAAGCTTGTTTGTCAGGCGGAGTTAGTAAGACTCGAAGGTTAAGCCTGAAGACTAAGCCCAAAGGTTGAATAATAAAATCTGACAGTTCAAATCATGAAAATTTCAAAGCGAAGTACTCGCATAAAGAAAGTAAAATGACTCGCCGCGCGGTGGACGACAGAGGAGCTCCGACGGAGCTAGAGCATAAAGCGCGAGGATAGAGAGAAACACACGCATAGAGAGAGTGAGAGATGAGAACAGAGAGAGACAATATGATAGAGAGAAATAAAAAGAGAACGTGAGAGACAGGAGAGAGGAAGAATGAGCATGGGGGAGAGATATATATTGTAACCCCCGATCCTTGATGTACGTATCATAGTATCCGTACTCGATACGGCGTATAAAGTTGATTTGACCTTCTTAGTAGTTAGATTGAACCGATTACAATTTCAGATATTATGGTTCAATATTTTAAATTTTTCAGAATTTTCTGAAAATTTTCTAGATTATTTTGAAAAATCTCCGTAGTCGGTGGTCGACCGATACCGATCTACGATTTTTACTTCACAAATGGGGTTGAATTTTGGGAATCTACTTTCACCTTGTATCTTAAAATCATATTTTCTATGATAGGGTATTTTTGTAAATTTTTCTGAATTATTTCAAACTCTGGCCAAACCGGTGCGCACAGTATCGGCGATACGTTTCAGGATTTTTAACTTGCAAACCAGATTTTATTTCATGAATCTGATTTCACATTATTTCTTAACATAATATTCTCTATTTCAGCATTTTTGGGAACCGTTCAGGGCTAGTCAAATATTTATCAAATTAAATAATATTAAATTATATTATTTTCTCTTATTTCTTTCTTTTCTTTTTCCCACCAATCATCTCCTTTTCTTTCCCCCAAGCCAACGCTCCATTTCACTGCCTCTTTCACCGCTGATTAGTCTCTAATTTTGCATAATTTTCATCACATTCTCATATTTATTTCATGTAAAATTCTACTAATAAATCCTTACTTGCTTGATCCTAGGTCCATGGTGGGTAAATGAAGAAGAAGGTCTAAATCACCATTATATGGTGATTAAAAGGCTTAAAAGATAGCTATTGACCTAGAGAGCTGACTCTGTCAAAATCAGGAGCGTTAGCCAATAGGGGGATAACAGCGCAGCACGCAGCAGGCGGCGCCGCACGTGCCGCCCAAGGAAAGCCGCGGAAACGCGGTATTTTGCCGCGTTTTCGCGGCCAAACCAGAAACCGACAATCCAGCAGACAGGGGGGACAACCAGGCGGCGCGCAGCAGGCGGCACTGCGCGCGCCGCAAAAGTAATGCCGCGGAAACGCGGCATATGTCGCGTTTCCGCGGCCATGTGGGCGCGCGGCGCGCCACGTTTTGGGCCAGGGTTTGTCCCCTGGCCCCTAGTCCCTGATGCTTATAAAAACCCTCCTGGGTTCTTCCGTTGAGGGGGATCCGAGAAGCAAAAGTTGTGTAGTTGATTTTGTTGTAGTTGTTGTTGTTGTTCTTCTTCTAAGTTCTAGTTTTAGGTCTTAGCCACTAAAGTGAAAGAGAGAGAGTGTGTAAAGAGTTGTATTTGAAGGGTGACAAGATAATACAAGTACTACTTCTCTTCCTTCTTTCCACTTACTTGTCTTTGCATTTGCTTTTACTTCATCGTTGTAGTGTAAACTTGTTGTTCTTTACCTTTTCCCTTTATTGTTTCTTGTTGTAGTGTAACTCTCTTCTTTTCCACTTCTTTTCCTTTGTTGTTTCTTTTCTTTTTATGGATAACTTTCTCATTAGCATGGTTAACTAACTACTAACCCACTAATTTCTAACACTTGTTTGATAACCCGAATGAGTCAATAGTGCCAAACAAGCCTTGTGCAAATGAGAGCTATGGCATCTTAAGACGAGGGTTCTAACTCTAATTTACCTACAAGTATCTACTTTCTTATACTTCATGCTTAATGAGTTTTGATGATCTATGAGTTGTGTACCTTACTTGTTATTGTAAGTTAGAGACATTTCCTTTTAACTTCGCCGATACCAATAGTGCACTCGAGTCTTCCCTTATTCTCATCTTCTATCGGATCTTGATAAGGGAATGTCCGAGTTTTTGCCGTGTAAGGCTAAGTTTTAGGATGAACTTTCGCTCGATTTTCACGTGATTAGTTCCAATGCACAAGGGTTGTGTTTGCCTATGATCCATCGTGAGGCTATCTTCAAAAAGTTAGAAATTAGTGGGAACACTTAGTAGAAAAGTTAGCCATGCATTTTTACAACTAAAGAATCCACTTTTTACAAACCACCAAAACATTTTCCATCGATTCTTAAAAACAACTTGTCTTCACTTTTCAATTCTTTATTTGGAAACAAAGAACTTTCTCTTTTCTTGAACATAAAAGCCGCATCAAGCTTCCATCGCTCTCCCTCCTTGTGGATACGACCCTTATAGCCACTTCGCTACTACGAAAGAATCGCAAAAGCAGTAACTTCGACCCACTCCCTTTCTACTTTTCTTGTGCTTGCTTTTTGCCGATCAACCGCCTTCTCTCTTTCTTCTCTTCCTTCTATAAATTTCTCCCTCTTTCTTTCTCTCTAATCCCTTACTCTCATCCCAACTCCCCCTTTCTAATTAACTCTCTCCTCTCAATTCTTCATCTCTCCCTAACTCTCTCTCTGTCTCATGGGGGTGCAGATCGTCACCGGTGTCCCTGTAGCCACCGGCAGGCGGCGGCCACGCGCCGCCCCCAAGCCGGCGTGCCGCCCCCTTATCCTCCTCTTTTCCCCCTTCTTCTTCTTCTTCTTCTTCTCCTTCATGCTGTTCTTCTTTTCTTCTTCTTCTTTTGCTCCTCCTCTCTTTCTCTCTCTCAACATCTTTCTATTCCTCTCTCCCTCTTTCCCTTCTGTCTACCACCACTGGCTGCCAATTCGCTGCCGCCGCGCACGGCCACACGGAGGGCAGCAACGCGCTGCCCTGTTCTCTCTCCCCCTCCCAATGAGTTTAAACCCATTAACCCTATTGGGTTAGTTTGAAACCCAAAACCCATTAAACCCATTAAACAACTAAACCCAAATTCGTTAAGCCTAAAACCCAATGAACACATTTACCCATTATACTTAAGTTAAGGGTTTGGATATTGGATCCTAACCCGACCCGTTAAGAGCCCAAACCCATTCTTAAACCCATTAAGGTAAAATTTCATAATAGCCCCTGTTAAATTATATTTGTTGCATTCTTCTTCTTATTAATTACATAGTTAACCCCTTTATATGGTTTCTAGCGTTCGGGTGATATCTGGAGCATCCGGACTCCGAATTGAATGTGGAACCATTGTGATCGTAGGAAAGAGAGCTACCTTCTCATGATTAGTTTGTGAGTGTTTTTTAATAAATTCTATTTTATTGTGTTTAATGAAATTAGTTGATTACTTTATTTAATAAATCTTGATTATAGGTAAAGCATTAAAATATTGTTTAATAAAATATAGTTATCGATAAATCACTGTAATTAGAACATACATGATTATTCATTAAACATAAGCGATAATATAATCATAATTTTTTTTAATTCTTGATTTATTATAAACAGATGAAATGTTTAAATATCAAGATTAATAAGTTAATAATTTTAATAAATAAATTAGCCAATAAAATGATAATTAAAAATAGATAATTATATATAATAATAATTTTGTGATATCCTATTGTAATCACCATTGTAATCATTATGATAAATAAGATATCTGACACTCGATTATGTGGTATAGCTATCGTTACCAACCCACTGACAACACTGAGACACTACTCTTATATTTCTGAGACACTGATATTGCACATGGATATCTATTTTACAGAACACTGTTATTGTATATCCTTGTGGACATATCACACATATCATGAATCGCGTCGATATTATTATTTTAATTATATCTCACCGTTACACAGATACTATTACACGCGATACCATTTATGTCTTCTTCATATTCCACTGATACACGGATACACTAATTCACTGGATACCATCATCATCGTTACATGGATGTTCTGTACACAGTTATATCATGTTCATATATCACTGTTAATGTATTCACTGGTTTACATGCATGTATTGTTTCTATATTCTGTTGGCCCAGAGGCCTATCACTCTAGTTTTGATGATGATTAACTCATATAGTTATAGTACAAATGATCTTGTGTTTATTTAGTCTCAGATATTTGATCAAGATCTTAGTAAGTGTTTAGCTTCAATAAAGGATTTAAAGTCAAGTTTTGGGGCTAGCACGTGTTGATTCAAGAGATTGCGCATCAAGATCGTATCAAGACTCATGAGGAGTCCAGCTCATTGGATCAAGGTTTGGACCAAGTCAAGAAGGAGAAGAAGATTTTCAAGAGAATTTTCAAAAGACTTGTGTCATGGTTGTAAGTGTCAAGATTTGTTTTTAGATAAAATGTAAAGGATAGATGAATTGGTGGATTGCTCAAGTTCATACACAAGCGCAAGATTTATATGTGTTTTTATAAAAGAGTTTTTGTTTTAGAAAATACTAGTTTGATTTTTAAACTTCAAAATATGCTTGTATTTTATTAAAACTTATTTTAGAGATTATTGTCAAAAATATAGATATTTCATTATATGTGTGTAGTGGATCATATTCATACATACTAAGCTTCAAAAGTGTTTAAAATATCTTGTTTTTGTATTTGAAGAAGTTTTAGAAAATCATTTTTGAATTTGGAGATTGTTTTTGAAAAATACAGATTTTTTTTAAGCAAAAATTTCTATATCCCAAAAATAGCTCAAAATGTTTGTAATATGTTTTGATTTTTAATCAAACATGTTTGTATATCAAAGTATATTAATGAACTTATTTTTGTAGAAATTATGAGAATTTATGAGATTTTATTAAAGATAAAAAGATGAAGTTTAATCCCTTTACATTTGCTGACCAGGCTGTCTGGCGGTCGGTCGACCGTACGGTCGACCGATGCGCACAAATGTGTACAGCCAAGGGCCAGTCGACTGCATGATCGACCTCCAGAGAGCTTCTGCTCTCTGTAAATGGCCCTGGTCGATCGGGCGGTTGACCGATAGGTCAAGGCCCAGTTTTCGGTCAACCGTCGGTCGACCGCTTTTCCCAAAGGTCAAAAATCTGACAATTGGCGGTCGACCGGGCAGTCGACCGACAGTAGGGTTTCCTGCTGAGTTGGATCCCAATGACCATATTTTTTAGGCCTATAAATTGGGGCTGTTTTGGGCTGTTTTGGACGAGATTTTTGGAGAGTTTTCAAGCTAGTTTTTCCTACCACTCTAAGTGTTTATCTCCACTTGTTTTAGAGCCAAATACTTTCATATCAAAAGGAGAGTTTTCAAGAGTGTTCTGTAAAAGAGATTTCTTGAGTTTTTCACCACAAGTCTAATCTAGTTTTTCTCACACATACTTGAGCTTTCCATTGCTATATCAATATTATAGGAGAGTTGTTGTAAGAGTGTTTTTAGGAAATCAAAGTGTTTAGATCACCAAGTGTTCTACTTTATATTTGAGGAGGTGAACTTGCAGGTTCATGTTATTATGAGTTCTTGTGGGAGCTCGGTGTAGAGGTGCGGCCTCGGCAAGCTAATGTGCTTGCGTGTGTTGTTCTTGCGGGAACAAGATAGGGACAATGAGCCGAAGGAGTTCTAGTGTGAACTCGTTGTAGGTATTGCGGCACCGAGTGATTCGGTGAGATCATTTTTAGTGAAAATCCTTCATAGTGTTACAGGAGAGGATGTAGAGCAAGGGTACTCGAACCTCGAAACAAATCTCCCATATTTGCGATTGCTCTCTCTATCTCTCACTTGTATTTATATCTTGCATGCTTATATTACCTTTATCTTTATATGCTTGATAATCTTGTGCTTAAATAGATATATGCCTGGGATTGTTTGGTCACACTTGTATTCATCCAAGAGAGCCAAAGCGGCACCTCAACTCTTATCTAGAGGAATCTTGAGAAGATAGTCCAGAGCCCTTCACCGGGAATTCGGCTACACTCTTGTGTTATACTTAGTGTGTTTAGTATAATAGTTTTTAGTTTGCATAAATACTTTTAATTCCGCATTAATTCATCATTAGATTAGCTAGTCACCTATTCACCCCTTTAGGTGATTTCAATTGGTATCAGAGCTTGGTGCTCTTGATTTGGGTCTAACAACCTAGAGTTAAAGATCTTCATTTTTTTTAGCTAATCATAATATTTTTTTTACACACATAGATTTCATGACACCTCCCATGTTTGATATTCTTAACATCCACACTTGAAAAGTTAAGATGACCATGTACCTCAAAGCCCTAGGCATTCATGTTTATCTTGCTACCATTAAGGAATCATACTTCAGTAATAGCAAGCATCTTGAGGCTGACTCAAAAACCATCCATGCATTAAAGAGTACCTTAAATGATGATTATTTATGTAGGGTATCTAATTTTGATTCGGCTTTTGTAGTATGAAACTCTTTAGTCTCCCTTAGTGAACAAAAGCAATATTACGCGTAGAGCGACTCGGATGATGGAAGTGATACTTCTAACATGTGCAACATGGTCCAAGAGGATAGCCCCCCTGAGGTAAACTCCGAATCCGAGCTTGATGAGGATGTTGACATGTCATATGATGAGCTTACTACATTTTGTCAACAACTTATTAAAAAATATGATTTGCTTAAAAAGGACCATAAAAGATTGAAAAATAAATATGATCCTATTTCAAAAAAAAAAGATTCTTTTCAAAATAAATTGGAAAACATTTCTAAAGAAAATGAATCTTTGAAAAATGAGAATATTTTCTTGTTTTCTAAATTAAATGATATATGTGAAGGTAATAATTCTTTGAAAAATAAAATTAATTTGGTGGAAAAAGAAAAAGAAATTGTTTTAGAAGAAAACAACTCTTTGAAAGAAAAATTATTTCAAAAGAAAAAGAAAATATTTCTAAAAAGAAAAAGATTGTTGATTCTCATACTTGTCATGCTCTCCATGCTACCATTGATAAAAATAAGATTAAATTTTTAAAAAATAGAATAAATTATTTGAGTTCAACTTTGAACAATTGTGCATTTAATCATAATAGATTGGAAACCTTATTTTAAAAGAAACAAACTCCACATATTCATACACATCACCCACGGCATACATATGCACACTTTGCACATCATGATCACACTCATTCTCATATGCATGTTAGAGTGTACAAATGTACATATTGCGGTTAGAAAGGCCATTTAGCAAAGTTTTGTTATGATAAGGCAAATTCTATAAATTTTGCTAATAAAAATATTTGGGTTCTGAATAATGCTAACCCTCATGGACCAAAAAAAGGGTACTAAAATTCTCACCTCTTATATTTGATGTAGGTGTGGGTTCTCACATGACGTGAGAGGGTTGGTGCCTTGGTGGTGGATGCATGTGCTAGATGGATATACAAACTTGATACACCGCTATCAAGGAAGTTTGGTGGGAGGACCACCATGTTTGGAGACTTAGAGAATAGTGCATATGATTTGGTAACTGTCTCTAAACTCTTAGTTTACATGCTTTTACATAAACAATATTTTTATATGTTTTGTTTTTGTGCTTTATGTAGTGAATACTTGTTTAGATATAGTTTTCATTGAAACTTGTGTCCATACTTGTACAAGTAGTGAGCAACATTTGATCATTACATGTTTGTACCTCATTACTCATTTGTACTCATTACATGTATATGTATTACTTAGTTTTGATGATTCCCTCATTTACATTTGTTTTCCCTATTTTTGTATATGTTTTGCTTCATGTATATGTAATTTTTATTCAAAACTAATAAATATACATATATACCCTTGAGTCACTTGCCTTCATGCAAATTACATTATGGACTCGTTTGTGTTTGAGATATGAATGTATATTGTTAGTTTTGATAGAACATACATATACCTTGAAGTGTATTTTTTTATGAAAAATAATTTTTTTATGATTTTCACATGTTTATTATTGATTATTTCATGAATATGCTATTCATATAACTCTTATACACTCACGTTTCTTTATTTACTCATGACTTTGTTTCATGAACAAATTTTTGATCTTTATAGATTTCGAGTGTCAACTCTTATGTTTTTAGCATGTTTCATAGGATATATGATTTGGTTTCATATTTGAAGGATCTTTAATTAGTTTTTCAAAATTACCTTAACTAGTTATTTATTCTTCATTTGGTAGTATTTTCAATTTACAACTATTTTTAAATCATACTTTTAAAAACTTCTACCCTATAAGGGCGGTTGGATGGGTGACCATGCCTTTTGTGCCTTATTGAAAATCTTTTAAACTTGTGCATGAATAGGATGGATAGGTATGAGTTATCCACATATTCTTCGTGGAAATCTATTTTTGTATACTCATATTTGTTTTCTATATATGTATGTTTCAAAATCTCAAATAATATCAATTTCAATTGGTATTTTTATTTTCATACATGTATATGATTTGATTATGCTTGATTTACAATATCCTTTACATGTTAAAGCACTAATTATGTTTATACCAAGCTTGACTTAAATATCAATTGATATCTTAATAAGCTTATGCATTGTTCTCTTTTGATATCTCAAAATTTTTGTTTACCCACAAGTGGTATCTACAAGTGGTATCTTAAAAGTTTTGTTTGTTTACAAGTGGTATCTCAAAATTTGTTTTGTTGACTTAAGAGATTTCAAAATTTGTTTTAAAGTGATTAAAAAATATTTTGATATGTATTGCCTACATGCAAGGGGGCTTAACATCTCTTTTATATATAGATTCATGTTGAATGTATCTTATATTGAGAACCTTGACATCTCTTTATGTGGTACACATGTGTAGGGGGAGCTTAACATTTTCGCTTATACATTGTATATTATATTTTATGTGAGTTAGGGTTTTGTCATCCCTTCTTCATGTAATGCATGTATGCAGGGGGAGCTAACTTTATATCTCTCTTCTTCTTTAATGTATATCGCATATATATTTTTATTGTTTGATTTATTTTCGCCCCTTTGTTGATGAATTGACAAAAAAGGGAGAAGTATTTGATGAGTTTATATATACATGTTTATTTCATTCCCTTATTTTATACAAAAAGGGGGAGAAGGATTTTGAGAGTTTTATTTATGCATATATGTTTTGTTTATGCAAAAAGGGGAGAAGAATTTGGTGATTGATGCATATTTATCTCCTTATTTATGCATTCATTTTTGCTTAGTTTATGCACTTCATTGAATATCTATTTGTTTATTATTATGCATGAGTTAAAGGGAGCTTCTATGAAGCTTAACTTTAATCCATGCATATATAACTCCATGAGTTTTGTCATCATCAAAAAGGAAAAAATTGTTGGCCAGAGGCCCATCACTTTAGTTTTGATGATGATTAACTCATGTAGTTATTGTACTAATGATCTTATGTTTATTTAGTCTCAGATATTTGATCAAGATCTTAGTAGGTGTTTAGCTTCAATAAAGGATTTAAAGTCAAGTTTTAGAGCTAGCACGTGTTGATTTAAAAGCTCGCACATCAAGATCGCGTTAAGTACTCAAGAGAAGTCTATCTCATTGGATCAAAATTTAGACCAAGTCAAGAAGGAGAAGAAGATTTTCAAGAGACTTGTGTCATGATTGTAAGTATCAGATTGTTTTTTTAGATAAAATGTAAAGGACAGATTAGTTGGTGGATTGCTCAAGTTCATACACACATACACACAATATTTATATGTGTTTTCATAAAAGAGTTTTTGTTTTAGAAAATACTGGTTTGGTTTTTAAGCTTCAAAATATACTTGTATTTTATTAAAACTTATTTTAGAGCTTATTGTCAAAAATATAGATATTTCATCATATATGTGTAGTGGATCATATCCATACACACTAAGCTTCAAAAGTGTTTAAAATATCTTATTTTTATATTTGGAGAAGTTTTGAAAAAAATCATTTTTCAATTTGGAGATTTTTTTAAAATACAGATTTTTTTAAAGCCAAAATTTCTATATCCCAAAAATAGTTTAAAATATTTGTAATATATTTTGATTTTGATCAAACATATTTGTATATCAAAGTATATTAATGAACTTATTTTTGTAGAATTTATGAGATTTTATTGAAGATAAAAAGACCAAGTTTTAATTCCTTTACATTTGCTGACCAGTCTATCTAGCGGTCGATCGACCGGTCGATCGAGCCAGAGGTCGGTCGACCAGGCACTCAACCGATGTGTACAAACGTGCACAGCCAAGAGCCGGTCGACCGCACAGTCGACCGCCAGAGAACTTTTGTTCTCTGTAATGGCCCCGGTCTACCGATAGGTCAAGGCCCAATTTTCGGTCGACCGTCCAGTCGACCGCTTTTCCCACGGTCAGAAATCTGACCGTTGGCGGTCGACCGATAGCAGGGTTTCCTGCTGAGTTGGACCCCAACGGTTATATTTTTTAGGCGTATAAATTGGGACTGTTTGGGCTATTTTAGACAAGATATTTGGAGAGTTTTCAAGCTAGTTTTTCCTACCTCTCTAAGTGTTTATCTCCACTTATTTTAGAGCCAAATACTTTCATATCAAAAGGAGAGTTTTCAAGAGTGTTTGGTAAAAGAGATTTCTTGAGTTTTTCACCACAAGTCTATTCTAGTTTTTCTCACACATACTTAAGCTTTTCATTGCTATATTAATCCTATAGGAGAGTTGTGAGAGTATTTTTAGGTGACCAACTGTCTAGATTACCAATTGTTCTACTTTGTATTTGAGGAGGCGAACTTGTGGGTTCGTATTGTTTCGAGTTTTTGAGGGAGCTCAGTGTAGAGGTGCGGTCTCGGCAAGCTAGTGTGCTTGTGTGTGCTATTCTTGTGGGAACAAGAGAGTGATTAGTGAGTCCAAGGAGTTCTAGTGTGAACTCGTTATAGGTGTTATGGCACCGAGTGATCTAGTGGGATTATTTTTAGTAGAAATCCTTTATTGTGATGAAGGTGGGGACGTAGAGCAAGGGTGCTTGAACCTTGAAACAAATCTCCCATGTTTGCGATTGCTCTTTCTATCTCTCACTTGTGTTTATGTCTTGCATGCTTACATTGCCTTTATCTTTATATGATTGATAAATTTATGCTTAATTTGATATATGCTTGGGATTGTTTGGTCACACTTGTATTCAACCAAGAGAGTGAAAGAGGCACCTCAACTCTTATCTAGAGGAACCTTGAGGAGATAGTCCAGAGCCCTTCACCGGAAATTCGGTTACACTCTTGCGTTATACTTGATGTGTTTAGCATAATAATTTTTAGTTTGCATAAATAGTTTTAATTTCGCATTAATTCATCATTAGATTAGCTAGTCACCTATTCACCCCCCTCTAGGTGATTTCATATTCTTGTCATATGGATCAAAGTTCATATTATATATATTATTGTTGCATGTATATTCCTGTATTCTTGTCACATGAATGTTTCCCATTACTGATATTGATATTCCCGTTACTGGATACGTGAGCTGTTGATATGCGATGTGTGGAACTAAGTGCCACGTGGATCCAAGCCACGGGGGCCACCTCTAGAATCCTACATCTATTGTTTTCCGTTTCCCTTTATCTTGTTTTATGGTATCAATATAACTCATATCCTGTTATCATGTTACATGTACCATGCACTGTACTTGCTATGCTGTGAACTGTAAAGATAATAAAGATAACTTGAGAATGGGGGAGACTTGACGGTTGATTAGATCTTATCGGGTAGATGTATTGGATGCACATTGTTAGTCCCACTACAGGAGATGGTAGTGCTGGCTACCGATTGTATATAGCTCCATGAGCTCCTATTTCCCGTTTCTTGGTCCCCTCTTAGCGGAGGGCCCTGGTCTCAGTAGCCAGGGGTCTGTTTAAGGTTATAATCCCGGGTATGCACAGGATACACCTACCCGATAAGAGCTCCTTGACTATTGGGTTTTAAATTAACATAATATCGGTATAAATAATAGTGACATCGGGAACGCTTGTTATTTGGTCACTCTCTCGTTCGGATCATGGTACTTGTATGCCATGTTCGAATGAGTTCGTGCGGAGTGCAGGCTCCGGTATGAACTGCCAGTGGTATGGGACACTGGAGGAGATTGATTAAAATACCAGGCGATACTGATTGTTATTATTATATAAATCACCTGAAATGCTCGACACATGTATCTTATTGTCCCTTTACATTTGTTACTATTCCTGATATGTTATCCACAATCATGTCACATGTATACCTTGTTACACTTTCTTATATTTGTTACACTCCATGTGGTAACACATTATTCAGGGACACATATACTCTGCATTGTATATATTCTCCTTTATGTATACCTTGCAGACATCAGTATTGTATATGCACAACACAGTAGTATGATTACGTTGCATACTGCACATCACATCACCACTATACAACATTATTTATTATACAAAACTGGATACTAATGTAGAAATGACCTGATGACAACATGCTAGGTAGTGATGGTATTAAAATATGATATTTTTATATTTCTACTGATTTTTAAATTCCTATTATACGGTATCACTGATACATAAACATGTATTATATATTATTATTGTGCTTGTATTACTATAGTACATATTACTGCTTCCTTCATTTTATCACTCACTAGGTCGCTTTTTGACGACCCTGGGTTTGCGTGTCTAGATTGGAGATCCAAGATATTACTGTTCCAGATACTTTCTGAGAGTATTTTGAGACCGTCACCTATTTTCATTCATAGGTATATTTCTGATTTATTTCCGTTATCTTATTTATCCTTATTTTCATATCTCTCATGATCACTGACCCCTTTTGTAGGTATTCTTGTACTTATTTCATGCTAAAATTATTGTAAATATCGTATTTATTTCCTGTTCTGAGGCTTAGCGTGCATACATGAGGGTATCTCCGCCCTGCGTATGTACGTCGCCATGACGTCCCCGTACCTGCGGGATCGGGGCGTTACATATATAAAGAAAGAGAGTGACAAAGAGAAAGATAGAGGGACAAAGGGAGAAAGAGAACGTGAGAGAGAACCAGAGAGTGAAAGAGGGACATAATGAGAGAGAGGGAGAGAATGAAAGGGAAAGAGAGTATATAGAAGGAAAGAGAGCAAGGCAGAGAAAAGAGAGAATAAGAGAGACAGAGAAAGAAAGAGGGTGAGAAAGAGAGAGACAGAGAGGAGGTAGAGGGGAAGAAAGAAAAGACCAGAGGATAGAGAAAGAGAAAAGAGGAAGAAGAAGAGAAAGAGAAAGAGAGGGAGGAGAGTTGGCTGGCGGCCAGAAAAGGGGCGGCGCATCCTGGCCGAGGTGGCAGCTGATTAGAGGTTACACGACTAGCGACTGGGTGTGGCCATAGAGGAAGAGAAGAGGGGGGCTGGGTGGTAGATGATAGTGGTGGTAAAGGTGGTGGTGATGTGGCGGTGGTGGTGACCGTGGCTTGGCTTGGACGAGAAGGAGGAGGAGAGGGGAGGCCGGGGGTGAAGGTGGCCGGGGTGGGGTGGTGGCCGGTTAGAGAAGAGAAGGGGAGGAGAGAGGAAGAGAGTGGGAGTGAGAGAGGATGAGAGAGAGAGAGAGGGAAGAAAACAAGAGAAGGGGAGAGAGAGAGAGTTATATATAGGGAAAGAGAGAATAGTGTAAAAGAGAGGATAAGAGAAGAGAAAAGAGAAGAACTATGGAGAAAAAGAGACGGAAAAGGAAAGATAGAAGGAAAAAGGAAAAGAAAAGAAAAGAAAGAAAGAAAGAAGAAAGAAAAAGGAGGAAAAGAAAAAGGAGGCAAAAGAAAAAGAAAAAGGAAGGAAAAAATATCGGGCCAAATCCTAATTCGGATCAGGGTCGGGCTTAAGTCCAGAGCTATGCTCCGATCCACAGAATACAGGTCAAATATCAAATAATAAATAGATGAAAAAATAGAGTAATGCAGGCAAAAATCGAGACATGTATCAGGTATGTATTTCGGGAACGGGGTGTTACACCCAGATAGGCCAAAAAAGGCTAAAAGAAGGGTGTTGATGAGCTAAAGATTAAAGTAGCTTTCAACAAAGTTGGAACAATCATCAATTTTTCTAACCTTCAAGAGATGGGTCACAATGCACATACATATAAGAATCCTCATGCCTTTAAACTAGTGAAAGTCCCAAATGAAAATAAAAGAGGATGACCATGCAAGAAATAGAAGACAATAGATGCACCTAGAGATGAAGGGGGATCAACTTCAAATGCGCCAATTGAGACAAGCGCATGTGCACATGGAGCAACCCAGGTTGATATTGGTTCTACTCTTAGCACTTCTAGTAGAAGAGGAAAGGGAGCTTCAACTACAAGAGGAAGGGACAAGATAGTGGCAGGGGGAGTTCTAGAGGAAGGGGAGATACTATTGCTGCAACAGTTGATGTCACAAGTAGGGCAGAGTCATATCTTGGAAGTATAACCCCTAATAACTTCTTGACTATTGGAGGGGGTCATGGAAAAACTTGTATAGACGCCCAAAGTTCTCAAGTGTTCAATCCAACTAAGCAGATTAACTCATTAGATGTTGATCTGGTGGTACTTTTTGTGAACTTTTTGAGAAGGGAAAACTCTTGTTAGTATTTGTAAAGTTGTTGGAGGTGACTCTTGTCACTTGTATTATACTTTTTATGTTTAATGTCTCTCCAAACAATTCGTAATATATTAAACTTGCTTGATTGGAAACTTTTAGTTTAATGACTCTCCAAATAATGTGTAATGTGTTAACTTGCTTGGTTGGAGACTTTGGGTGGGAAGTTGGTGGTTGTGATGAAATTTGTGGTGTAATATGCTTTTATGGTTAAGTGTTATCAATGGTTATCTTACTGGAAGTCAAGTGTATTGATTATTAAATATGTATGTATGCATCAATGTGTATGAATTGGATATTAGATTTTTGAGACTTTGGGAAAGTTCAGTGGGGCTATATGATGTTTATACAAGTTTAGGGGGGTTTTATGGTACTTTTCTCATAGTTTAGGAGTTTTTTAAGACTATAATAGAAGTTTAGGGTTTTTTTAAGTTTATTGTAAAAGTATAGTGGGGTTTTCTAATATATTTTTAAAAGTTAAAGATGGTTGTTTTTATACTTGAAGCTTATTGGTCTCTGCAAGTGATCTCTCACAAAGCTATACAATCTACTGTAGCATAAATGTATTTGCATTCAGTTACTCAAAAATCTCAACTAAAATTTAGAAGAGACATTAAAACACGATTGGAGAGGAATAATTACTTCAAAATGGTTCTTTATTTAATTACTAATAACAATCAAAATCTATCAAGAAAAAACCTACTATAACACCAATTATTACACAAATAATGGCTAAATACATTTAAAATGCTCCTAAATTCTATAACAAAACTCTCCAATTTTGATCGCAGCCACAAAATCTCTATCAGAATCCCATTGTTCTAACTCATAATTTACTCAGCGACAATGCAACTGTTCAATTCTTCGGATTCTCTATCAAATCAAAAGTTTCTCCTTCACTCTGCTTCCACTCCCTCTTACGTGTACTTGAGACTTCATCATCTTCACATCTATCCACTGAAATAAATCACAGTCATTATTTTCCACTTGTGACAGTCCCAAATATGACGCATGGGTTTCGATTCGGTAGAGGAACAATCAATCGAAGCTTGAATGCCACAAAAACACATCTTCTCCGCACTTGGAGTTGACATTTCAAAGAGAGAGATGAGATAAGTTGGGTTCAGCCGTGCCCCGCAAGAGGAAGATGGAAGAGGGAGGTGGTTGGGTGAGTGTGGAGTTTTCAACTTAAAACAAGTAAACACGTGCAAAACATATGATAACTAATGGTAATTTCATTATAAAAAAAGCATGTGAAAAGCATGTGACCACCAGCAGACGATTAGCTAATGATAGGGGATTTTTTGGGAATATTTGAGATAGTTTAATGGGATATTTTGAGATTTCCGAAGTTCAGGAGATTTTCTGGGAAACTATGAAAGATTAACGGGGTGTTTAAAAATTCAGCCAATAGTCCTATCATAAGTGTCACTACAAGTTTCATGTTTAATTGTGTAATAGTTTTTTTTTAAAGTAATGCAATGTAACGCCAATGTTTGATTTGTTGCAAGTATTGTAACTAACTATACTAATGTGCTAAATGAGAGGTTGTAAGCTAAATTACAACTTAACATTTAAGCAGTTGTAAATGATACTATCAGTTCAAACTTAGAATCACTTACAAATGGTTGACCGCATCTTGCAACACCACTTACAACCAATCAAACATTAGAATTACGCTGCATGTTGTCAGTCTTACAAACAACACTATTATGCCCTCTTGGTTCCAAGGGATTAGAATTTCATGAATTATATGCGGTTAAGATCCATTATTTGGCTAGTTTAGACTTGGATTTCCCACTTACCAATGAACTGCAGTTTGCCAAAGGGGATAAATTGGACAATCACTCTCATAAATGAAAAAACTGACAGAAGGATAGTTTCTCACGTGATTTTTTTATGAATTTTGTCCGTCCGTTCGCGCGAGAGAGAGAGAGAGAGAGAGAGAGAGAGAGAGAGAGAGAGAGAAAGCCCTTCCCTTTCCTCCCCCCAACCTCCGTCTCTGCTGTTCTTGTTGGCCCAAAGACCCATCACTCTAGTTTTGATGATGATCAACTCATGTAGTTATGTTTACTAATGATCTTGTGTTTAATTAGTGACAGATTCATGATCAAGATCTTAGTTGGTGCAAAGCTTCAACAAAGGATTTAAAGTCAAGTTTTGGAGCTAGCATGGTGTTTGGACCAAGTCAAGAAGGCTTCAAGTGAAGACTTCAAGAAGATGAAGACTTGAGTCTAGGTTTATTTTTAGAAGATTTTGTTTTTAAATAAAATGTAAAGGATAGAGTATTTGGTGGATTGCTCAAGTACATATACACACACACTCTTGATAGTTTTGTTTTTACAAAAGATTTTCTATTTTAGAAAATAATGTCAAAAACATAGATATTTCATCATGTTTGTGTAGTGGATCATATCCATACACACTATGCTTTAAAAATTGTTTAAATATCTTGTTTTTGTATTTGGAGATGTTTTGAAAAAACAAAGTTTGGAAAAATAAGTTTTGGAAAATACTGTTTTCTTTTGAGCCAATATTTTCAAGTTACAAAAATAGTTCAAATCATATGTAACATGTCTTGATTTTGTGCAAGCATGTTTGTTTATCAAAGTAAAGTGTTAAAACTATTTTTGTAGATTTTCTGTAAATTTATGAGATTTTGTTAGAGCCAAAAAGACCAAGTTTTAAATCCCTATTTCAGACCTGACCTGGCTTCAGTCGGTCGACCGACCCGGTCGACCGACGTGCACGGACGTGCACAGCCAGTTCTGGCAGGAGGGCCGGCCGACCGACCCGGTCGACCGTCCAGAGAGCTCTGCTCTCTGGAAAGGCCCCGGTCGACCGAGCGGCCGACCGGACAGAGAGTTTACTCTCTGTATCCTTGCCTCGGTCGACCGACCGGTCGACCGATGGCACAACGGTCTGAAATATGACCGTTGGCCGGTCGACCGGGCGGTCGACCGACAGGCCTGACAGACCTCCAACGGCTAGTTTTTCTAACCCTATAAATTTGGGGGTTTGGACATTGTTTTTCACCAAGATTTTTAGAGAGTTTTTGTGCCAGTTTTTCATACTCTTTTAAGAGGTTTTTCTCCACAAAATTTAGAGCCAATACTTCCAATTAAAAGGAGAGTTTATCAAGAGTGTTTAAAAGTGATTTCTTGAGTTTTCCTCCACCATCTCAATCCTTGTTTTCTCACTATCACTTGAGCTATCCATTGCTTTATCTATCCATAGGAGTGTTGTAGTGAGATAGTTTTTAGGTGATCAAAGTGTTGTGATCACCAAAGACTTGTTCTTTGTTTCTTGAGGAGGCGGACGAGTACGTTCGCGGTTGTTTAGAGTTCGTGTGTGAACTCTTTGTTTGAGGTGCGGCCTCGGGGAGCCGGTGGGCTTGCGGTGTGTACGGGACTAGAGAGTCCGAGGGTTTGTAGGTGTTGCGGCACCGAGGAGTGATCCATTGGGATCAAGCATAGTGGAAATCCTTCGTGTGTCGAAGGCGGGGATGTAGAGCAAGGATGCTCGAACCTCGAAACAAATCCCTTGTGTTTGCGATTGCTCACTCTCTCTCTCTCTCTCTCTCTCTCTTTGTCTTTATATCTTGCATACTTTTATTGTCTATCTTTATATGCATGATATATTCATTTGTGCTCATTGATATACATGCTTGGGTTTGTTGCTAACACTTGTATTTAACCAAGAGAGCCAACGCGGCACCTCAACCCTTATCTAGGGGAATCTAGAGGAGTTTGTCCAGAGCCCTTCACGGGAAATTCGGTAACACTCTTGTGTTATACGTGGTGTTTAGTGTAATAGTTTGTTTAGGTCATAATACTTTTTAATTCCGCATTATTTGGCATTAAGTGACCATTAGATTAGCCATCACCTATTCACCCCCCCTCTAGGTGAACTTACAATTGGTATCAGAGCCAAGTGCACTTGATTTGGGTCTTACAACCTAGAGTTAAAGATCCTCATTTTTAGGCTAATCACGTATTTTGTACACACACCATGGACTTCATGTCACCACCCACCTTTGACATTCTTAACATCCAAATTTGGAAGGTTAAGATGTCCTTGTACCTCAAGGCCCTAGGCATCCATGTTTATCTTGCCATCACTAAAATGATTATTGTTTAAATGGTAAGAATTTTGAGGCTAATGCAAAAGCCCTTATGATTTGAAGAGTACCCTAAATGATGATAATTTATCTAGGGTTGCTAATATTGATTTGGCTTTTGTAGTTTAGAACACTTTGATCTCCCTTGACGAAAATGATAAATACTATGCGTGGAGCGACTCGGATGTTGGAAGCGACACCTCCAACGCATGCTATATGGTCCAAGGGGATAACCCCCTTGAGGTAACTACCGAATCCGAGGTAGATGAAAATGACATGTCATATGATGAACTTGCTTCATTTTGTCAACAACTATTAGAGAAATATGACATGCTTAAAAAGGATAATAAAAATTTGAAAAAGAATTTTGATTGCATGCATATAGAAAATGATTCTTCTAAAAATAAGATTGCATGTTTAGAAAAAGAAAAAGATGATTTGAAAAATGAAAATATTTCCTTGATGTCTAAATTGAATGATCTTTGTGAAGGAAACACTATTTTGAAAAATAAAGTCTTTTTGGTGGAAAAACAAAAGGAAGTCGTTTTTCAAGAAAACAACTCTTTAAAAAGAAAAATGTTTGAAAAAGAAAAGGAAAAAGAAAATATTTCTAAAAAGACTAAGAAAAATAGTTTTATATCTCATCATGCTTTACATGCCACCACTAATGAGATTAACGTTATGAAAAATAAAATGGAATGTTTGAGCTCCACTTTGAGCTCTTGTGCATTTAATCATTCTAGGTTGGAGTCTTTGTTTTCAAAGAAACAAACTCCACACATTCATGCACATCATCATCATGCATATGCTTATGTTGCACGTCTTGATCACACTCACACATAAGCATCCTAAGGTGTACAAGTGTACACATTGTGGCCGCAAAGGCCATTTAGCAAAATTTTGTTATGATAGGATCAATGCTTTAAATTTTGCTAAGAAAAATTGTTGGGTTCCATTAAATGCTAACCCCCGTGGACCCAAAAGAAAATGGGTACCAAAGTCCCCACCTTTTATTTTTGATGTAGGTGAGGGCTCTCACAAGACGTGAGAGATTTGGTGCCTTGGTGGTGGTTGCATGGACTTGAAGGACATATAATTGGTGCACTGCTATCAAGGAGTTTTGGTGGGACAAACACCATGTTTTGGAGATTTGGAACATAGTTCCTTAATTGGTAACTATTTCTAAACTCCTAGTTTATTTACATGCTTATTCATTTATGATATCATATTGCATGTTCATATTTTATGTGGTTTTGTGCTTCATGTGGTAAATACTAGTTTAAATGTAGTTTTTATTAAAACTTGGATTTATACATGTACAAGTAGTGAGCAACAAATTGATTCATATATGTTTGCACTTCATGCTCGATTGTACCCACTATATGCACATGTATAGCCTAGTTTTGATGATTCTTTCATTTACACTTGTTTTACCTATTTTCATGTTTTACTTTATGTATATGCATTTTTATTCAAATCTAATAAATATACATGTATATCCTTTTTGAGTCTCTTGCCTTCATGCAAATACTTTTAATAGACTCGTTTTATGTTTGGGATATGTATGCATATTGTTAGATTTAGATAAATAATATATATACCTAGAAGTGTTTTGTTTTTTAATGAAAAATGAATTTTTATGTTTTATAAAATAAAAGATTCATGTTCATTTTGAGCCTAAATGACTATTTTCATTGAAAATGCTATTTACATGATGTTTGAACACTCACACTTTATTTGTTTGTCATGACTTTGGTTCATGAACATATTTTTGAGCTTTATAGATCGAGTATCAATTCTTGTGTATTTGGTATATTTCATGAAAAACATATGATTTGATTTCATGTTTTTGAAGGATCTTTAACTAGTTTTTCAAAAATTAATTTAACTAGTTATTTATTCTTCAATGTTTTATGAGTTATACACATGATCTTATTATTATTTCAATTGGTATCATTGAATCATTTCAATTGATATCAATTTGACTCTATTTTTTTGTATATACTCATATTTTGTTTTCCTATATATGTATGTATCAATCTCAATTGGTATACTCATTTTTCATACATATATATGAGTTATTTGTGCTTGAGTTAAAATTGATTTTTACATTTTTAAAGCACAAAGTGGTTTATGATAAGAAAATAAAAATTTTAAGAAAAATTCTCAAGATTTGTTTTATTGAGAAAATTCAAAATTTTGTTTTATGAGAAAAATTGAAATTTTTTTTTTGATTTGTATTGCCTATATGCAAGGAGAGCTTAACATCTCTTCTACATATAGATTCATGTTGAGTGTATTGTATATTGAGGAGCTTGACAACTCTTCTTTATGTGGTACACGTGTGTAGGGGGAGCTTCACATCTCCTCTTATGCATTACATATTATACGTTATGTGAATTAGGGCTTGTCATCCCTCTTTCATGTAATGTATATGTGTAGGGAAGCTAACTTAGCGTCTTCCTCTTCATGAATGTATATCGCATATAAACTTTTATTGACTTATTTGTTTTCACCCCTTATTGGTCTCTTTGTTTATGACAAAAAGGGGGAGAAAAATTTTGTTTTTACTTTAACCCCTTTGTTGATGATTGACAAAAAGGGGGAGAAGAATTTGAGGTTTATATGCATGTTTTCCTTTCTTTATTATTAAAGGGGGAGAAGAATTTATGTTTATGCATATATGTTTTTGTTTTGCAAATAGAAGAAAAAGAATTTGATTTGTTTTATGCTTGTTAGCATGTTTATCTCCTAGATTTGCATACATGTTTATGAGCATACATTGCATATTTATTTATTTATTTGTGATGCATGAGTTAAGGGGGAGTTTTTTGAAGCTTTACTTTAATCCATGCATATATAACTTCATGAGTTTTGTCATCATCAAAAAGGGAGAGATTGTTGGCCCAAAGGCCCATCACTCTAGTTTTAATGATGATCAACTCATGTAGTTATGTTTACTAATGATCTTGTGTTTAATTAGTGACAGATTCATGATCAAGATCTTAGTTGGTGCAAAGCTTCAACAAAGGATTTAAAGTCAAGTTTTGGAGCTAGCACGGTGTTTGGACCAAGTCAAGAAGGCTTCAAGTGAAGACTTCAAGAAGATGAAGACTTGAGTCTAGGTTTGTTTTTAGAAGATTTTATTTTTAGATAAAATGTAAAGGATAGAGTAGTTGGTGGATTGCTCAAGTACATATACACGCACACTCTTGATAGTTTTGTTTTAAGATTTTCTATTTTAGAAAATACATGTTTGGATTTTGGTTTTCAAGTTTATATCTTTTATCCAAAACCATGTTTAGTGCTTAATGTCAAAAATATAGATATTTCATCATGTTTGTGTAGTGGATCATATCCATACACACTATGCTTTAAAAGTTGTTTAAATATCTTATTTTTATATTTGGAGATGTTTTGGAAAAACAAAGTTTGGAAAAATAAGTTTTGGAAAATATTGTTTTCTTTTGAGCCAATATTTCCAAGTTACAAAAATAGTTCAAATCATATGTAACATGTCTTGATTTTGTGCAAGCATGTTTGTTTATCAAAGTAAAGTGTTAAAACTATTTTTGTAGATTTTCTGTAAATTTATGGGATTTTGTTAGAGCCAAAAAGACAAGGTTTTAAATCCCTATTTCAGACCTGACCTGGCTTCAGCCGGTCGACCGACCCGGTCGACCGACGTGCACGGACGTGCACAGCCAGTTCTGGCAGGAGGGCCGGCCGACCGACCCGGTCGACCGTCCAGAGAGCTCTGCTCTCTGGAAAGGCCCCGGTCGACCGAGCGGCCGACCGGACAGAGAGTTTACTCTCTGTATCCTTGCCTCGGTCGACCGACCGGTCAACCGATGGCACAACGGTCTGAAATATGACCGTTAGTTTTTCTAGCCCTATAAATTTGGGGGTTTGGGCATTGTTTTTCACCAAGATTTTTGGAGAGTTTTTGTACCAGTTTTTCATACTCTTTTAAGAGGTTTTCTCCACAAAATTTAGAGCCAATACTTCCAATTAAAAGGAGAGTTTATCAAGAGTGTTTAAAAGTGATTTCTTGAGTTTTCCCCCACCATCTCAATCCTTGTTTTCTCACTATCACTTGAGCTATCCATTGCTTTATCTATCCATAGGAGTGTTGTAGTGAGATAGTTTTTAGGTGATCAAAGTGTTGTGATCACCAAAAGACTTGTTCTTTGTTTCTTGAGGAGGCGGACGAGTGCGTTCGCGGTTGTTTAGAGTTCGTGTGTGAACTCTTTATTTGAGGTGCGGCCTCGGCGAGCAGGTGGGCTTGCGGTGTGTACGGGACTAGAGAGTCCGAGGGTTTGTAGGTGTTACGGCACCGAGGAGTGATCCATTGGGATCAAGCATAGTGGAAATCCTTCGTGTGTCGAAGGCGGGGATGTAGAGCAAGGGTGCTCGAACCTCGAAACAAATCCCTTGTGTTTGCGATTGCTCACTCACTCTCTCTTTGTCTTTATATCTTACATACTTTTATTGTCTATCTTTATATGCTTGATATATTCATTTGTGCTCATTAATATACATGCTTGGGTTTGTTGCTAACACTTGTATTTAACCAAGAGAGCCAACGCGACACCTCAACCCTTATCTAGGGGAATCTAGAGGAGTTTGTCCAGAGCCCTTCACGGGGAATTCGGCAACACTCTTGTGTTATACGTGGTGTTTAGTGTAATAGTTTGTTTAGGTCATAATAAGTTTTTAATTCCGCATTATTTGGCATTAAGTGACCATTAGATTAGCCATCACCTATTCACCCCCCTCTAGGTGAACTTACAGTTCTGTCGGTCAATTTCCATCGCTGACAGAGCGATATGCTAGTCAAAACCGATTGAGGGGAAGTTTTCTTCCGTAACTCAGAGAGAAACTTCGTCCGTCTGTCCGTCTTCATCCGCGTGTGAAAGAGAGCAGTGTCGACCCCCTCCTTCTTCTTTCTCTCTCATTTCCCCTCCTTCCTCCTCTTTCTTCGTCTCCCCTCTCTTCCTCCTAGTTGATCGGTCAGTTTCTCACTGACACCAACGGTGTACTAGTATACGTGAACTTAATACATGGGGCTATTTCTACTGCCAAATGGGGTTTTGCTCGTCGCACCTGCAGCTCACGTGCCGAAGCTCCTTGGGCTGAAACTGAAGGCGGCGTGTCTGAACATCAACTGGCCACGACCCCAAGGGACACGGCCATCGCTTTCATCCTCTCGCTCTTCTCTCACTGCAAGCTCAGAGAGATTTTAATCATCATAAGATTACTCACAGAAATCACATCGATTTGAAGAAGGAAGAGAGAGAGAGAGAGAGAGAGAGAGAAAGAAATGAGGCAAGCTCTCGGCACGCTATGGGGCGAGCACAGGCCTTGGGTCATCGCCCAAGGCCGGTGGAGCCTGTGAAGAATGTCAAACGCCGGCCAACTGTGGGACCCACGGGACTGGAACCCCCGGCCGCGGCCGGTCAAGATCACATCGGCGTCCCTGATCCAGGTGAGCTACCAATTGCGTCCCAATTGATCCTAAATTTTCCTGCTTTTTACAGTCACTTCAAATTGATGAAATTATTGTTAGATCTTATTTTATTCCATACAAGATCTACACATATACTGTAAGCCTCTTTATCATGATCAAAGAGAAGGAGGGTTTTAGGCATACCTAATTCCATCACGAAAGGGACGCCAAAGATTGCATGATCTCGAGGACGCCGGCAACCACTAAGTTCTTTTCTTTATCCTTAGAGGAGATGAGAGGCCTCCAAGAGAGAGATGGTTATTGTTGGTGAAGAGGGAACCCTACTCATGATATATATAGCATCAAGAAACCCTACTTCAACTCATCATAAATGTAGGCCCTTGATTTATAATACGAATTCCACACGTGTAGATGAGTCCCACATTTTAAATCTAAATACACTCATGGCTAAGTGTACTTGAAAACGTGTCTAGACCCAAATCATTTAGATTTGATCAATTCTTTATTGGGTCAAACAACATAGGTTAAGTGGGCGGGTGCAAATATATAATTGACTTGATTAGGCCCAAAATAAATTAGACTTTAAAACATAAATAAGTCTAACAATCTCCCACTTGGGCCAAACAAGTCATACTGAATAGATATTATGCATAACTTTATACGTCAAAACTTTAACCGCCAACAAACCACGTTTCAGAACAATCTGGTCCATTAAGTGCACTACTACCAAACATGGTGGTCGTTACTTTCTGTATAATCGAGGTAGGACCTTTCACTTCAAAGTTTCAGAACCCCTAACAACATAGATCAAATGTGGACGTGTGGCATGGAAATGTCCTTTGATCAAATAAGGTACAATTCCAACTGGCTTCTACTTTATGACTCTAACGAATCTAACTTTATGACTCCAATGAGTCTAACTGCTAATTCAACAAATTCAAATGCATAAAAGTAAACTTTAAGAAAAGCAGTTTTAACTTTATTTGTCAAAATCAACAAATATCCATAAAGTGCACTTAGAAATAATATCTGTTACATGAAATTATCCACTCCCACTAAACCAGGATATCATGACTAGCTATCCCCATATGAGCAATATGCTCTAAGAATACTTTAGGTGGTAGTCCTTTAATAAGTGGCTCTGTAATGTTAAGAATAGTGCTATCACTATCAACAGACAAAATATGATTTTGAACTATATCATTGATGATAAGAAACTTGATGTCGATATACTTCGACTTTACTGAACTCTTGTCACATTGTAGTAGAACTCTATAGCTCTAATTATCACAGTGTAGATGTAATGGCCTCTCGACTAAATCTACCATCTTCCTACAATAAGAAAAATGCAACATGAGGCGGACTTCCTATTATCGATACATCCAGCATAATCTGAATCTGTGTATTCGATCAGCTGCAACTGATTAGATTTCATGTAGTCTTTTATTGATATCACATTACCTTCTTGGTAGTCTTTCAGTGATCAATCCCAAGATTGATCAAATATCTGCCAAGTTTCTCAATGGTATATGCTATGTCTGAATGGGTACAAACTTGAGCATACATCAGACTTCCAACCCCCGATGCATATGGAATATCTTTCATTTACTCTTTCTGTAGGTCGTTCGTGAGACATTAGAGTAAACTCAACTTATCTCACCTAGACCAATTTTTCATGCCATATCTAGCTAGCATCTTATCGATATAGATCTTTTGTGATAAACTTAATATTCCACGTATCCTATCACGTTGAATCTGGATATCATCGCAAAAAAGCGTCCCCAAGATCTTTCATCTCAAAATTATTTGAGAGAAAACTTTTGATCTCTAGTAAAAGAAGCATATCGTTATTTACTAGTAGAATGTCATCCACATATACCACAAGAAATATAAGTCTACTCTCTTTAAATTTATGATAAATGTATTGATCATCTACAATCTCCTTAAAAATAAAAAACGGATATTACATGATCAAATTTCAAATACCATTGACGGGATGCTTGATTTAGACCATAAATGGATTTCTTTATTTGCAAACCAATATTATGAAATTTTCACTTTAAAACTTTCTGGTTGCACCATACAGATTTCTTCCTCAATGCTACCATTAAGAAAGACAATCTTAACATCCATTTGGTATAACTCCATATCAAAGTGAGCCACCAGTGCCATAATAATCCTAAAAAAATGCTTCATGAAAACTGGGGAGAAAGACTCGTTATAGTCAATGCCCTCTCTTTGAGTGAATTTCTTTGTGACAAGATGTGCCTTATACCTTTCGACATTACCTTTCGAATCCCGCTTGATTTTGAATACTTATTTACTACCAATCTAGTTCTTTTCTTTAGGCAACTCTACTAAATCCCAAACATCATTGTCCTTCATGGATTTTAACTCATTTTTCATGACATTTGATCACTTAGTGGAGTGAATGTTGAGTTTGGCCTCATTCAAGGATGTGGAGTCATCCTCTAGCCTTATGTCAAACTCATGCTCTTGAAGATAAACTATATAGTCATTTGCACTGACTGATCTCCCTCCCTAGTTGATATCCTAGGCACTGGTGCTTGAGAATTTTCAGGTTATACCTCACCAACATGATCTACTTCAGGATGAACTGTATATGTACCTTGTAAGGATGCAACTGTATTTTCATCTTGAAGTGGATCAACTACTTTATCATTTGGAACAATTATCATGGATATAATAATATGTTCCTCCTTAAATATGAAATCCTTATGTAGTTGACTCTCTCTGTTCTGAATATCCTAAAAAAATTTAGCAATCCGTCTTTATATTCTTAATGGAGGAACAATGAAACTTAAAGCCTTTATACCTCTCAGAATACCCTACAAATAAACAACTGTCCTTGAGTTCAGCTTCTTCTCATATGGTATATATGGTCGAGCTTCTGCTGGACAACCCCAAATATGTAGATGCCTAATACTTAGAGATTTCCCAGTCCATAACTCATGTGGGGTTTTAGTTACTATTTTGCTAGGTATTCTATTAAGGAGGTGACAACAATTTTTAAGGCTTCACTATATAATGACTCTAGTAAAGTAGTATGAGCTATCATACTCTTAACCATGCCTTTTAGTGTGTGATTTTATCTCTCAGCAATATCATTTTGACGAGGTCTCCCGACATGGTGTACTAAGCGACAATGTCATACTCTTTCAGAAATTGATAAATGATTTTGGACATCTACCTGATCCGTCTTATCTGTCATAGTACTCACCACCACGATCAGATCTAACGGCTTTAATCTTTCTATTTAGTTCATTTTCAACTTCAGCTTTATAGATTTTACATATGTCAAGTGATTGAGATTTCTCATGGAACAAGCATAGGTACCCATAACAAGAGTAATTGTCTGTAAAAGTGATGAAATATTCGTGACCATTCCATAAAGCTGTAGGGAATGGACCACAAAAGTCTTATACACCAAAATTTAAGATACCTGAACTTCATCTAGTACCAAACTTTCTAATGTCTTTTTAATTAATTTTCGCTTAGTGCCTAAGCTATTCACATATAGAGATTCAGTATATAAAGCATGAAGTTTTAATTTATATAGCCATCAATCAGAATTCTATTACCAATAACTTTAGAATTGGAAAGTAGACTAAACATTTCATTATTAAGATTGACAGTAAAACTAATCTGTCTAACAAATGAAATAGAAATATGATTCCGCCTAAAAGGACAGTTCATATAAAGTCTCATCCAAATATAAAACAAAAAATCAGAATCGAATTTAAGCCTAAAACTCCAACAAATTTAATTTAAGTTTATTTCCATCACCCATATATACGTATCGCTCAGCTGGGCTGGGCCTTCTTTGGGTTTGAAAGTTTCGCATTGAATCACTTATGTGAGTTATCTATCAACTTTGTATCAAGTGGCACTAACGCTAAATTAATTTCAGTACAAACATAAATATGATATACTCGCTAAATAGCCATTCTGGTACTTTATGCAATCCTATTTGAGGTGGCTAACTTTCTTGCAGAAGAAGCATGCAATGAGCTTAGGCTTCTTATCCTGCACTTTTGTCACTTAGGATCAGCTACTGTAGTGGTGTTTATGTTCCTCTCTTTAGTTTCACTTTTTCTTTTCTTATTAGAAGTTTACCATAGATGCTAAGTGAGCACTTTTAGTCTTTTCTTATTTCAATCTCTTTTCTTTCCGGACACAGTGATCAATGAGCTCAGTAAGACTCCACTTTTTCCTTTCAGCATTATAAATAATCTTGAAAAGGTTATATTTTATAAGAAATAAAGATTAGAATGAAGTGCACTAAAATCTCTTCAAAGAGTTTCAAATTTAAGTGCCTTTAAATTAGAAATAAGATTGGACATTTTTTATAATGTACTCCTTTATGTTTCTTTGCCGTTATAGCGCATATTTATCAGCTTGCTAATATGCATGTTGGCATCAACTTTATCAGATTTAACAAACCGGTCGACTACTTCAGTTGAAAAAATCTTAGCACTGACTTTATCAGGCATAAAACCCCTAATAGTTATAAAAATAGTGTGCTTTATGACCATTAAACACATACTGTAAGACCTCTCCCATTTACCATAATTGGCCTTTTCTTTACTGAACTTTTGTTAGTGATAGTAGAGGTCCATCAGTCCTTAAGGTGTAGTCTAGGTCCATGAATTCAAGAACGATCTTTTACGTGGTCTTACCACATCATAAAGTTTGTACCATTCAATTTAAACTACATAAGTGTACAATTTCTCATCAATTTAACATAAACATTGTATTTAATAAAATTTTACTGTAATAGCCATAAAAAAATGAATTTCAGAAAATGTAACCAGTTTAACCGATAGGCTGCCGGTCAAACTTTCAGAACAAGTTGTGTCTCTATATGCCAATACTGTACTGACCTAATATAAATATCCTAAAGTTTAGGTCCTATGTAAGAGAACAGTCTTCCTTTGGGCCGACTGTCACTTTATAGGATTAGTCCCAAAATTTAAGTAATGTATATGGTCATATAATATATGTAATGACTCGGCCATAATAACAACCTTCCTTTGGGCCGATTGCCACACGCATGGGCCACACAAATTTATGCATCTAGCTTCGGACTAGTTGATGTGGGTAATGCAATATTGGCCTATAGTGTGACAACCTTCCTTTGGGCCGATTACTACACACCAAGGTTCTCCCACTTGCATTACCCACATTAAGTATCCGAAACCGTACATAATTTGACCAAACAATAGTCTTCCTTTGGGCCGGCTATTGTCCGCATGAACTACATACGCAATTAAATAAGCTCTTTTATAAATTCTTTAACTTGAACATGCATATATTTTTATTTGTGTTTTATCAACTGTAGTAAATATCAATATTCATCATACTACACAATATAAACAATAATATAAATATTGATGAAGCGGAAGCATGTAAGAGTACACATAACCATGATAAACAAATACTTCAATGCCTTCTTTATGTCAACTAGCTACTATTTTGTCATGTATAGTTCCTTTAATACTGTAGTGCTCGTCAAGAGCTTCGAAACGGCTATTTACATGCCTAAAAGAGAAGTCGGATGAGCCCGTAACGGCTAATTGAAGTTTATATTGACATAACGGGTCTGCAGTGCTTATCGGGTCTGAATCAGACCCGACCTGCAATGATTAAGTTATTGATTTTCTTTCTTATTGGGCCGGGTTTAAATAAACTGGATAAAACCCAATTAGCTTAATGTGAGATTGATTGAGATTAGGTCTATTTATTTGAGTAGAACTCTAACCAAAATACTCTTAATAGATAGAATTACATCTCAATCATAATGCCCAAATCAATCTCAACAATCTCAGTTAAAATTTAATACGAGATTAATTAGAAGTAGGTTTCTTTAGAGTAAATTTTTATTATCTCTAAATATCCGAATCCTAGATAATCTCATAATCTTAATTAATTCATGAAACCTAAAATAATTAACCAAATTTTTTTTTTCTTTTTTTTAAATGAACTCCTTGCCGAGGTCTCGCTGCCCACGCACTGTAGTGCGTGGGCAGCCTGGGCCAAGTGCCCACGCACACGCACACGCATGTGTGTGGGCAGACATCTTTCTTTTCTTTTTTTTTTTTTTTCCCCTTAATCCTACCATGGCGCCCAAGCGCCTGCATGCATGCAGGCGCGCACACAGGGGCTTATATATTGATTTTTTTTTAATTTCTATTTTTTTAAACAAAAAACAGAATAAAAAATAATAATAATGCACAGAAAAAATTTCAAAAATATATACATAATTCAATTTATCATCTCTAATTTAATTCAATTATTTGAGACACAAAAAATAATCTTTATTGAATTAAATAAAGAGATACATAATTTTTATAGATGAGATTAAAAGATTTTTACTTTATATCCCGATGATCTGATAAAGAGGAGGCTCTGATACTAATTGTTAGATCTTATTAAGAGAAGGAGGATTTTAGACATAACTGATTCAATCAAGAAAGAAAGGGATGCTGAAGATTACAGGATCTCGATGACGCCGGTAGCCACCAAATTCTCTTCTTTATCCTTAGAGGAGATGAGAGACCTCTAAGAGAGATGGTTATTGTTGGTGGAGAGGGAATCCTACTCATGATATATGTATAGCATCAAGAAACCCTAATTCAACTTATCATAAATCTAGACCCTTGATTTATAACACGAGTTCCACACGTGTAAATGAGTCCCACATTTTAAATTTAAATACACTCTTGGCTAAGTGTAATTGAAAACATGTTTAGACCCAAACCATTTAGGTTTGATCAATTCTTTATTGGGTCAAACAACATAGGTTAAGTGGGCGGGTGCAAATATCCAATTGACTTCATTAGGCTAAAAATAAATTAGACTTTAAAACAAAAATAAGTCTAACAATTATAATAGAAGTGGCAAGTTAGGAGTGAAATTATTTGTTATGGCTCTCACATTGTAGAGAAATTTATTGAAATTAGAAATTGCTGGGAAAACCACACAAACTAGTTGTGGATCTTGAAATAAGTTCACTTGGAACTTCTATAGCTCCAAAGGCCCCTGTTACTACTCGGCATAGCAGAAGGGCAAGATCGGACTGAAGAATCAAGGCTTGAGTAGGCTTAGTTTTCTTATTGAGGTAAAAGGGGAGATAATGATAAACAACGAAAATTGTAGGGTTTGTTTTAATGTAGAAAGGATTCATCTCATGATGCACACAAAATCTATCGGCCTATGATTTTGTCATTGTATCGGTCATGTATGAATGATATGTATACCATAAAGTTGTAATATATGTGGTCATTTGATATATCTTTATGTGCTTATGGCTTGTGTTATGTATAATGTGTTTGTAAGTTATTTTAAGCTTCTTATGTAGGAAGTTGGTCAGTGCAAGAAATTAAAGGAACTAGAGTTTTGGCACTTGATCACTGGAGCACATTTAACATACACATGAGCAGTGTTGGGCATTGGAAATAGCCGTTCTTAGGCCAATTAAATTTTTACATGTATTTTATGACAAGCACTAAGTCCATATCTCATGCTTATCATGCAGTTGCACATGCTATTTAGGATGTTCATATGTTTGTGTTACTTGTGGATAGTACATCTTAATAAACCTGGATATGTTAAAAGCTACATTGGTGCTCCACGTAAAAGGTTTGGAGGGTGGGGTGATACTTGCACAATGAAATAAACACTATGGATTTTAGTATCATAAGGAGTTGAAGCAAAAAATGTGGTTTCATTGAATAGCATGGCAATTGATTCTACATTTGCCATTATCAGGGATCCACTATGCCGAAAAAGAAAATATAGAAAGAAGAAGACATGTCTAATTGTTGGAGATATATCTTATTGAACTAGAGCTGAGCAAAATCAGAGATTGTTAGTTGTAATGTAACCCTGTGACTTATGGATGCATTTCATATAATGACAATAAGATCCTATGTGTTGTTTGATTTAGAATGTTGGGCACAATGATAAACCAAACAAACAAGAGGAGTGCCGCTGATATGAGTATATTGAACTGGATTCATGGTAAATATTGGATGGATAAGATGAGGAGTCTGCACACCAGGGTAGATGTATAAGTTGTAGGGTTGTATACAAGAAGAGCGCATTGATCCAGTTGTTATGTATGATTAAAAGAGATGAGGAGATCCCAGTGATGCTAAGCGTCTAGGCTGGAGTTTGCTACCATAAGGAGCCGTGATTTGGTTTCTTGGACTGGATTAGCTACCGGGCTTGGTCAGCTTGAGAAGGGCAGAGAAACTTTAGAGGCTTTCAAAGCAAGGCGTTGTCTAAGAAGAGCTTTAGATATTTCGATCTGATGTTGATAGTTATGATCATGGTCTCAAACATGTTTGATTCCCACGATATATCATCAATATAGCATCAGATCTTGAGATAGCTGAGACGATATTGGCCTTATAATATCACCCAATATTGTTGCCGATATGGCTGACATTACTGATATTGACAATATTGATACTAGAAAATATTGGTTGGTACCAAGTACTCGAGATTTTAAACCATGCTTATGGGGTTAAGCTGAGGAGGGAGCATAACACTTGTGTAGTTGATATGTTGAATCTAGTGGGAGTGGATGTAAATCATAATTGTCTAGGATGTTGTTTCTTTGGAAGTTATTCACATATCCATGGTTTGTAGGAAGCTCCCCGCCCCAGCTTATATACAGTGAAAGACATAAAGCTCAACTTTGAGGGTAAAAGTTATAACTGAAAGTATGCAGGACACTTGAATATTTTGTAAAATGAAAGGTAAGATACCTTGTGTATCTGAATTTGGAAGTCACTCATTTGTCACAGTGAAAGGGGGCCTGTGGCCTGTCTTTATGTAGATCAATCTACCTTGTCCATCCTTCTAAAAGTAGTTAAAAGTAACCTGAGTATTACTTATGGTCAACAATCTCAATTACGTTGAGGATTACTGCTATGGGCCTGTTTGGTTAAGAGTGAAAGTGAGGAAGTAAGGAAGTGAGGAAGTGATAATAGTTCCCTTTGGAACTTGAGAATTAATTAGTAAGTTTTCCGGTGTTTGGATGTTGTTGGGAAGTGTAGTTTGAAAAATATTATGTCTTTTCTGGTGTTTGGATGGTAATGTGAAAGTGGAAGTGGAAAAGTTGACCACAAAGTTGACCGCAAAATAATATTAAAATAAAAATTAATTAAGAAAAATAAAAAATGGACTGTAATTAGAATGCAAGTGAAATTTACATGATCAAAAAATTAACTGTTTTGCGCTAAAACTTATTACAAATGAGATTTACATGACCACAAAATTAACTGTAGCATTCTGAAAGTGAGGAAATGGTTGTGTAAAAGAGAGAATAGAAAAAGAAAAGGGGTTTTCTTATTTTCCTTTTCTGGTGTTTAGATAGATAGGGAAGTGATCAATTATACTTCCCCATTTCCTTACTTCCGCCCATTTCCTTCAAACCAAACACCCCCATGAGAAGATGGATCAAATTATCCAAAATTCCTCATACTTGTATAAGAACTTAGCAACCAGTAGCAGCTAACACATGGGAGAGTAAATCGGGTGAACAGGGACGGAATCAGGTATAAATTTTAGGATGGGCTGCAATTTTTTTTAACATATACTTATGAATTATATACATTTTTTGAAAGAATAAAACAGTATTCTCCACTAAATTAAAAGTGGAACTACTAATAAGTTTGGTAAAAGAAAATCAAAATAGAAAGAGGTCTAACACAATATCTGAAAAAGAACAAAAATTTAAATAAATTTAAGACAATATTTGAAAAAATGAGCCGGGTTATAGCCCGGCCCAGCCCACGACTGGGTCCGCCACTGCAGGTGAATTATCTACCTGTCTCGATTTTTTTTTTAATTGAATCCAAATGGAATCTTCAACATGTTTTTTGTTCTAGAAAATTTAGTGCAAGCACGATACTTCTTATCCTGTGAAACATCTGCCTGCCTGACTGCATTAAGTTTTTGAGACATTTAATTACTGTACTTTTTCCCCCAATCTATTTGCTTGACAACATAGTTTTATTGCTTTCACCTTTGGGTAATATTTCTCATCATTTTCAATGAATAAGAGTGATGACTCTATTTACTGGGCAACATAATTTTATTTGCTTTCGACTTTCGGGTTAATATTTACTGTCATTTTCTATGAATGAGAGTGATGATTGCATGATTTATCTACATGATAAGTGTCATCTTGGGCTATCAACTCTGCAGCATGTTAGAACTTACAGCAGTCTTTTGTGGACCAAATGGTACTTTGTTTGGGTTCTTAGCTTCTATGATTTCTTAACTTAAAGGACTTTTGTGCTATTTTGCATTGTTCATTTTAAATATCTTTGTCATCTAATTTTATCCTGGAATTTATTTCAGGTTTAGATTATCCTAAAATCTTGTTATGATTAGTTCTGAGTCTAAGAATGCCGGTAGTATCGCCTTTCGTGACAGTTCTCATATTCATTTTTCCAGAAAGTATCCCAATAATGGAAAGTGAGAATGTTCTTGAAGAACGTGATCCAGGACATGATGCCATGCTTAGCCAGATGGTGGGTAGAATTACGTCAAAACCGGGAGGGAAACTGGAATTAGGCAAGGTAAAGGATACAAATATTAGTTATATGCTTGTGCTCATCTAGAGTTCCTGTGTTTTTGCCTATTCATGTGCTGAACTTGAAATTAATTTCTACTTTGTTGCTATCTATATTAGAGTCCTTCCTCAATTAAGCTGATTGCGGACTAATATCCAAAAACTATGTTTAGCTTTAATGTTGTCAGAGCGAAAAACATACGTAGTTATGGTACATCCAAAAAATTTGTTGGCGTACCTTATGGACTTCTTTTCCTTTTCTTTTTAAGTTTTAGTTGTACTATGGGGAATTACATTGCAAATGATTTTTCTATCACAATTGGATTACATTAAGGATATGCATTGAGCTCATTCTTATTTGCACTAATGATGGATGGCTTACTAGAGCTATTCAGGATGAGATTTCGTGGTGTATGCTATTTGTTGATGATATTATCCTAGTTGATGAGACGAGAGCTAGGGTAAATATCAAATTAGAGTTATGGAGACAAACTCTAGAATCTTGAAATTTTAGATTAAATAGGACCAAAACAGATAATACGAGATTATAGAATTATGACACTAGACGGATAAGAAATATCGATGAGCAGAATTTTAAGTATTTGGGTTTTATTATCCAAAAGGATGGGGAGATCAATAATGATGTCAACCATAGGATCCAAGTCGGCTAGTTGAAATAGAAGAGCGCAACAGGAGCTTTATACGACCGCAACATTCTGTTATGGCTGATTTTATCGGACTGCTATTAGGTCAGCTTTATTATATGACGCAGAATGTTAGATTATTAAGAGATATCATGCCCAAGAGATGAGTGTAGCAGAGATGCGCAGGCTTCATTGGATGTGTGCTAACATGATGAGAGATAAGATGAGAAATGAGGATATACGTACTAATATAGGCGTAGCCCCTATAGAAGAGAAGATGAGAGAAAATCACATACGATGCTTTGGTCACGTACGACATAAATCTACAAATGCGCCAGTGTAACGAGTAGAGCGTATCAAATTAGGACAAGTTAAAAGAGCGCAGGGGAGACCAAAAAAAGTATGGATGGAGGTGATACGACAAGATATAGAAGCTAAAGGTCTTAAAGAAGGCAATTGCTCGATAGGAATGAGTGGAGAAAGCTAATTCATGTGCCTTATCCGGCGTAATTCTCTTTTGGTTCATGTAGCCACCCCTAATACTTGAGACAAATGGCTAGTTGTCGTCGTCGTTGTCGTCGTCGTCGTCGTCGTCGTTTGGGAATTGCATGCAGCATAGTTGGGTAGCTCCAATACTCCTGTTACATTTGCACTATTTTGTTGCAGTTGTTGCTAAAACAAAGACTGTTCTTTTTGTTTTTCCCACAAAAATGAGTGGTCTTGACCTAAATTCAGTGTTTCTGTTGAAACATATTGGGGAAGGTACAAGGTTTCATGCAGTTGATTCTGTTTCGAATATTTTGGAGTGCATCACGGTACATAGAGTAGAATGGGGTTAAATTTATTGGATCAGGGAGGTAGGTTTAAGATTTGAACCAGTACGGTTTGGATCTAGGTTTTATAAAAAATGAAGAGAAAAGACTCAAATATTAGAGACGAAAAAGGACTTGAGGAAGTTTTTAGGGTGGTTGAGTAGTAAGTGTGATACATAGAATTTTACACATGAATATAACCCAAACGATCATGGTGGATGCGTCTTTGACATAACTATTAGCAAATTCATACAGGTTACTTAAGCAGACTAATTTGTATTATAAACTGATCTTTTGGTTCTGTTGCAAGCTTTCATTGTAGAGAATTACAAGTTTGCCAAAGCTTCGCGGTTCGAAAGCAGAGGTGGAGGGTGATGGCCAAAGATCAGCACCCCCAGGAACCCTGACGGCCGCACAACTGCAGGAAATCATCCTTCTACATCAGGGCAAATCTGAGCAGCATCAAGGTCCAATGGGGGTTCCTGATATCGCTAAAAGATTCAGAATAGATTCTGCTCATGTGGAGAGAATTGTTCAATTCATTTCGATGCCTCCAGAAAATAACACCAAGAACACAAAACAATGATGGTTCTCCGACCTGTTTCCTTGTTTTCAGTTCTCATGTCTGATGACGCTACTTCTGTTTAGATGATATTTGTATGTGAGACATCCCAAAAGTTTTGAAGAGAGGAAAGGAAAATAATTGTCGATAATGAGATGTTAAAGTTTCCGATAAACTGAACAAATGCTCTTTGTATTTAATTTTTGTTGGAATTGAAGAATATAAAAGTGAATCTTTGAGCTGAATTATGGCAAGATCCGTTGATCGAATCAATTGGACGATAGTTGGAGTATGTTCTCCTTCCATTGGGATGAACGTGGTATATTCACATGTTCAATTCTGACTTCGAATGAATGAGATATTCAAAGATTGCCTAATTCAAAGCCAAAATGGGACTAAAGATAGCTAAAAGCATTTAGTCCTACATTGGCCATGGGATGGAAGTTTGTGGTGTATAAATAGAGAAAATTGAGAACAAAGGGCGTGCCCTTTGGGTACTTGGAGTTTTCGCGCGCGAAAAAGAGGGAACTATGCTCGCACATGCGTGCATGCGCGCGCGCCGCCGCCGCCGGTGCCGGCCGGCCAACGGATGTCTGAAAAGCGTCTGTGCGGTTGGGCGGTTTGGACCGAACAGTTGCGACGGATCTATCCAAACCGTTGCAACTGTTGGGATTTAGCGGACGAGAATGCCCCTCCCGGAGCGCTATAAATAGCGCTCCAGTTTCCCTTTCTCAGACACACCAACAACAAATCTCTCTCTCTATCTCTCAGAATTCTAAAGCAAATTCTGAACTTGCAGTGGAGTTCTGAAGCGACTTCCAGCGAGAAGTAGGAAATCCGTAAGTCGGTTTCCGAAGCGACTTCCAAAGGGAGATTCTGCAAAATTCGTTCTGAAAGAGGGATCAGAAAATTCAACAGATTCTTTTATAACCGTACAGTGATTTGGTAGTGCTACCCAAATACCGTGAAGGAGTGTTGTATCTTGGGTGATTTGGTAGTGCTATCCACGTAATTGTCTTAAGGAGATTCGCTCTAAGCGTACCTCACTCCAAATACTGTATAAGTGAATTAAATTCTTTATAAAGTAAGTCTAATTGGTGTAGGAAATTGAAAGGTGGTTCTTAAATTAAGGAACGTTCTATTGAACGGAAAACCTCCCACCTGATATTTGCCGACCTGGCCAATTAGATTGTTGATATCTCAGTGATCTTGATTAGTTGTCAGATTGATTTCTGTTAAGCAGAATCCAACAATCTTAAGACAATTATTTATTGAAGTTTCTTACTTCTGTTCTGCTTGAACTTGCAGAAAATGTCTGAGACTAATCAAGATAGTACAAGTAAGGCACTAAACATGCAGCTCCAAGCTTTGATGCCTACTCCACTTCCTAACCCGAAGCCGGAGAAGCCAGGAAAGTTTGACGGCACAGAATTCAAGAGGTGGCAACAGAAGATGCTCTTCTACTTGACCACTCTTCATCTGGCCAAATTCCTGCAGGAAATCCACCAGAACCCGGAACTGATCGGGACTCAGTCCTTGCAGTCGATGCTTGGACACAAGGTGACTTCCTTTGCCGAAATTATGTTTTAAATGGACTGGATGACTCTCTTTACAATGTCTACAGTCTCATCACAACGGCAAAGAAGTTATGGGCCAGTCTTGACAAGAAGTACAAGACTGAGGATGCTGGTACCAAGAAGTTCATCGTAGGACGATTTCTGGAGTACAAAATGGTGGATAGGAAGACTGTAATCAGTCAGGTGCAAGAGTTCCAACTTATCTTGCACGAGATAGAAGCCGAAGGTATGATTCTTCCTGAAACTTTTCAGTTTGCAACTATCGTGGAGAAACTCCCACCTGCGTGGAGAGATTTCAAGAACTACCTGAAGTATAAGCGAAAGGAGCTAAAGTTGGAAGATCTCATTGTGAGGCTTCGTATCGAGGAGGACAACCGCAAGTCCGAGAAAAGGAGCAGCAAGAACTCCTACGAAGCAAAAGCCAATGTGATCGAAGACTCAAAGGGGAAAGCGTCTACTTCCAAAGGCTTAAAGCGGAAGAAGACTTCCCAGGGGTACAAAGGCAAGGCCCAAGAAGGCAAGAACATGCGCTTCAAAGGAACCTGCTACATTTGCAACAAAGAGGGGCATAAGGTGAATGAATGTCGCAGCCGTCTCAAGAAGAACAAGAAGAGCCATCCACAGGCGAACTTGACCAACCATGAATCGCCAAGCCTTTCAGTTGTAGTGTCAGAAGTGAATCTGACAACCAATAATAAGGATTGGTGGGTAGACACTGGAGCTACCCGGCACATCTGCTCTGAGAAGTTATTATTCTCTGAATATCAAAGACTAGAGAAAGATGAGCAACTATTCATGGGTAATTCAGCCGCCTCAAAGGTTGAAGGAAAGGGTAAGCTCATCCTGAAGTGGACATCGGGGAAAGATCTTACTCTTAACGATGTGCTTCATGTTCCAGACATCCGCAAGAATTTGATCTCCGGATCAATACTTAGTAAGAAAGGATTTAGAATGGTATTTGAATCCGATAAATTTGTACTTACTAAGGGAGGGATGTATGTGGGAAAGGGTTATCTTGTTGATGGACTTTTTAAAGCCAATGTTGCAGTGGTAGATAAAAGTCTGTGTATTTGTACCCAAAGCTTATAAATAAAGAAAAATCTTCTATTTATTTGCTTGAGTCTCCTATTTTGTGGCATGCTAGATTAGGGCATGTAAATTACAAGTCATTAAAGAACTTGTCTAATCTGGGATATATTTCTAAACTCAACTTGGAAGAAATTCGCAAGTGTGAGATTTGTGTTGAGGCCAAGTTGGCAAAAAATTCATTTCACTCAATAGATCGAAATACAGAACCTTTAGGGTTAATTCATAGCGATTTGTGTGACTTGAAATTTATGCCAACTAGAGGCGGTAAAAAGCATTTTATTACTTTTATTGATGACTGTATAAGATACTGTTATGTGTATCTTTTAAACAGTAAGGATGAGGCAATAAATATGTTTATAACATATAAAGCCGAAGTTGAGAATCAACTCAACAAGAATATCAAGATTCTAAAATCCGATAGAGGCGGAGAATATGAATCAAATGATTTTAGTGAGTTATGTGCTAATTTTGGTATAATCCATCAAACAACGGCACCATATACTCCTCAGCAAAATGGAATTGCTGAACGGAAGAACATAACTTTGAAGGAGATGGTCAATTCCATGCTCGTAAGTTCTGGAGTTCCGCAGAACTTGTGGGGTGAAGCTCTGTTAACTGCAAATTATATTCTAAACAGAGTACCCCCTCAAGAAACTTGGTCTTATACCATTCGAGTTATGGCATGGAAGGACACCTTCCTACCATTATCTCAAAATGTGGGGGTGCCTTGCAAAGGTACTAGCACCATTACCTAAAAAGACTAAGTTGGGAGCAAAAACTATGGACTGCATATTCATAGGCTATGCTTTAAATAGTAGTGCCTACAGATTTCTGGTTCATAAATCAGAAATACCAGATATTCATGTAAACATAATTATCGAATCTAGAGATGATGTGTTCTTTGAAGACATCTTTTTATATAAACGGGAAGCAGATAAGACTTCTGGGAAAAGAACACACGAGATGGCGTTTAGGGAAGAAAGCCCCGAGGAACCAATTATTAATGCGGAAACTGAACCAAGAAGAAGTCGGAGATCTAGAATCTCAAAATCTTTTGGTCCAGATTTCATAGCATACGCTATTGAAAGCGAGCCTCAAACATTTAAAGAGGCTATGTCAACCCCAGAAGCACAAATGTGGAAAGAAACTATAAATAGCGAAATAGAATCCATACTAAGTAATCATACTTGGGAATTGGTAAACCTGCCTCCTGACAGTAAACCAATTGGGTGTAAGTGGATTTTCAAACGAAAATTAAAACCCGATGGATCTATCGATAAGTACAAGGCTAAATTAGTAGCCAAGGGTTATCGACAAAAAGAAGGACTTGACTACTTCAATACTTATTCACCAGTAACAAGAATAACGTCCATTAGGATGTTGATTGCAATTGCAGTATTGCATAACTTAGATATCCATCAAATGGATGTCAAAACTGTATTCTTAAATGGTGAATTAAATGAAGAGATATATATATGGAGCAACCTGAAGGATTTATAGTCAAGGGCCAAGAACACAAGATGTGTAAATTGGTAAAATCTTTATACGGTTTAAAGCAGGCTCCTAAACAATGGCATGAGAAATTTGATAGTGTCATGATTAAAGATGGATTCACTATCAATGAATGCGATAAGTGTGTTTACACGAAAACAGTTGGAAATGCGTGTATCGTTATTTGTCTTTATGTAGACGACATGTTGATACTTGGGACTAATATTGAAATTATTAAGTCCACTAAAAGAATGTTATCCAACAGTTTTGACATGAAGGATCTGGGGGTTGCTGATATAATTTTAGGAATTAAAATCACCAGAACACCAGATGGAATCAGTCTATCTCAATCTCACTACGTGGATAAGATGATAGAAAGATTCAAGGATCATGGGATAAAGGAGAATACAAATCCTTCTCCCACACGTCCACCTTCATAAGAATACAGGAACTGGAATACGCCAGTTGGAGTATTCTCAGATTATCGGAAGTCTAATGTATTTGATGAATTGCACTAGACCCGATATTGCTTACGCTGTAAGCAAGTTAAGTAGATACACTAGTAATCCTAGTGATCAACATTGGACCGCTCTACTACGAGTATTGGGTTACATATCACATACCAAGTAATATGCCTTGAGATATGGACAGTATCCACCTGTACTTGAAGGATACAGTGATGCTAATTGGATTGCAGATTCTGAGGAATCAAAATCAACTAGCGGATACGTATTTACTCTAGCAGGAGCAGCGGTATCATGAAAATCTTCTAAGCAAACATGTATTGCCCGTTCCACTATGGAATCAGAATTCATAGCCTTAAATAAGGCTGGAGAAGAAACAGAATGGCTTCGACAATTCTTGGAAGATATACCATTATGGCAAAAGCCAGTGCCCGCTATATGTATACACTGCGATAATTAAGCAGCTATATCTAGGACACAAAATGTTATATACAACGGTAAGTCTAGACATATTCGTCGTAGACATAATACCGTGAAGCAGTTGCTCTCAAATGGAATTATCTCTATTGACTTTGTATCGTCAAAGGATAATTTAGCGGATCCGCTTACTAAAGGTTTAAGTGGAGAGCGTATAAACTGCGCATCGAGGGGAATGGATCTAAAAGCCTAACCTTACCGAGTCAGCTTAATGGAAACCTCACTTAGTGACTGGAGATCCCACGGACTAAGTTCAAGAGGAAAATTAGTTATGATTGACTCAACAAGTAAGAACTTGGGAGCTTGACTCCAATCCATTCGTAAGGTGCACATAAGTGCTTTTCTACAAGTGGATTAAGGATAAGCTTAATGCTTTTAATGATGCCTATATCTTGTTACTAAACAAGTGGAGTAGAGTAGACTACTCTTAATAGGACGATCACCTATGTGAGTATAGAGTTAGGTCGGCTCTTTAGGAATTTCTATGGAGGCTGTTATTCCCTAAAGATACTCTCTGAAACCAAGAATGTCCAGGGTCAAAACGGACACAACCGAGAATCAAAGTTGATTTAGAAAGTCACTGTGTGAGGCTTGTTGACTTGGCTTACACTAACGGCTAACAGTTCAAGACCTAGTTCACTGATTAGCCAGTAAGTTCGATAAAGTTTTCGCTATGAAAGGTTCAAGACCTAGTTCACCTATCATGATGCAGTTTCTTTTCTAAAGTACCTTTCACAATAGAGTCAGTCTCTTTGTGTGTCATTTCCTTGAATCTCCATTCATTGTGGGGGATTGTTGGAATTGAAGAATATAAAAGCGAATTTTTGAGCTGAATTATGGCAAGATCCGTTGATCGAATCAATTGGATGATGGTTGGAGTGTGTTCTCCTTCCATTGGGGATGAACGTGTTATATTCACATGTTGCCTAATTCAAAGCTAAAATGGGACTAAAGGTAGATAAAAGCATTTAGTCCCACATTGGACATGGGATGAAAGTTTGTGGTGTATAAATAGAGAAAATTGAGAACAAAGGGCGTGTCCTTTGGGTACTTGGAGTTTTCGCGCGCGAAAAGGAGGAACTATGCTCGCACATGCGCGCGCGCGCGCCGCCCCCGCTAGCGGCGGCCGGCCGGCCGGTGCCGGTGCCGGTGCCGGGCTCGGGCTCGGGTCCGGGTCTGGGTTCGGGTTCCCTACCTGGCCTGGTTCTTTTTGAATCGGGTCTCAAGGGTATGGGTTGCTCCGCTACCCGAACCAAACCCACTCCGCTCCGGATCCGAATCGCCCGCCAACGGATGTCTGCGAACGGATCCGAACCACCCGCCAACGGATGTCTGAAAAGCGTATGTGCGGTTGGGCAGTTGGACCGTTGTGCGGTTGGACGGTTTGGACCAAACAGTTGCGACGGTTCTGTCCGAACCGCTGCAACTGTTGGGATTTAGCGGACGAGAATGCCCCTCCCGGAGCGCTATAAATAGCGCTCCGATTTCCCTTTCTTAGACACACCAACAACAAATCTCTCAGAATTCTAAAGCAAATTCTGAACTGGCAGTGGAATTCTGAAGCGACTTCCAGCGAGAAGTGGGAAATCCGTAACTCGGTTTCCGAAGCGACTTCCTAAGGAGATTCTGCAAAATTCGTTCTGAAAGAGGGATCAGAAAATTCAACAGATTCTTTTATAGAATTGTTGTCTGAATCTGGTACTTCTGAAGAAGAATATTCTTCAACCTTCCTTCGTCCTCAATAGTGGGTACTACTCCAAAGTAAAGGCAAATATTCATTCGAAATTTGTCCTTGTCCCGCTGCTTCAATGATCCTGTGAAGGTACTGGTTGACTACGGTTCAACCGTACGGTGATTTGGTAGTACTATCCAAATACCGTGAAGGAGTGTTGTAACTTAGGAGACCAGCGTCCATTATCCCGTTAGCACTGGTGCGGGGGACGTAATTGTCTTAAGGAGATTCGCTCTAAGCGTACCTCACTCCAAATACTGTATAAGTGAATTAAATTCTTTATACAAGGGATATACTGATATTCAGTATATTGAGACTGACTTAAATTCAGTCTAATTGGTGTTTAACCAAGGAAGGAAATTGAAAGGTGGTTCTTAAATTAAGGAACGTTCTATTGAACGGAAAACCTCCCACCTGATATTCGCCGACCTAGCCAATTAGATTGTTGATATCTCAGTGATCTTGGTTAGTTGTCAGATTGATTTCTGTTAAGCAGAATCCAACAATTTTAACATTACGATTTCAGATCCCAACCATTTTCAGTGCAGTTTTTCTAGTGGCAGTTTGCAGTAGCTCATGTTTCTGTGAGAAGGAAAGAATCTGCCATCTTGCAGTAACTCTTCTCTGACCTCTGGCCAACTGGATTCCGGCGCCACTCTTATTTATTCCATGGAGAGCCATCAGAGCCTAGGGTTTACATGGAGAGCCCTTTTGCATGAAATGGATATTTGAAATTTCTGCTTCTCATTTGATCAATGTAACATGAAATCAATATTAAAGCTTAACTATGCTCATCACACAAGCTAAACAAAGACAAACTACCAACTAACACCACTCTTATTTATTCCAATGGCTCCGCAAACAAAGCTGACATCACTAACTGATAAATGACATCATCATCCTCCCCGCCCCCGCCCCCGCCCCTCACATCTTTATTCCGGCGGCCGTCTTCTTCCACGCGGGCTAGGCTGACACGTCGTCCCACCAGGCCTGCACGTGGGGCCGGGCCGCGACGAGCCCGGCCTTTGAGGTCTATGGCATGTGGTTCAAATCAGCCAGTGTGAACTCGTCGCCAGCGAAGTACTTGCTCTCCGACAGCCTGTCCTCGTACACGACGAGCACCTTGCTCAGCTTCTCCACCTCGGCGTCGACTGCGGCCTGGTCGGTGACCAGGCCGAGGATGGGCTTGATGATGACCTCGAACGGGACACAGATGGGCAGAAGTGATGGGACTCGGCCTACAGCCAGCACTCGAGGGCCGCGATCTGGGCCGGCGTTTTGGACTGGAGGAGGTCCGGCCCGGTTGCTTTGTATTGGGTTGCGATGTTAGCGGTTGATGGCGCGGGATTCTGGCCGTTGCATTTGAGATCAACGGTCAGTGATCGGTCAAACGAAAATAGAAAATTAAGGGAAATTTTAGTTTCCTTTTTATTAACGGATCAAAAAGGCTGAATAAAAAAAATTAAAATAAGAAAGTTTTTTTTGAATTTTTGAAAAATTAAGATTCTAATTTTTTGAAAATCTAAAATTTTCTATAAAAAGCTGCCTAAAACATTTGAGAAAATATGAAAAATAAAATTAAACTATCCAAGCTTCCAATTTCAACGATCTAAGATTTTATTTCATTTTATTTTTAATATGAAAGTCTGAAACAAATCTGAGCAAGGGGAAATCAAATTACCGAACAATTTGACATTGCCGTCCTCAACCGCCGGGATTTGACCGAATGACTACAAATCAACAACCCAAAACAACATCAGACGATTTCAAACTCTACAAATAAGGATTAAAAAAAAGATGCAAGAAAAATGAAAGAAAATAGAAATATATATATATATATATATATATATATTATATATATATATATATATATATATATATATATATATATATATATATATATATATATATATATATATATATATATATATTTTACATTGATGGCAAGAAAATCAGGCTTCTTGTGAGCTTCGGTGCGGAGATTGACGGGATTGAGCTCGTAATGAAGTCCCTTCTGTTGGGAATATGAAAAATATATGTGAATCTTTAAATTGAATTACGACGAGATCCGTTGATCGAATCAATTGGATGATGGTTGGAGTGTGTTCTCCTTTCATTAGGGATGAACGTGATATATTCACATGTTCAATTCCGACTTCGAATGAATGAGATATTCAAGTCTAATGTTTGCCTAATTCAAAGCTAAAATGGGACTAAAAGTAGCTAAAAGCATTTAGTCCCACATTGGCCATGAGATGGAAGTTTGAAGTGTTTAAATAGAGAAAAATGGGAACAAAGGGTGTGCCCTTTGGGTACTTGGAGTTTTCACGCGCAATTGGGAGAAAATCATGCCCACACGTGCGAGCGCCGCCGCTAGCGGCGGCGGTGCCGACCGGGACCGGGTTCCCTACCCGGTCCGGTTCTTTTTGAACTGGATCTCACGTGTATGGGTTACGCGGAGCATACCCGCTCCGCCATCCGGATCCGAACCGCCCCGCACAACGGCAGTCAGCCAACCACTGCGGACTTCCAAGAGATTCTGCAAAATTCGTTCTGAAAGAGGGCTCAGAAAATTCAACAGATTCTTTAGTAGAATTGTTGTCTGAATATGGGACTTCCAAAGAAGAATATTCTTCTACCTTCCTCTACAGCGGGTGCTCTTAATACTGTGAAGGTACTGGTTAACTACAGTTCGACTGTACGGTGATTTGGTAGTGCTATCCAAATACCATGAAAAAGTGTTGTATCTTGAGAGACCAGCGTCCAGTAACCCGTTAGCACCAGTGCGGGGGGCGTAATTGTCTTAAGGGGATTCACTTTAAGCGTAGCTCACTCCAAGTACTGTATAAGTGAATAAATTTTCTTTATACAGGGGTTATACTGATATTCAGTATATTGAGACTGACTTATACCAATCTAATTGGTATTTAACTAAGAAAGGTAATTGAAAGGTGGTTCCTTTAATTAAGGAACATTCTATTGAACAGAAAACCTCCCACCTGATATTAACCGACCTGGCCAATTAGATCGATGATATTTCAGTGAAATTGATTAGTTGTCAGATTGATCCTAGAATCTAACACTTTCTCCTTAAGAGCCGCCACCACCCTCACCACGTTGGGCTTAGAGCCATTCCGTACACCTTCATCACCATTCTCTCCCTCTCACTCTCTCTCTCTCTCTCTCTCTCTCTCTCTCTCTCTCTCTCTCTCTCTCTCTTCTTTTTCTTCTTTCTTCTTTTTTTCTGTGATGGGAATTTTAGTGAGGGTTTCAGTTGCTTTATACAGGAAAAATGAGATGTTTGGTAATATTAAAGAGCTGGATGTGGTGGGGTGAGCTGCGGTATGCTCATCATTTTTTGCATACCATTCTGCTGTTTGTGACGGGAGGTGAAAATAACCACAGCATTCTTCTGTTTTTAGAAAGAAAATTATTTTATTAGGTTAGTGTTATGAAACGATAGCTGCCATTTTTATTGTGCACTATTAATGATTATACTATGCACTGATGCAAGCAATGACGCAAGCATGCATAGTGTCTGCATAGTACTCAAAGTTTTTCTATAAATAGGCCCTTCCTGATTCATTTCAATGTACACTTCAGAAATCAATAAGAATGCTTACTTCTACTCTGTCTCTAGAATCCTCTGTTTTGGTATTATATTTCTGGAGTTTTACAACACGTTATCAGCACGAGCGCTCTACTTCTGTCCCCAGCCTCTACCTCCGTCAGCTCAGAGAAAAAGTTCTACCACAATCCTCTACCTCCATTAGCTTAAAGTAAAAGTCTTGTCACGAGCCTCTACTTCCATTACTCAAGGAAAAGTCCTATCACAAGTCTTAACCTCTACCTCTACTATCTCAAGGTAAAAATGACAAGTTATTCTACTTATAATACTCATATAACACCACCACTATAATGAAAGGAGCCTCTGCCACTTATTTATAGTAATATGATGTGATTATGAAAAACTAGATTATTATACTAATTATATTCATATAACACCACTGCTATATTTGAAAGGAGGCCATGCCACCTATTTATAGTAAAGTGATGTGATTTTGATAAACTAATAATATGTTTTATTATTATCTTTACAAACCTCTCTATTGATGCTTGCGTGGAATAAACTCCAAACTACCAATATTATATATTTTATTATTCTGTTATTTATATCTGTATAAACACCCACTGAAAGGTTTACCGAGTAGCGTGGTGTACCAATGTTTATTTAAATATTTATTACTTTATTAATTATGTCTGCAAAACACCCACCAAGTAGAGTGGCGTGCCTATATTATAACTCATAAATATATGTAGTACAATGCATTTATTTTATCATTTTCTTAATTACAATATTTAATTGTATAAAATCCAAATTGTTTTTCTCTCCTCCAACGGCTATAAACGGCTAGTTTTCACTCTATAAATTGGTAAATTCTAAACCACAGAACTCACTTCTCAATCTCTCTTCATTCTCAAATTTTTTTTATCATCTCTAGAAGTTTTGTATTCAAGATTTTCGCAAGATGTTTAGTCTATTTTTGAAGTTTATTATTGTTATCATCATCTTCAATACTTCCATCCTTTTTTTTATAGATATGGATCCAAGTGATTTTTACCTGGGCCTTTTAATTTTATTGTTCACCTTCCCTCTTTTGTTTGTAACCATTATGATTGAAATGTAAGTTTTACTATTTTATTGTGAAATAAAATATTGTGATTCTAATTATTTTTATATTTTATAGTTATCACCCTGTCAAACTTTGCAAAGCTCGAGTTCATTCCACTTGATATCACGGGAGGGAATTATATGGTTTGAGTTATTGACATAAAAATGCATCTCGAGTCAACGGGTCTCACTGAAACAATAAAAGAGATTAACTCTACGTCATCACAAGATAAGGCAAAGGCGACGATCTTTATCCGTAGACATCTTGATGACTGTTTAAAATGTGAATATCTCTCAGTAAGAGACCCAAGTGTCTTAAGAAAAAATCTCAAAGAAAGATTTGATCATCAAAAGGAAGTTATACTCCCTGTCACGCGTGATAAATGAAATGCTGCGCTTTCAAGATTCAAGAAAGTTAGCGATTATAACTCTGCAATGTTCAGAATAGTATCCCAATTAAAATTCTGTGGGGTGGATATCACAGATGAAGAAATGCTGGAGAAAACTTACTCCATATTTCATGCATCTAATGTAAAACTGCAACAACAATATAGGTTGTGTGATTTTAAGAAATATTCTGAACTAATTTCATCTCTTCTTGTGGCAGAGAAGAATAATGAACTTTTGATCAGAAATTATCAGTCTCGTCCCACTAGTTCAGCAGCATTTTCAGAAGCAAATGCTGCATTTTCTAAAAACTATGGACGAGGATATAATCATGGTCGTGGTCGTGGGCATGGTTGTGGTCGTGGACGTGGTCGTGGCCGTGGACGCGGCCGAAGTGGTTTTTACAACCCTTTACAAAACAACGCGATTCACAAGAAGTATCATGTAGAATGACATGAATAAAGGAAAAGATGTTCGTGAAAGTTCTCTTCGGAATCCTGAAGATTCCTGTTATAAATGTGACTTCAAAGGGTATTGGTCTCGAGTGTACCGAACACCGGAGCACCTTTGTAAGCTTTACAAGGCATCCTTGAAAGGAAAAGAGAAAGAAGTGAATTTCACTGAACATGATGATCCTATGAATGATTCAATTCATCTTGATGCTTCAGATTTTACTGATGATTTTACTGATCTTTCAACCCATCATAATTCTATAGATACTGGTGATAATTAGATATATGATTGTATTACTATGTTTTGTTATTTGAAATTGTCAAATTTATATTTGAATTAAATATTTCACTTATAATAATATATTTAAAATTTTATTCTCACTAAATGATTTATTTTGTATGAAGCTTGATATGGATTATTCTAATGATGAAGTCAAGACCAAAACTAGAGAAATTTGTATACCGGATAGTGGTACAACACACACTATTCTTAAACATAAAAGGTACTTCTCCGATTTAAAACTAATAAAGGCAATTATCAATACAATATCACGTCTGTAGACTTGATTGAAGGAACTGGTAAAGCAGCTTTATATTGTCAAATGGAACAAAGTTTTTCATAAAAGACGTTTTGTTTTCACCAAAATCTAAAAGAAATTTGTTGAGTTTTAATGATATATATCTTCATGAATATGATACTAAGTCTGCAACTGAAGGAGATATGAAGTATATGTATCTTATTACTTATGTATCAGGAAAGAAGTACATGCTAGAAAAACTACCAAAGCTTTCCTCAGGATTGTATTATACATATATAAATGTAATAAAGTCGCATATGGTAGTTAAAAAAGATATAGAGACATTAACTTTGTGGCATGACCGTTTAGGTCATCCTGATTCAATAATGATGCGAAGAATTATTGAGAATTTACATAGACATACGTTAAAGGGTCAGAAGATCCTTCAAACTAGTAAAATTCCATGTGAGGCTTGTTCTCTAGGAAAATTAATCATGAGACCATCACCAGCTAAAATAAAAACTGAATCACCTACATTTCTTGAACATATCCAAGGTGATATATATATGGGCCTATACACCCACTGTGTGACCATTTCGATATTTTATGGTATTAATAGATGCCTCTAGTAGATGGTCACATATTTGTTTATTATCAACTCACAATGTGACATTTGCGAGATTTCTTACTCAGATAATTAGATTGCGAGCACAATTTCCTGATTATACAATCAAAAAAGTTAGACTTAATAATACTGGTGAGTTTACATCTCAGGCTTTTAATGATTATTGTATGTCAATTGGAATAGCTGTTGAATATCCTATTGCCCATGTACATACACAAAATGGTTTGGTTGAGTCACTAATTAAGCGCCTCCAGCTTCTTGCTAGACCATTAATAATGAGAAAAAACTTCCTGTTTTTATATGGGGTCATGCAATTTTACATGCTGCAGCATTAATTCGCATCAGACTAAGTGCATATCATGAGTACTCCCCTCTACAATTAGCATTTGGTCAAGAACCAAATATTTTCCATCTTAGAATTTTTGATTGTGCGGTATATGTACCGATTGCTCCACCACAACGTACAAAGATAGGTACTCAAAGAAGACTAGGAATATACGTCGGTTATGAATTTTCTTCTATTATGAGATATCTTGAGCTTAAAACTAGTAATGTTTTTACGGCTCGGTTTGGTAATTGCCATTTTAATGAGGAAATTTTTCTAATATTAGGGGGAGAAAAGAAGCAGCTGGAGAAGGAGATTACATAGAGTGAACTATCTTTATTGCATATTAATCCTCACATAAAACAATGTGAGACAGAAGGGCAAAAGATTATGTATTTACAAAAAATAGCCAAGCAATTGCGAGATGCGTTCACTGATACGAAAATAATGACTAAATCATATATACCAGCTGTAAATGCTCCTGCTCGGATTGAAATTCCAAAAGGATAATCCGAGAATGAAGTCACTAATGAGTGTAAGACACGCCTGAAGCGTAGTAGACCAATCAGTTCTAAAGATAAAATTCCTTTCGAAAAAGAAAAGGACCAGATAGGCATGATGACCCCAATGTGCAAGAATGTGTTTCAGAAGAAACACAAAATAAGGTAAATCAAGAAATGAAAAATCCTGAAGGTATAGAAAATCATGAGATTTTTATTGATTATGTCAATACAGGAAGATTATGGAATCGAAATGAGATGAAAAATATGGATGAAATATTTTTCAATTCCATAGCATGTGACATTGTTAACGGAAGTGAGGATCCTGAATCAAGATCCGTCACTGAATGTCAAACTAAACATGATTGGATAAAATGAAAAGATGCTATACATGCTGAATTGAATTCGCTTAATAAGCGTAAAGTATTTGGACCTATTATCCTCACGCCTGAAGCCGTAAGACCAGTAGGATACAAATGAGTTTTTGTACGAAAACGCAACGAGAAAACGAGATTGTAAGGTATAAAACTCGACTTGTTACTCAAGGTTTTTCACAAAGACCTGGAATTGATTTTGAAGAAACGTATTCTTCAGTAATTGATGCAATTACATTTAGATATTTAATCAGCCTAGCAGTTTCTAAAAATTTAGAAATGTGTCTTATGGATGCTGTTACAGCTTATTTATATGAGTCGCTTGATAGCGATATTTATATAAAATCCCTGAAGGATTTAAAATGCCTGAAGCACTAAGTTCAAAACCCAAAGAATTATATTCGATCAAATTACAAAGATCGTTATATGGGTTAAAACAATCAGGGCGCATGCAGTATAATCGCTTAAGCGAGTATTTGTTAAAAGAAGGATATGTGAATAATCCTATATGCCCATGTGTTTTATAAAAAAAAGGACATCCGGATTCATTATCATTGTTGTATATGTTGATGATTTAAAGACCATTTGGACTCATAAAGAAGTCCTAGAAGCAATGATGAATGAATTTGAAATGAAAGACCTTAGGAAAACTAAATACTGTATTGGTTTACAGATTGAGCACTTTCAAAGTGGAATACTTTTGCATCAATCAAATTATACTGAAAAGATCTTGAAACGCTTTAACATGGATAAAGCAAATCCTTTAAGCACTCCAATGGTTGTTAGATCATTTAATGTGGAAAAGGATCCATTTCGCTTTTGCGAAGATAATGAAGAGGTTCTTGGTCCTGAAGTACCATACCTAAGTGCAATTGGAGCTCTTATGTATCTGGTTAATTGTACCCGACCAGATATAACATTTACTACTAATTTATAAACAAGATTTAGCTCATCTCCTACACGGAGACATTGGAATGGTATTAAACATATATTTCGTTATCTTTGAGGAACAATTAGTTTTGATTTGTTTTATTCCAGAGGATCAAAACAAGAAATAACTGATTTTACAGATGCAGGTTACTTGTCAGATCCACATAAAATCAGATCTCAAATAGGATATGTGCTCACATGTAGAGGTACAACGATCTCTTGGTGTAACGCCCCGATCACGCAGGTACGGGGACGTTATGGCGACGTACATACGCGAGGTGAAAACACGCTCACGCGTACGTTAAGCCTCAGTACAGTACATTATCTCAATATAGACATGGGTCCCAGCAACAAGAATACCTGCAGAAAAGGGTGAGTGATCATAACAGATAGGAAAAATAGGGACAAATAAGAGAACAACAATAAATCATCAAGATACCTATGAAGTGTCTCGATGAGGAATCTCCTATGTGACTCCAAGGCACTCTCGGATACTACGGTACGCGGATCTTCAATCTGGGCACGCAAACCCAGGGTCGTCAGAAAGCGACCTAGTGAGTGGTAAAATGAAGGAGACAGTAATATATATAATAGTAATACAAGCACGATACATAGATGTAATACCCCTCTCCCGGAATACGTACTTAGATACGTATTCAGTCTTTCGATCGTATTTTTCGATTTACCTTCCGTATTGGACCGATTTTAATTTCAAATATCATTTTCCAATATTTTAGATTTTATGTGATTTTCTGGAATTTTCTGGAATTAAAATGAATTTCTTCAGAACCGGTGTCGGCCAGTGCCGCTGACCGATTCCCGAATTTTTATCTTCCAAACAGTTAGGAATTTTTAGAAAGTCCTTTAGACTTTATTGCTTAGAATCCTATTTCTTACTTATACACTTTTTCTGAGAATTTTATGAATTTATGAAAATTCTTTCGGAGTCGGTAAATAACTGATTCCGGGATTTTTAATTTTAAAACTATACAGTATTTCTTCAAACGAATTTCACCATGAGTCTTCAAATATTATTCTTTATTTGGTAAAATTTTCAGATCATTCCGAGATATTTGAATTTCGGACATTTTTTCAAATAATTGCAAAATCCCACTCAATTTCCACCTCATTTCCCACTCACCTAACCCCACTCATTCTCTCTCTCTCCCACAGCCGGCCAAGTGGCCAGGTGAGGGACACCTCACCCCTCCCTTTTTGCAAGAAAGCCCCTCTCATCCATCTAAATTCCAACCCCTTTACAAAAATCCCAACCTTATAAATACATCTTCATTTGCAAATCACTCTTTTTCTCCTCTTTCACTTCAACAAGAGAAGCTTCTCCAAAAATCCTCTCCTTCTTCAACCAAAACCCTAGCTCCAAGAACTCTCCAAGCTCTTCATCCCCAGCTCAAGCCTCTTCCTTGGAGTTTGGATCGTGGCTCCCTCCGTCGCCAAGGATCATTTGGGAGCTACTCGTCGTCAACAACCTTTTCGAGCTCACTAACTCAAATCCAACCTTTCCAAGTGAGTGTATCTACTCACCAAGGCTAGTCCATCTTCTTGTGTACTTGTGTTGATAGATCAGGTCCCCTTATGTCATAAAAATCCTATTTTTAGACTATTAAGACCAACCCCACAAAAATCTGATTTTGACCTAACAGCAGCAGATTTCAGAGGATCGGTCGACCGGCAGTCGACCGATCACTCGACCGATGTGCACAACGTGCACAGTTTTGAGCTGACGGTCGACCGGCAGTCGACCGATCACTCGACCGGCCTAAGGATTTAGTTGTGTCGGTTGACCGGCAGTCGACCGACAGTCTACCGACCAAACCTGGAGCTCACGGCCCTGTAGCGGTCGACTGGCAGTCGACCGACAGGCGACCGTTAGTTATATCCCCAGTCGACCGGCAGTCGACCGGAGGTCGACCGATAGTCTAATTCTGGGCCAAAATTTCTGATTCTTTCCCTTTCTGATTTTTTATCTTACCCTGATACATGTATGATATATTAGTCTGGTTTATGCTTCATACTTGTACTGCATGACATGTTACTTGATGGATCTTACCTTATTATACTTCATGACTTGTTGTTACATACTGTCATTCCATAACTTGTTAAATACGAAGTATCTCCACCTCTTCATGCTATCACTAAAACACCAAGCATGATATACCCGACTTTTGTATAAAATAGACCAACTTACATTGGGTCAGGGGGAAACATGCGGATATCGATATGTGTTCGTGTTTACAGTGATTTTAGGTATATTGTACAATTATGATTCCGGTCTAACCTGTGGTACTCCAGGGGACCGAGGGGAGTGCTTGCTCCCTATTCCTGATTACTGTCATGACAAGGGCGTACATAAGTCCCTCCTGTTAGGCCTTGCGGCTGGTTCCGTCATCAAGCAACGGAACACCCTGGACCGTGGTCCCGGGCATGCACGGGACCCACTGTAAACATAGTTCGTCGATACAACCGCTGTTTCCAATAACAACCTTGCTTTTCTAGGATATGGATCTATGTGCTCTGGGACGCTGGGTCACATAGCTAGATATCACAGTAAGACAAGTAATAATAATAAGACGTTAACTGTAGATTTATTGCATATGACCTTACCTTATTGAGTTTACATCACTTGTTATTCGTTGCTATTTATTACTACTCCATTATCTTTATTCATGATCCTTAGTCACTTGGCTATCTTTTATTTATTATTATATGTCTTGACCCCTTGGATTTGCATATTCAGATTCCGAGGCTTGGAACGAAGTGGAGCCTTCCACAGAGGACCGGGCTTATCTTTGCGAGCAGGCTGACCAGCTCTAGTCCCATCGTGCCCGACTCTTCCTTTTGGTTCACGGGATCCCCATCCATTATGTGAGCATTTTGTGTTTCTGGTTGTATATTGTTCCTTTTGGACTTGGGTTGTGATAAAAGACACTTGTAAAGTGATATTGCTTATCATAACTTGTATAACTTTGTATTTGTATCTTGTAAGTTGGCATATGATTATACCACGCTTGGTGTTGTACTCTGATACTTGTTGTACTTAATGCTTAGCGTATATACGTGGGGGCACCTTCTGACCTACGTATATGCGGTGCAGTGACGTCCCCGTATCCGTGGGATCGGGGCGTTACAGGTTGGTATCAGAGCCTAGGCTCTCAAACCTAAAAGTAAAATCAAGTGGCAAATTCTAGTAATTTGCTAATGCCAACTACAATGTACAAAGTTATCTAGTCCTCCTTGATTCCGTCCTTGATTCATTTCCTCGTGTCCTAAACTCCTTTCATTTGTTTCCAATTCCAGATCTTATCCCTTTCGATATGGAGAGGCGATCGGGTCGTAACAACATCGGGCAAGTACCGAATGGACCCGTAGGAGGGGAGAGTGCTGATATCCTGAAGGTCATTCAGACCATGATGGAGAACCAGCAGCAGCAGACTGAGCTCCTCAGGCAGGAGTTAGCAGCCCCGAAGGAGCAAAGACCTGGGAACGTGTCAGACTTCCGGCGGTTGCAACCGGCCATCTTCACGGGAGTCGAGAAACCATTGGATGCTGAACAATGGTTGACGGACACCACCGATCTGCTGAACGCCGCCCGAGTGCCTAAGGAGAACCAAGTGGAGGTTGCCAAGATTCAGCTGAAGGACATAGCTCGGACTTGGTGGTTAGCCGAAGAGGCCAGACTGGAGAAGCCTGTCTCCTGGGATACTTTCTCCAAGAGCTTCTACAGTCGATTCTTCCCTGCTACTGCTCAGAAGGACATGGAGGAGCAGTTCGTCAGACTACAGCAAGGGAACAAGTCCGTGGATGAGTATGCCGCGGAGTTTCTCAGACTGAGCCGCTTTGCCCCGTACATGGTGACGGATGGGGAGAAGAGGGCAAGCAGGTTTCAGCAAGGTCTGCAGATGGACATACAGGTCCTCTTGATGCCCCAGCAGCTGAAGACCTATTCAGAAGTTCTCACCATCGCTCGAGAGGTGGAGCGTGGGTTAGAGAAGAAGCAAGAGGATCAGATGAAGAACCAGGCCATGAAGAGGCCGTTTGTACCAGTGGGTAGAGGAGGACCATACAGAGCAGCGAAGGTTCAGGCCAGGCAACCATTCAGAGCAGTTCCTTACCAGATGGCTCGACCAGGTCTTATCTGCAACTTTTGCCAGAAACCAGGACACTCTCAGCAGAATTGCCGGAGGGCAAACGGATTGTGTTTGGTGTGTGGAGCACGAGACCATGCCGTAGAGACCTGTCCACACAGGAGAATGGGGTTTGCTAACCAAACCTTGCCGGCACCTCAAGAGCAGAATGGACAGAGGGTACTACCAGGGCCAGTTGGGCAGAGGAACCAGGGACCAGTGATGAGGAGAGCTCTTCCCCTTCCTCCACCGCATGTTGTTCGCCCAGTGCAGAGAGGAGCCAGAACGGCAGCAGGGCGTGGTAGAGGTCAGGCCTACAACCTGACAGCAGAGGAGGCTGAGGCTTCAGAGGAGGTGATTACAGGTAACATCAGAGTTCATTCAATACCTGTTCTCGCTCTCTTCGATTCAGGTGCATCCCACTGTTATATCTCCGATCATTTTGTGGCTTTACATTCTATACCTGTTAAGGCTTTAGGCCGCAAATGGGAGATAAGTACAGGGAATGGGGTGTTATATCTTCTAGAGTTTGTGCTGACTGTCCAGTGGAACTTTGTGAGAAGATCTTGGCCATAGATATGCTCGTACTAGACACCAAGGGGTACGACGTAATCTTAGGCATGACCTGGCTCAGTCAGTACTATGCAGTGATTGACTGTAGAGAAAGGAAGATCAATTTCAGAATCCCACTTCAGCCGGAGTTCCAGTTTAGTGGAGAGGTGAAGCCTGCTAAGAAGAAGATTCAGATGACCACTTCGGGGGTTCAGAAGGGAGTGCCAGTGTGGGATGAATTTCCAGAAATCTTTGCTGAGATCTCAGGGCTTCCACCGGAGAGGATAATTGAGTTCTCCATTGATACAATTCCAGGAGCAGCTCCTATATCCAAGGCTCCGTACAGGATGGCACCGACGGAGTTAGAGATTTTGAAGAAGCAACTGCAGGAATTTTCAGACAAGGGATTGATTCGGCCAAGCACTTCACCATGGGGCGCTCCAGTGCTATTGGCGAATAAGAAGGATGGTGGTAAGAGACTTTGTATTGATTATAGGGAATTGAACAAAGTCACCATCAAGAACAAATACCCCTTACCCAGGATTGATGATTTGTTTGATCAGCTTCATGGAGCCCGTGTATTTTCTAAATTAGATTTGCAGTCGGGTTACCATCAGCTGAGGGTGAAGAAGGAGGATGTTCCGAAGACGGCATTCAGGACCCGATATGGCCACTATGAGTTTCTAGTTATGCCTTTCGGAGTCACAAATGCCCCTGCAGTTTTCATGGACTTGATGAACCGAGTGTTCTCTCCTTATCTGGATCAGTTTGTAGTTGTATTTATAGATGACATCCTGATCTATTCAAAGAATAATAGGGAGCATGCAGAGCACTTGAGGATTGTGTTGCAGACTCTTCAGCAGGAGCAGCTTCATGCCAAGAGGAGCAAGTGTGAATTCTGGTTGGACAGCATAGCTTTCCTTGGACACATAGTTTCGGCAGAAGGAATTTCAGTTGATCCTAGTAAAGTCCAGGCAGTAAAGAATTGGCCAGTTCCGAAGACGGTGACTGAGATAAAGAGCTTTCTTGGACTAGCCGGATATTACAGGCGCTTTGTCCAGGATTTCTCTAGACTTGCAGCTCCGTTGACAAGGCTCACCAGAAAAGGGGAGAGATACATATGGACAGAAGAATGTGATGCAGCATTTGAGCAGTTGAAGCAGAGGCTTATTTCAGCTCCAATCTTGAGGACTCCTTCAGGAAGAGGAGGGATGGTCATTTTCTGTGATGCATCAGGTAAAGGCCTGGGGTGTGTGCTTATGCAACATGATCATGTTATAGCATATGCATCTAGGCAATTGAAGCCTCATGAGAGGAATTACCCAACTCATGACTTGGAGTTGGCAGCTGTGATATTTGCTTTGAAGATATGGAGGCACTACCTTCTGGGAGACAAAGTGTTGATATACACAGATCACAAGAGCCTCAAGTATATTTTCTCACAGAAGGAGTTGAATATGAGGCAGAGGAGGTGGTTGGAGCTTATGGCGGACTATGATATTGACTTGCAATATCATCCAGGCAAGGTCAATACCGTTCCAGATGCACTGAGCAGAATGCCAGAGAACAGAGTGCTAGTCCACCTTACTCAGCAGAGGGAGTTGATTCAAGAATTCATCAGATTGGATTTGATGTTGGTGCAAGGAGGTGATAAGGCAGGGCAATTCATGGCATTGCAGATCCAGTCATCATTGATAGAGGAGATCAAGGAAGCTCAGAAGGAGGACCCCAGATTACAGACATTCAGAGCTCAAGTAGAGGCTGGATTGAGGACTGATATCTGTATTCATCCAGATGGTGCATTGTATTTTGGAGGTAGACTCTGTGTTCCCCAAGGAGAAGTCAGACAGAAGACTTTGGAGGAAGCACACCGTTCAGCCTATTCTATACACCCTGGGGGAAACAAGATGTATCAGGACCTGAAAAAGCACTTTTGGTGGAATGCTATGAAGAGATAGATAGCCCAGTTTGTTGCCCAGTGCTTGGTTTGCCAGCAGATAAAGATCGAGCATCAGAGATCAGCTGGACTTCTTCAACCTTTACCGATACCCGAATGGAAGTGGGAGCACATCACCATGGATTTTGTGACGGCATTGCCTCGGAGTCCCAAGGGTAATAATGCGGTGTGGGTAATCATTGATCGCCTCACCAAGTCAGCTCACTTCATACCATTCAGGGTAGGTCAGTCGACAGAGGTTCTGGCAGATAAGTATATGAAGGAGATAGTTCGTCTGCATGGAGTTCCAGTCAGTATTGTATCAGACAGAGACACCAGATTCAGATCTCATTTCTGGGAGAGTCTCCAAGAAAGTCTGGGGACTCGTCTGAAATTCAGTACTTCATATCATCCTCAGACAGACGGGCAATCTGAGAGGACTATCCAGATCCTTGAAGATATGTTGAGGGCTTGCATGATTGACTTCAGAGGATCATGGGAGGACCATCTTCACTTGGCTGAGTTTTCTTATAACAACAGCTATCAGGCAAGTATTAAGATGGCACCCTTGAAGCATTGTATGGAAGGAAGTGCAGATCACCGACTTGTTGGGATGAAGTCGGTGAGAGGAGTCTTTTGGGACCAGAGATCCTGATGCAGTCGACAGAGAAAGTCAGGATTATCAGAGATCACCTCAAGGCTGCTCAGAGTAGACAGAAGAGTTGGGCAGACACTCTAAGGAGGCCATTGGAATTCCAGACCGGAGATCATGTGTTCTTGAAGATATCACCTACCAAGGGAGTAATCCGGTTCGGTACTCGTGGAAAGCTAAGTCCGAGATATATCGGCCCATTCGAGATCCTGGATCGTGTGGGAGAGGTGTCTTATAGATTGGCATTACCGCCATCTTTGGACGGGGTGCATAATGTTTTCCACGTGTCTCAGTTGAGGAAGTATGTCAGGGATGACAGCCATATTCTGGATCATTCCGAGCTGGAACTACAACCGGATTTATCATACCAAGAGCAGCCGATGGCCATTCTGGATAGGAGTGTCAAGACACTGAAGAGCAAAGCTATTCCATTAGTGTTGGTGTCTTGGAACAGGCATGCGCCAGGGGAGGCCACTTGGGAACGAGAGGACGTTGTCCGGGAGCGTTATCCTCAACTCTTCACATCTTGATTTGGTAAGACTCTTTCCTTCTACTCTTCTCTACCGTTATCTTTCCTTGTATCCGTATCTATCTGTTGCTTTTCCTGTTATCTTTCACCTTATGAAATTTCGAGGACGAAATTTTTGTAAGGTGGGTGGATTGTAATACCCCTCTCCCGGAATACGTACTTAGATACGTATTCAGTCTTTCGATCGTATTTTTCGATTTACCTTCCGTATTGGACCGATTTTAATTTCAAATATCATTTTCCAATATTTTAGATTTTATGTGATTTTCTGGAATTTTCTGGAATTAAAATGAATTTCTTCAGAACCGGTGTCGGCCAGTGCCGCTGACCGATTCCCGAATTTTTATCTTCTAAACAGTTAGGAATTTTTAGAAAGTCCTTTAGACTTTATTGCTTAGAATCCTATTTCTTACTTATACACTTTTTCTAAGAATTTTATGAATTTATGAAAATTCTTTCGGAGTCAGTAAATAACTGATTCCGGGATTTTTAATTTTAAAACTATACAGTATTTCTTCAAACGAATTTCACCATGAGTCTTCAAATATTATTCTTTATTTTTGGTAAAATTTTCAGATCATTCCGAGATATTTGAATTTCGGACATTTTTTCAAATAATTGCAAAATCCCACTCAATTTCCACCTCATTTCCCACTCACCTAACCCCACTCATTCTCTCTCTCTCCCACAGCCGGCCAAGTGGCCAGGTGAGGGACACCTCACCCCTCCCTTTTTGCAAGAAAGCCCCTCTCATCCATCTAAATTCCAACCCCTTTACAAAAATCCCAACCTTATAAATACATCTTCATTTGCAAATCACTCTTTTTCTCCTCTTTCACTTCAACAAGAGAAGCTTCTCCAAAAATCCTCTCCTTCTTCAACCAAAACCCTAGCTCCAAGAACTCTCCAAGCTCTTCATCCCCAGCTCAAGCCTCTTCCTTGGAGTTTGGATCGTGGCTCCCTCCGTCGCCAAGGATCATTTGGGAGCTACTCGTCGTCAACAACCTTTTCGAGCTCACTAACTCAAATCCAACCTTTCCAAGTGAGTGTATCTACTCACCAAGGCTAGTCCATCTTCTTGTGTACTTGTGTTGATAGATCAGGTCCCCTTATGTCATAAAAATCCTATTTTAGACTATTAAGACCAACCCCACAAAAATCTGATTTTGACCTAACAGCAGCAGATTTCAGAGGATCGGTCGACCGGCAGTCGACCGATCACTCGACCGATGTGCACAACGTGCACAGTTTTGAGCTGACGGTCGACCGGCAGTCGACCGATCACTCGACCGGCCTAAGGATTTAGTTGTGTCGGTTGACCGGCAGTCGACCGACAGTCTACCGACCAAACCTGGAGCTCACGGCCCTGTAGCGGTCGACTGGCAGTCGACCGACAGGCGACCGTTAGTTATATCCCCAGTCGACCGGCAGTCGACCGGAGGTCGACCGATAGTCTAATTCTGGGCCAAAATTTCTGATTCTTTCCCTTTCTGATTTTTTATCTTACCCTGATACATGTATGATATATTAGTCTGGTTTATGCTTCATACTTGTACTGCATGACATGTTACTTGATGGATCTTATCTTATTATACTTCATGACTTGTTGTTACATACTGTCATTCCATAACTTGTTAAATACGAAGTATCTCCACCTCTTCATGCTATCACTAAAACACCAAGCATGATATACCCGACTTTTGTATAAAATAGACCAACTTACATTGGGTCAGGGGGAAACATGCGGATATCGATATGTGTTCGTGTTTACAGTGGTTTTAGGTATATTGTACAATTATGATTCCGGTCTAACCTGTGGTACTCCAGGGGACCGAGGGGAGTGCTTGCTCCCTATTCCTGATTACTGTCATGACAAGGGCGTACATAAGTCCCTCCTGTTAGGCCTTGCGGCTGGTTCCGTCATCAAGCAACGGAACACCCTGGACCGTGGTCCCGGGCATGCACGGGACCCACTGTAAACATAGTTCGTCGATACAACCGCTGTTTCCAATAACAACCTTGCTTTTCTAGGATATGGATCTATGTGCTCTGGGACGCTGGGTCACATAGCTAGATATCACAGTAAGACAAGTAATAATAATAAGACGTTAACTGTAGATTTATTGCATATGACCTTACCTTATTGAGTTTACATCACTTGTTATTCGTTGCTATTTATTACTACTCCATTATCTTTATTCATGATCCTTAGTCACTTGGCTATCTTTTATTTATTGTTATATGTCTTGACCCCTTGGATTTGCATATTCAGATTCCGAGGCTTGGAACGAAGTGGAGCCTTCCACAGAGGACCGGGCTTATCTTTGCGAGCAGGCTGACCAGCTCTAGTCCCATCGTGCCTGACTCTTCCTTTTGGTTCACGGGATCCCCATCCATTATGTGAGCATTTTGTGTTTCTGGTTGTATATTGTTCCTTTTGGACTTGGGTTGTGATAAAAGACACTTGTAAAGTGATATTGCTTATCATAACTTGTATAACTTTGTATTTGTATCTTGTAAGTTGGCATATGATTATACCACGCTTGGTGTTGTACTCTGATACTTGTTGTACTTAATGCTTAGCGTATATACGTGGGGGCACCTTCTGACCTACGTATATGCGGTGCAGTGACGTCCCCGTATCCGTGGGATCGGGGCGTTACAATAGATATATTACATGATGTTGTATTAGTGATACCATATAATAAGTATAAAATAAACAGTAGAAAAATATAGAAACATGTCGGCTTTTAATACCATCAATACCTCGCCAGTTATCATCAGATCATGTCTATAGTCGTGTCTAGTTTATATCATACATAATGTAGTCCAGTGGTTATGTACTGGACATGCTAGAGGTGACGTGATAGAAATGAACATGCGAGTGACGACGTGATAGACGTGTACAGGCAGATGGGCCTATGCAGTGTAATCACTATACGGTGTGGTGTATATACAGTAGTGATGTCTGCTATACAGAAAGCATAATATATGCAATGCAGAACATGCGTCGTATGCCATGCAATGCAGAACATGCGTCATATGCCATCACAGACAGTATAACATATGCCAGGTATGCCAGGTAAAGTAACAAGTATACAAGTAACATGATTGTTGGACACGGAAAAAGAGAGGGAGGTGTAAATTTTCTTGAATCAGATGAAAAATTATAACAGACTAATCTTCCGGTTACAAGGGAGGGAGGATGTTAAAGCTTGAATCCCCCCTTTGTTTAGTGCTGGGTTCTTCGTGTGGCGGTGGAGAGTGAATCTTGTTCTCCGTTGACCAGATGATCGTCTGAACCGTCAAGGGATCTTCTCCTTGGCAGGTAGAAGGAGTAACTCAGCCCCGTCTACCAAAACTCTAAAAGAGAAGGTAGGCGAAGAGCAACTTGTACGCAGCAAGTTAGCTTGAAGAGTCGAGCTCTCTCTCTGTATGTGTCGCGTCTGTTGATATCTCTCGGTCTCTTTATGTCTATTGATGCCCTTTGATTTCTTCTTATGCCCTTCCCCTTGATGCCGATCGTCAAAAATTCGACCCCTTCTTCATAGCGACGGGGCTATTTATAGAGGTCCCAGGGGTGAACGTGCCCCCTGAAAATGCTCCACAATGAGGGCCAACTTTCCCGCTACATGGGCGGTAACTAACCCACGTGCTTTCTAAAGACATGCCACGATGGGGGCTGATCTCCCCTACGTGTGGGCAGTGATTGGTCCCTTAACCAAGGCGGTTATAACTGAGACGCGGGTGTCGAGCCAACGCGCCTTGATGCTGAGACGCGGGTGTCGAGCCAACGCGCCTTGATGCTGAGACGCGGGTGTCGAGCCAACGCGCCTTGATGCTGAGACGCGAGTGATAGTCCCTCGCGTCTAGAGCTTGAAACTTTGCTTTTCAATGGCTTGTCCTCCAGTAACTTTTGGACAGCCTACAGAACTCCCTCCAAAGTTTTCGATATTCCGCAGTTAACTGGGACGGATTTCGAAATACTTTGGACTCCAGCTGAATTCACCTTCATGGCTGGACTGTTAATGCTCCGGGTTTGATCTATTCTGTAGTTGGTCTTCGTGAGTGTACTGTTGAACTCTTTGAAGCCACCGGAGTTGATCATGTTGAGTGTCTAGATACACAGTCTAAACCTCCCCGATTGCTTTTAGTCTGTCACGAGTGTGCTTTAAGCCAGGAGTGGTTGGTCTTCTGCTTGTGCCAGTGTACTGTTGAACTGATTCGCAGAAGCAGGGACTGAACGCGGGTTCCTTTTTGAAAAGCAGAGATGAGACTGCTTTAAAGACGCGACTTCTTAGCGAGACGCGACCCTTTGGCAATGGAAACGCGACTGATCTTCATAAGGCAGACGCGATGTTCAGCTGAAGACGCGAACTTCGGAGAGACGAATCTTTTGAATATAGACGCGATTGTCTGGGCGCATTTATGGCGACGCTGACGGGGCATATCCATCGAAGAGACATGGCCGTCGGGTGCGAGTCCGTGCCACGTCATGATTGCGCTGCCAGTTGGCCTGGGGAACCGACGGGATTTCACCTTTTGGCGCGCGGATTTCCTGGCTCATTAAATGATCCGTGCTACGTGTCGAGCGACGATTCGCCAGCAGAGTCGTGGCGCATGATCTTCTCTATGCGTTAAAGTGATTTTGTTCCACGCGTCGAACAGAGATTCGCCGCAGAATTCATCGGGCCATACGCTGCGTATCTTCGCGAATCCTTGTGCCTATAAAAGGCCACAGTTGGGAAGATTCCTCTTCTTCTCCGAACGCACTCGCTGATAAAATTAAGAAAGAGAATTTCCCCTTCTGTTCATCTGTTTAACCTCGGATTGAATTAGCAATGGCACCCAAGGCCAAGCCGACTGCTTCTTCTTCAAAGGCGACCGTCGCCGAGGCCCGGAGGGGCAGCTCCTCCTCTGCGCAGGATGTTGTTCTCCAAGGTCTCCAAGGTAAAATGCCTTTTAGGCGTGAATTTTGCCATTAAAGGAATTTTAACTCGTGTTTGATTCCCAGACGATCGCGGAAGTCGATGCAGATCCTGATCTTCCCGTTCTTCTTGGAAACGGGGACGATGTTGGCTACCCAGTCGGGATGTTGTTCTTCCCTGATGAAGCCAGAATCAATAAGTTTTCTGACTTCTGATTGAATTGCCTCCATTATTTCTGGCGAAACCGTCGCTGTTGTTGTTTGACAGGCTTTACGTCCGGATTGATGTTGAGGCGGTGCATGGCCACTTGAGGATCAAGTCCTGGCATGTCCTCATAATTCCAGGCGAAGACGTCTATATACTCTTGTACAAGAGATATTAGATCCTTCTTCTCTGAAGGTGACAGGCCGTCACTTATGAAGATGGGCTTAGGGTTAGCCTTATCTCCTAGGTTGATCTGAACAACCTTGTCTTCTGTGGGTGGCTCACGCTGTTCAAAGCGGATATCCCAAAGAGCATTCAAATGTTTGATCCAAGGATCTGCATCTGCGAGGATCATTTCTTCATCTTCATCCTCCAGGTGGCTTGTTGAAACCATGTTCACTGAAAGTTCCTTGAAGATGTTGCCGACACTGACATCTGACTCCCAAGATGATGTGTCTGAAGAGTGATTGTTGCTCGACGATTCTTGAGAATCGGAGGCTGATGGGACCGGAGTTGATACATAGCCCAACCCCCGGCGCGTCCGATGATAATAATCGGGGGCCTTCCCTTTTGGCACAAAGGATCGAAGTAGCGTTCTCCTTCCTCTGCCGAAGTTCAACCCGGGTCTGTTGGTTAGATCATACCCCATGCACTTCATCATTTTGAGCGCTTTTGGTTCATAATGACTGAGCTGAGGGGATTCCTCCTCACTTTTCGATTCTTCGCGGGGCGTTAGTTCAGTCATCATTCGCCCAAAAAGGATTGGTTTTTGGCCTTTTCGTCTTGTCGGAACCATGAATATAGATTCCTGCGCATCACCATTATCCTGGTATGTCCTGAAAGATGATTTTACTGGTACATGCAATGATGTCAAAGCATCCATTGCCGACCAGATGTCATCGTCTACGTCGGTACTAGTATCCGACGGTATTGAATCGGATGCACACGCAGAAAAATACTCAAAGTCTAAATTCTCATTAATATACCAACCGCCTGCATCGTCGGTGGTATTATCAACATCGAGCTTATTAGTGCTCTTTACAAGTGGTTCCAACTTCCACAGGCACTCTTCTTGCTCGGGCTCAGTGTCAGCCTCATTACCAGAGTCTGGCACCTCCAGTTGCGGGGTTTCATCCACCGGATCCTGATATAGGAGGGAGTCCGTGAAATAATTTTCGACCCCCTTAAACGGATACCTTTCGGCAACCAACGTTTGCACCTTCCCACTCGCGTCAATGTATTTCATGACTTGGTGAAGAGTGGAGGGAACGATGGAGTTGCGGTGGATCCATGGTCGTCCCAGCAGCAGATTGTAGGAAGTGTCGGCATCGATGACGTAGCACGTCACCTCCGACTTGAGGCTCCCAATCTGGCACTTGAGCTTGATCTTCCCCATCGGACGGGTGCCGTTGGCATTGAACCCGTAGATGATCGTCTGTGTAGGGCTCAGACGGTGGGTAGGGATGCCGAGGTGTTGCATGACTCGGCGGGGCATGATGCTCAATGCGGACCCTGGATCTACCTGAATGCGGTTCACCTCAGATGATCCGATATAACCTGTGAAGTACAGGGGTCGATCATGCTTCCCTTTAACCTGCATATCATCTGCCGTGAAGGTAATGCAGGAAGCATTCTGGGAGGTGTGGAGACAATTCTCTACATCTTCCTTCTTTGGCACCTGGGTCATAAAGACCTCAGCATTTGCCAGAGCTTCTTGTAGAGCCTCCCTGGTCGACTTTGATAGTCTTAGAAGCTCATACAGGGTGATCCGCGCCGGGATGTTGGCCAATTGAGCCAAGACATCAAAGCGGTAAGGCGTTGTGAATCCTTCCGCTATACCCTTTTGAAGAGCTCGAGAGAATCGAGTCTCTTTTTGTTTCTCCACTGGTGGCTTCGTAGAGGGCCTAGTTGGCTCTGCAGCCGGTTGTGGAGGGTTTGCCGCCACTTCGCCGTACTGCTTCAAGTAGGGCTGTCCTGAACGAGTCCCCGTCATTGGTTGGTTGGGCTCTGCGGCCAAGACTATTGTTTCCTCTTCTGAATCAGTCAGTGAGGGAACATCATCCTCTGCTTCTCGGGAGGAAGCATATACCACATGGCAGGACGAAGCTTTTGCCTTGCCTTTGGACTTCCTGTTGGTTACAGTAGTCCATTGCTGGCTGTCCACTAGGTCAGGGTGGACCCACATGATTTCCCCTTGAGGCGTAGGGACGGGTACCAAGCCCTTCTCCTGCTGCTGGTGAGGGTCTGTGTTGACCACTCTTAGTTCTCCTCTTGGGATTGGGACCACCCCTGCAGGTGCTGGAGGTTGTTTTCCAAACTGGAGAACCGACGTCATGTTGGCTGTCACCTCCTTCTGTTCTGGTCGGAGTTTCAACACCTCCGCGTCAATCAGAGCCTGAAGGATGTCCTTGAAAATGTAACAGCTTCTGGTAGGGTGTCCCAACATCTTGTGGTACAAGCAGTAGTTGGGGTTGTCGGTCTTGCCGACTTCCTGAGGGCGCCTGGCCTCAGGGAGCTTCAGTCGGTTGCTCTTGTTGAGTAGCTTGAAGAGCGAATCGACATGTTCCTCCTTGAAGGAATACTGCTTGTTGGCGCGGGGTTGGCTTGAAGAGCCACTCGTCTTGGCTGGTTGAGATTTGGTGGGAGATTTGGTCTCCGTCGCCAAATTATCCTTCCGCTTTGTCTGGAGGGAGGTGTCTGGCGCTCGCCTAGTTGACCTCTCCGGCCGCGGCTTGCCTTCTTCTGCCCTGACGCGGGCAACAATCTCCTCAGCCTGTTCACCTTGTTGGACTAATTGTTTCCAGGTGCGGCTTTCAGCAACTCCTATTTGAGCAAGGAGTGAGGTTTGGAGGTTGTGGCGGCATGTTTCCACCAGGGTGGCCTGGGTCATACCGCTTGGACACCGGAGTGCCACGTTCCGAAATCTTTCCACGAAAGATTTGACGGACTCTCCCTTTCGCTGTCTCGTAGCTAACAGGGTGGGCATTGTGACCTCGGAGTCGTCTTCGAAGAAGCGTGTTAAGAACAGCTTCTCCAAGTCGCCCCAGTTCTTGATAGAACCTTCCGGGAGTTTCATGAACCACTCAAAGGCCAACCCTTTCAGGGTGCCGATGAACAGTCGCGCCAGGATGGCGTCATTATCTACTATATTCCCGGTTTGGGATTTGAAGTAGTAGATGTGCTGATTAGGGGACCCCTTCCCATCAAAGGCTTGGAGGGTTGGAGCCTTGAACTTAGGAGGGTACGGGACTAAATCCCACTCAGCTGGATAGGGTCGGACCACTCCAGCTTCTTGGAGGTCTTTGCGACTGGCAAGGGCATTGAGGCGTTCCTCCAATTGACTCATCCTTTTAGCATGAGCCTTCCCTGGGTCTCGGTCGCCCTTTGACGAGGGTTTGGACGAGCCAGAAGTAGATCGAGGCTTCTCTTCAGAAGGCTCGGAAGATGAGCTTCCTCCCTTTCTCTCTCTGTCCCTCGACCTCCTAGGAGGAGATCTCCTCCTGTCTTCGAGCAGCTGTGCAAGCGCCAGCTTGATAGCATCGATAGATTCTTGTTGAGACACAATCATCTCCATTTGTCTCTTTTGGATCTGTTCCAGACGTCTAGCTGTCTCATCAGGAGTGCCTGTCATGTAGGCAAAGGTCTCCTTCTTAACGGAGGAGTTTGAAGCCCCTGATTCCACTACGACGGAGTGGGAATCGTTCACTTTAATGCCATGAGCTAAGGCATTATAGTCAACCGGGAGAATGGCCCCAGTCCGGGTACGAGTGTGTTGATACACCCCTTCCGGTTCAGAGTCAGACTCATCTGAGCTGACTGCAAGTCCTTTTCCTTGCTTCTGCTTGTCATGTTCGCAGTAAGCTCCGGGTATTCAACGTCAGAGAAGATTCTCCTCTATGGGAGCGCCTTCTTTTGGCTGACGGGGGGATCGAGGTCAGCTGTCTAACTAAAGACTGCTGGTGCACACTCGACCCGCAACGGCACTCCGAGAGCATGGAGATGAGCCGTTGGCAGCAGCAAGATGAAGTGACCTGGTGGGCACTTCTTTTCTTTGTTAAATAATCCCTCAAATCCATGGAAGAGGGATCAAAGAGACTAGCCTCACAACGTCGAAGACGGGAGGCATCCATTGAAAAACACCTAGAGGGGGGTGAATAGGTGTGAATGCTAATCTAGTGATCTTTTTAAACTTTACTTAAATGAGTGATGCAACGATCTCTCAAAACACGACTAAGAGCCGAATACCCCTTGCGAGGTTCTGAACTCCTTCCTCCCAATTCCCCTTAAATGGGTTAGAGGTGCGTAATGCAACCGTGTTGTATTGAGGTGTGATCGATCAATGCCAAGTATGATGATGAGGATGAAATGCTCACAATGTAAAACAACAAGTATAGCAAGTAAGGTAAACAACACAAGATTCCACAAGTAGAGGGTTAGTTCTTAAGCAATTAATTCAAGGCAATATAAAGCAATAGAAATTAAAAGCAAGAAGAACGCAAAGGCAATCGCAAACAAGATGATTTGTTTCGAGGTTCGAGCACACTTGCTCTAGTCCCCGCCTTCACCTCCGTGAAGGGTTTCCACTATCCACCGAGGATGCCTTTACAATTGGGTCTACCGAAGACCGAGCACCGAGCTCCACCGAGTACAAAGGACCTCTACCGAAGAGGTTGCTCCACAAGAAGGAATTACAAGAACAAAGTGATCACAACTTGATCACTACACTTTTCTCAATTTCTTTTACAAACACTCTCACTTCAATTACAACTTCACTATAGAAAGAGTATAGAATTTTTGGCTCTATGAAGTGTGGTGAGAAAACTTCAGTTGTAGAGTGATATAGAGAATCAAACACAACTGAAAAACAATCTTGAAAGAGTAGGAATTGAAGGCTTAAAACAATTTTTCTTTTCTCTTTGAAAACAACAAAACTTGAGGATTTTCTAAGTAATGAGGAAGAGAGACTTCTCCTCTATTTATAGGGTTAGAAAATAGGTTAAAAACAATTTCTTTTCACCTAATTCAACCTGTAAAAGTTCCCCAACCACTCTCCAAAAATCTGCTAAAACAGAAAAAGAAACAGTTTTTCAGAAAATCCCAAAGAGGAAAGAGCCGTTGCTGTGTTGCAGGCTTGGCGGTCGACCGGTCCGGTCGACCGCCAGCCTAGCTGGATATAGCCGTTGGCTCCCGGTCGACCGGTCCGGTCGACCGACCAAGAAGGAGGAAACACAGTTTCCTTCTTCCGGTCGACCGGTCCGGTCGACCGAAATTTCCCGAGAGCAGAAGGCTCTCTGTCGGTCGACCGGTCCGGTCGACCGACGGACATGCACAAACAGTGCATGTCCAGGCACAACGCCGGTCGACCGGGCCGGTCGACCGATGTTGCCTGAGGCTGAAAACTGGGCTGTTTTTGAAGATGGAATTTTTGTGAAAACATTTTGAAAATACCTATAGCTAAGTATTATGCAGAAAATAGTTTATATACATGTTTTAAACAAGTTTTTCAAGATATAAAGCTTTGGTACATGTATATATAAACTAAGGCATAAACTAAAGCTTTGGTACATGTTTTTTTAAACAAGTTTTTTTCAAAACATGGGAAATACATGAAACAAGTGTGTGTGCAAATCCTAGAGCCAAATTTCCTATATTCAAACTTTAACATTCTAAACTTACAAACTTGCTAAAAGACTTCAAGGCTATTCTTCAAGGTGGGCTATCTTCACTTGATCTTCAATATTTGCAACTTGAGCCCAAATTGAATTGTCTTGAGTCCAAAAACCTTGTATTTGAGTGAGAGTACTTCTAGTGTGATGATAAACCTGAAACACACTTAAACAACAATTGTTATTAGTACAAATAACTAATATGTTTTGTAATCATCAAAATACACTAAATAAGGGTGATTGTAAGCTTGGGCCAACAATCTCCCCCTTTTGATGATGACAAAACATATAGTTATTAAACAAATAAAGAGAGGAAAAAAAGCTTGGAAAGCTCCCCCTCAAACAATGCTATGTATCTATCATGAATATGAAAAACTATGAAATCATACATAAAGCATTTGAAAAAGTCATCACCATAAATTTTGTCAAGAAAACTAAATAATGAATAAATTTATTATTTCTAAGTATTCAAACTAGTATATTTTTCTCCCAACAATTTTAATCAACTTATATTCTTTTTCTCCAAACTTATATATTTTTCTCCCCCTTTTTGTCATACATCAAAAAGGGTTAAAACATATCAAAACACAAACATATCAAAACAAAAATATTTTAAGAATCAATCATACATACATTCAACTCACCACAAATAAAGGAAAATCTTGCATAATCTAAAGGTTTAGTGAAAATATCGGCAAGTTGAAAATCGGTAGAAACATAGTCAATATCAATATCACCTTTTTCAAAGTGATCTCTAAGAAAATGATACCTAATATCAATGTGCTTGGTTTTACTATGTTGATTAGCATTTTTGGTCATGTGAATTGTACTAGTATTATCACAAAAAATCTTAACATGATCAAAATGTAAATCATAGTCAAGGAGAGTATGTTTCATCCAAAGAACTTGTGCACAACAAGCTCCGGCCGCAACATACTCCGCCTCGGCGGTTGATAGGGCTACCGAATTTTGCTTTTTGGAAGACCAAGATACAAGACAATTACCTAAGAATTGACATGTTCCACTTGTGCTCTTCCTATCTACCCTACAACCCGCATAGTCGGCATCCGAAAAACTCTTCATTTCAAATAATCCGGTTTTAGGATACCACAAACCCAATTCAATTGTGCCCTTAAGATACCTAATTATGCGTTTTACCGCTATTAAGTGTGATTCCTTAGGACATGATTGAAAACGTGCACATAAACAAACGGAAAACATGATATCCGGCCTACTAGCCGTCAAATAAAGCAAACTACCAATCATGCTTCTATAAAGTTTAATGTCTACACTTTTACCTTGTTCATCCTTGTCAAGCTTGGTAGTTGTTGCCATGGGAGTTTTGCTTACTTTTGATCCTTCAAGCCCGAATCTTTTGATTAGTTCCTTTGTGTACTTGGCTTGATTGATGAAGATCCCATCCTTCCTTTGCTTGATTTGGAGTCCAAGAAAATAGTTGAGTTCCCCCATCATAGACATTTCAAATTCATCCTTCATGCATGACTCAAAAACTTTGCAAAGAGATTCATTAGTAGAACCAAAAATAATATCATCTACATAAATTTACACAATAAGAATATCTTTTCTACATGTTTTGTAAACAATGTTGTGTCAATTTTACCTTTCTTAAAACCATTGGAAATCAAAAATGAAGACAATCTTTCATACCAAGCCCTAGGGGCTTGTTTTAAACCATAAAGGGCTTTGTCTAATTTAAAAACAAAATCCGGATGTGTAGGATCAACAAACCCGGGGGGTTGTTCAACATACACTTCCTCTTCAATAAAACCATTTAGAAAAGCACTTTTAACATCCATTTGAAATAATTTAAAATCTTTATATGAGGCAAATGCTAGTGTCATCCGTATGGCTTCAAGCCGTGCTACGGGTGCAAAGGTTTCTTCAAAATCGATCCCTTCGATTTGAGTGTAACCTTGGGCAACTAACCTAGCCTTGTTTCTAACTACATTACCCGATTCATCCAACTTGTTCTTAAAGATCCACTTAGTACCAATTGTTGGTCTATCGTGGGGCCTAGGAACAAGGTGCCATACTTGGTTGCGCTCAAATTGATTGAGCTCTTCTTGCATAGCTAGCAACCAATATGAATCGGCCTCGGCCTCGAGGACATTTTTGGGTTCTATGTGTGAAATAAATGCAAAGTAGCCACAATAATCTTGAATTTTAGAGCGAGTAGTTACCCTTTTGATACTTCACCTATGACGAGGTCCTTGGGATGATGTGGATTGTATCTCCAATCCTTTGGTAGTGGTTGAGTAGGCTCCACCTCATGTGTTTGATTTTCATTTTCTTGTGCCTCTTCCACTTTAGCATTGCTTCTTCATCATCCTTTGGTTGTCTCCCATAGTAGAAGCCTCCTCCAAGGTGACTTTCTCCAAGCCTTCATGCAAGGCATCTATTTCTACAACATTCTTAACAAACTTGTTAGATTCCTCAACTTAACATGAATAGACTCTTCAATAGTCAAAGATGATCTAATGAAAACTCTATAAGCCTTACTAGTGTTTGAGTAACCTACAAAAATAGCCTCATAAGATCTAGCATCAAACTTTCCTAAATTATCTTTTGTGTTTAAAACAAAGCATTTGCAACCAAAAACTTTTAAATAGGAAACATTAGGTTTTCTAGAAAAATACATTTCAAAAGAAGTCTTAGTAGTATTTTTACACAAGAAAACACGATTTGATATGTAGCATGATGTATTAACGGCCTCGGCCCACAAATAATGTGGTAGACCGTATTCACTTAGCATTGTCCTAGCCATCTCTTGTAATGTTCTATTTTTCCGTTCAACTACTCCATTTTGTTGTGGAGTTCTAGGACAAGAAAGTTCATGCTTTATTCCATGTTCATCACAAAAGTGGTAAAGGGTTGGTTAATGAATTCACCTCCTCTATCACTTCTTATTCTCAAAATCAAAGAATCTTTTTCTTTTTCTACTCTTTCTTAAAAATTTGGAAATATGAAAATGCTTGGCTTTTATGTTCAAGAAAGAAAACCCAAGTAAATCTTGAAAAATCATCAACCAAAACATAAGCAAATCTATTCCCACTTAGACTTTTGGTTTGTGTTGGCCAAATAGATCCATATGGATTATTCCAAAGGACGTGATGTCATGATATCCTTAATTGACTTGAAAGAAGACTTAGTTTGTTTCCCAAATTGACATGAGTCACAAACTCGGTCCTTTTCAAAATTCAATGAAGGAATACCTTTCACCATTTCCTTTGAATTTAATCCAGAAATATGATCAAAAGAAATATGCCCTAATCTCCTATGCCACAACCAAGAGTCATCATCGAGGGCTTTTAAACAAGTAATATTACAAGACATATTTAACATATCAATCATATAAACATTGCTTTCACGAAAACCGGAAAATACACAAACATTAGAAGTTCTATCATTACTTTACAAGAAGCATTATCAAAAACTACATCAAAACCTTTATCACAAAGTTGACTAACACTCAAGAGATTATGCTTGAGGCCATCAACTAAAACCACATTTTCAATTAAGGAGAGGTGCCAAGTTTTACATTACCAATACCGATGATTTTACCCTTGGCGTCATCTCCAAAGGTGACGGTGCCACCTTCATGATATCTTGATAAGGTTGCAAAGTTGTTGATGTCCCAAGTCATGTGCCTTGAGCAACCGCTATCAAGATACCACAAACCTCTACGTCGTTGGGCTTTGAAAAGTACCTACATCATTTAAAATAATTGTTGACTTTGGTACCCAAACTTTCTTGGGTCCTTGAAAGTTAGTGTTACGAACCCAAACATTATGATGTGATGCACTTAGTCTATCATAACAAAAATTTGCTAAGTGTCCTTTCCGCCCACAATGTGAACATGAGTACACTTTTCTATACATGAATGCATGATGTGTATGTGTAGTAGTGTGAGCATGCTTTTGGGGTTTGCCATGTTGTTTAGGTTGTGTAGCATGAACATGAACATGAGCATGAGCATTTTTCTTTGGGGCTTGTTTCTTAGGAAACATAGCCTCAATCCTTTTCTTATCAAATTCACAATTTTTCAAAACAACACTTAATGAGTCTAATCTTTCCCTAAGCATGGAAACTTCATTAGAATCAATTAGTGGGGCCTTACCCTTGCAAGAAGTCTTATATTTTTCAAAATCATTTTTAGTAGTGGTCAAGGTGGAAACTAAATTATCCTTTTCTTTTGTAAGAGTAAAAACTTGATGACTTAAAGATTCATTTTCCTTTTTCATTTTTAAATACTTTTTCTTTAAGAAATCATAGTTTTGTGACAACTCAACAAAAGCTTCTTCTAACTCATCCATAGAAAGTTCATCATTATGAGAAGGGGAAGAGGTTACCTTGTTTGTGCCTTCATTAGCCATGAAGCACATGTTGGCGGTGTCTATCTCCTCTTCGGATTCGGTCTCCGAATCCCAAGTTGCCTTCATAGCCTTCTTCTTGTATGGCTTCTTTGATGTGGAGGGCTTTGCTTTGTCCGGACATTCCGCAACTATGTGTCCCGGTTTTTGGCAATTGAAGCACACAATCTTCCTTTCTTCTTTGCCTCCTTGCCATCTCCTTCTACCTTGAAACTTTGCCTTGTTGTACATCCTCCGAACATTTTTGACTAGAAGTGAGAGCTCTTCGTCATCTTCTTCTTCATCATCTTCGTCGGAGTGTGATGATTGACACTTGAAGGCAATAGTCTTCTTCTTGGTAGGAGCCATGTCCTCTCTTGCTTTCCTTTCCATCTCATGGGTTTTGAGGTTCCCAATGAGACCTATAAGCTCCATCTCTTCATTGTCGTTGAGTTCCTTCAAGGTTGTTGCTTTAACTTCCCATGAAGGAGGAAGAGCCCGGATGATCTTCCTTACTCTTTGATCATTGTTGATATCTTCACCTAAAGAAGAGAGTCCATTAGTAATCTTGGTAAACCTTGTAACTGAAAACCACCTAGAGGGGGGGGGTGAATAGGTGATTATGCTAATCTAAGGCCAATTTAAAAAAATATGAAGCAAATGCAATGAGATGAATGAATGAATATGGCAATAGCAATCAAAAACACAAAGTAATAGCAATGGAAAGTAAACCAATCGCAAACACAAAGATATGTTATCGAGGTTCGAGCACCCAGCTCTACTCCCCCCCTTCCCCAGAAGGATTCTAGCTACTTTCACTATCACAAAGATCAATTACAAATGGAGTACCCAACTCCTACAATTTCAGCACAATACAATTTCTAAGTAATCAAAAGATCACAAACTCTCTCTTTCAAATATCTCTTCCCTTACAAAGGTCCTTAGAGAATATTGAGAAGGAATGAAGCTCTTGTGTAAGTGAAGAAAGAAAATCAAATTCAGAGAGTATATCAAGAACACTTCTGAAAATGAATGAGAAATATCAGCACAAAAACAAGAAACAAGCTCTTTTGAAATATTCCAAACTTTTGAATTTTCTCTTGAATAATTGTTGTGAAGAAACTCTCCCCAAACACCCCTATTTATAAGAGAGGGCTAGGGTTTAGGGTTAGGAATTAATTACTGAAGATTAGGAAGTAATTAGTTCCAAATATACCCTCCAACGGATATTTAATTTCAAAAATCAAGTTAAAAACAGATTAAAAATATGCCCGTTTTACTGTTCAACGGCCATATCGGTCGACTGGCCCGGTCGACCGATAGTTCAAAAAATTTGACCGTTATGAACTATCGGTCGACTGGTACAGTCGACTGCTCCTGACTGAGACTCAAAACATGTACCGGTCGACTATCGGTAGACAGCCGGTCGACCGAAAAGATAAAAGATGAACTATCGGTCGAAGGCCGGTAGACCACCGGTCGACTGGTAAGATACAGAGAGCAAACTAAAAACTTCGGTCGACTACCGGTAGCCTACCGGTCGACCGACAGACGTGCACACGGATACGTGCACTCTGCCAGATCTTCGGTCGACTGGTGGTATATTGCCGGTCGACCGGCTCAGGTCAAAAATTGAAATAGAAAGGGAATTTTGAGAGGAAAAATATTTTGATCAAAACTATTTTGAACAGGAAATCAGTATACAACATAAAAACAGATTTGTAGAAGAAAGAATTAGTGTTAAAGTATTTTTGTATATTTTATGAGGAATAAACTTGGAAATTGCATACGCGTGAAAACGTGTGTGTTTGAGCTTCAAACCTACTCTCTATTCTTTAACATGCTATAAAGCTATAAAACAAAACCTAAGGACCTCTGAAGCAATCTTTGAGCCATCCAATGCTTTGCAAGTGCCTTCTCTTCTATGATCCTTCCTTGATGTGCAATTTGCCTTCATTGCTATATGGAACTTAGAAGTTTTTGCAAAAGCGAAGCGAATGAGCTCTAAACATGGTACAAAACCTGAAATGCATCTTGATCAAATCATTAGTACCAAATAGCACTTATTTGGTTTGTTATCATCAAAACACAAAACAATGGAGAGTGTAACCTCTTGGGCCAACAATCTCCCCTTTTTGATGATGACAAAACAAATAGGCTATTTTACAAAAATATGGGGAGGAGAAAACTCCCCCTCAAATTATGCTATATTTAAACATTATAAATATGCTCTAGATACCAATAATTGAAATGATAAAAAGAAATGATGCACCAATTATTGAAATCAACAATACAAATGAAACTTTAAAACTTGTACTTGATACCAAAAACACCAAAAATCAAAAATTTGCTCCTTGATACCAATTTAAACTTAAATCATAGAGATAAAAAAACACATAAAAACTCATAAAACTCATAAATTCATATGGAACCAAGACCAAATGAACTTATTTTTGTACATGTAACTTATTCTCCCCTTTTTGTCATACATCAAAAGGGTTATGAAAAACATGTTTAATCAATAATACACATATTTAACTCTCCACAAATAAACGAAAATCTAGCAAAATCAAGTGGTTTTGTGAAAATATCGGCTAGTTGAAAATCGGTGGAAACATAATCAATATCTATATCACCTTTCTCAAAATGGTCTCTAAGAAAGTGATATCTAATCTCAATGTGCTTGGTCTTACTATGTTGATTTGCATTTTTAGTTAAATGAATAGTACTAGTATTATCACAAAATATTTTAATATTTTTATAATGCAAATCATAATCAAGGAGAGTATGTTTCATCCAAAGGACTTGTGCACAACAAGCCCCCGCGGCAACATACTCCGCCTCGGCGGTTGATAGAGCTACGGAATTTTGCTTCCTAGAGGACCATGAAACAAGACAATTACCGAGAAATTGACATGTCCCACTAGTACTCTTTCTATCTACTCTACAACCCGCATAGTCGGCGTCCGAATAATATGTCATAGAAAATCTATAGTTTTCGGATACCAAAGACCTAATCCAATCGTTCCCTTAACATAACGAATAATGCGTTTTACGGCAATTAAATGAGATTCTTTGGGACACGATTGAAATCTAGCACAAAGACACACACTAAACATGATATCCGGCCTACTTGCCGTTAAATATAAAAGACTACCTATCATGCTTCTAAACAATTTAATATCAACATTTTTACCTTGTTCGTCCTTATCAAGCTTGGTTGTAGTTGCCATGGGAGTGTTGCAAGTTTTAGCGTCTTCAAGTCCAAACCTCTTCACGAGTTCCTTTGCATATTTGGCTTGGCTAATGAAGTTCCCATCTTGCAATTGCTTGACTTGGAGTCCAAGGAAGAAGTTGAGTTCACCCATGGAGGACATTTCAAATTCTTGTTGCATTACCTTTTCAAAATCCTTGCATAAAACTTCATTAGTAGAACCGAAAATTATATCATCAACATAAATTTGGACAATTAAAATATCATTATCAACATGCTTAGTGAATAGAGTAGTGTCTACTTTGCCTTTAATAAAATTGTTTGAAATTAGAAAACTTGAAAGCCTTTCATACCAAGCTCTTGGAGCTTGTTTCAAACCATATAAAGCCTTATCGAGTTTGAAAACAAAATCAGGATGAACATGATCAACAAAACCGGGAGGTTGAGAAACATAAACTTCTTCATTAAGAAAACCGTTTAAAAATGCACTTTTTACATCCATTTGAAAAAGTTTGAAATTTTTAAAAGATGCATAAGCTAGTGTTATCCGTATGGCTTCAAGCCGTGCTACGGGTGCAAAGGATTCCTCAAAGTCGATTCCCTCAACTTGAGTGTAACCTTGGCTACTAACCTAGCTTATTCCTAATGACATTTCCGGACTCATCCAACTTATTCCTAAAGATCCACTTAGTACCAATTATTGGTCTATCGTGGGGCTTAGGAACAAGGTGCCAAACTTGGTTGCGCTCAAATTGATTGAGTTCCTCTTGCATGGCAAGCAACCAATATGGGTCCGTCTCGGCTTCGAGAATGCCTTTGGGTTCTACATGAGAAATGAAAGCAAAGTTACCACATATGTCATGGAGTTTGGAGCGCGTTGTGACTCCTTTGGACGCATCACCAAAATGAGCTCCTTCGGATGATTTGTAGCGTATCTCCAAGCTTTGGGAAGTGGTTGCGCACTTTCCTCATTATCCTCTTGAACTTCACCTAAAGGTTCTTGCTTTTCTTCTTGCGTGGGTGAGTCCTTCAAGGATAGTTTCTCCAAGCTTTCACCTAATGGTTCAAACTCTACAACATTCTCAACACACACATTAGATTCTTCAAACTTAACATGCATGGTTTCTTCAATAGTAAGTGAAGATCTAATGAAAACTCTATATGCTTTGCTAGTAGAGGAATATCCTACAAAGATAGCCTCATAAGCTTTAGCATCAAATTTACCCAAATTCTCTTTAGTGTTCAAAACAAAACATTTGCATCCAAAAACTTTGAAATAGGAAACATTTGGTTTTCTAAAATGATACATTTCAAAGAAGTTTTCGAAGAATTTTGCATAAATAAATACGATTCGATATATAGCATGCGGTGTTTACGGCCTCGGCCCATAAATATTGAGGGAGGTCGTATTCACTTATCATTGTCCTAGCCATCTCTTGAAGTGTTCTATTTTTCCTTTCTACAACTCCATTTTGTTGTGGAGTTCTAGGACAAGACATTTCATGCTTAATTCCCTTTTCATCACAATAAGTTATGAAGAGTTGGTTAACAAACTCACCACCTCTATCACTCCTTATTCTCAAAATCGGAAAACCTTTCTCTTTTTCAACTCTTTTTCTAAAAATCTTAAAGTGAGAAAAAGTTTGATCTTTATTTGCAAAAAGAAAACCCAAGTAAATCGAGAGAAATCATCAACTAAAACAAATGCAAATCTACTTCCATTTAAGCTTTTAGTTTTAGTTGGTCCAAATAAATCCATATGAATTAATTCTAGAGGTCTAGTTGACATGATATCCTTGATTGGTTTAAAGGAAGACTTGGTTTGTTTTCCCAAGTTGGCACGCACTACAAATGCGGTCTTTCTCAAAACTCAAGCAAGGAATACCCTTCACCAATTCCTTTGAATTAATTCTAAAAAGATGTTCAAAAGAAGCATGTCCTAATCTTCTATGCCAAAGCCATGAATTTTCATCAAAAGCATTTAAACACTTAGTAGAACACTCTACATTAAGCATGTCAATTATATAAACATTATCATCACGAAAACCGGTTAAAATACAATCATTCGATTTAATATCAAAAATCTTACAAGAAGTGTCATCAAAAACAACTTTAAGACCACGATCACAAAATTGACTAATACTAAGCAAATTATTTCAAACCATCAACTAAAACAACATTCTCTATTATAGGAGATGTACCAATTTGGATATTACCGATACCAATTATCTTGCCTTTGGAATCATCCCCGAAGGTGACGGAGCCACCTTCCATGTACCTTGATAGGGTTGTGAAGTTGTTGATATCCCATGTCATGTGCCTCGAACAACCACTATCAAGGTACCACCGCTCCCTACGTCTTGGAGCCTTGGTGTGTACCTACATCAAACATTTTAGGACTTGATTTTGGTACCCACATTTTCTTGGGTCCATGAGGGTTAGAACCATTAACCCAAACAAGATTATTTGAGCTATGCAATTTATCATAACAAAATTTTGCTAAATGTCCATTTTTGCCACAATATGTGCATCTATACACTCTACCATATTTAAATGCATAATGAGTGTGTGTTTTGTGAGCATTGGCATTGTGAGCATGAAAAGATTTAGCATGAGAAGCATTAGAAGTATGAGCATGTGGAATCTTATCATGAGAAACTTTAGCATGAGATGTATGCTTTTTGGAAAATTTTTCTTCAAGTTTCTTTGTATTAAAAGCACAATCTTTTAAAACTTTTTCAAAATCACTCATTTAGCTTTAAAAGAAGAAATTTCATTATTATCAACAATAGGGGTTTTACCCTTACAAGAAATCTTATAAGAATGAAATTCATTTTGAATGGAAATAAGATTAGAAGAAAGATCCTCTTTTTCTTGTGAAATCAAAGCAAGTTGAGATTTAAGAAAAGCAACTTCCTTTTGTAGTTTAAAACACTCCATTTTCTTGTTATCATAAGTTTCGGAAAGTTCTACAAAAGCATGCACTAGAACTTCCTTACTTAAATCATCATCATTATCATCTATAGATTCAAGAGTTTGAGGGTTACCTTGGGTGTGTTTGCCATGAAACACATGTTTGCGGTGTCCGCCTTTTCTTCATCTTCGGACTCGCTTTCCGAATCCCAAGTGGCCTTGTAAGCCTTCTTTTCGTCTTGCTTTCTTGGCTTGAAGGAGGAAGTCATTTTCTTCTTGAATTCCGGGCAATCGGCCATGATGTGTCCGGGCTTGCGGCAATTGTAGCAAATGATCTTTCGCTCCTCTTTACCTTCAAACTTTCTCCAGAAATTTTGCTTGTTCTTCCGGTACATCCTCTTGATGTTGCGCACGAGGAGGGAGAGCTCCTCATCTTCTTCTTCATCTTCATCTTCGTCTTCAATGGTGGAGGAAGAAGACTTGAAAGCGATAGACTTCTTCTTTGTTGGAGCCGCCTCTTCTCTTGCTTTCTTCTCCATCTCATAGGTTTGAGGTTCCCTATGAGACTTATGATGTCCATCTCGTCTTTGACTTTCAATTCCTTCAAGGTAGTAGACTTGATCTCCCAAGATGGAGGAAGAGCCCGTATCACCTTGCGTACCTTTTGGTCGTTGGAGATGATGTCACCTAATGAAGAAAGACCATTAGTGATTTTTGTGAAACGAGTAATCATGCAATCAATTGTTTCATCATCTAGCATCTTAAATGATTCATATTGAGACCGCAAGAGATCTACTTTGGCTCTCTTGACTTGTGAGGTCCCTTCATGCGTGACCAATAAGTGTTGCTACATCTCATAGGCGGATTGGCAATGAATAACACGTGTAAGGTCATCCTCATTCAAGGCGGTAAGAAGGGAGTTTTGGGCTTTTGAGTTAGCCTCATACATCTTAAAGTCAAGGTCGGTCCAAGTGCCCTCATCACCATCGGTGCCTCATAGGGTTTGGTCAAGGATTTGGCAACTAAGCTACCTAGTGATTGCAAAAATATAGTCATCCTAACCTTCCAAATAGGGAAATTAAGGCCATCAAATTTAGGTGGGGATTTAATGTTGTCGGCCATGTTTACTAGTGTGTGTATGGATGAATGAAAATGTTGATTAGCAATATTTTAGGATCTCTCTAAGGATGTTAAGCCAAACCTAGAGTCCAAGCTCTGATACCAATTGAAAATCACCTAGAGGGGGGGGGGTGAATAGGTGATTATGCTAATCTAAGGCCAATTAAAAATATGAAGCAAATGCAATGAGATGAATGAATGAATATGGCAATAGCAATCAAAAACACAAAGTAATAGCAATGGAAAGTAAACCAATCGCAAACACAAGATATGTTATCGAGGTTCGAGCACCCAGCTCTACTCCCCGCCTTCCCCAGAAGGATTCTAGCTACTTTCACTATCACAAAGATCAATTACAAATGGAGTACCCAACTCCTACAATTTCAGCACAATACAATTTCTAAGTAATCAAAAGATCACAAACTCTCTCTTTCAAATATCTCTTCCCTTACAAAGGTCCTTAGAGAATATTGAGAAGGAATGAAGCTCTTGTGTAAGTGAAGAAAGAAAATTAAATTCAGAGAGTATATCAAGAACACTTCTGAAAATGAATGAGAAATATCAGCACAAAAACAAGAAACAAGCTCTTTTGAAATATCCCAAACTTTTGAATTTTCTCTTGAATAATTGTTGTGAAGAAACTCTCCCCAAACACCCCTATTTATAAGAGAGGGCTAGGGTTTAGGGTTAGGAATTAATTACTGAAGATTAGGAAGTAATTAGTTCCAAATATACCCTCCAACGGATATTTAATTTCAAAAATCAAGTTAAAACAGATTAAAAATATGCCCGTTTTACTGTTCAACGGCCATATCGGTCGACTGGCCCGGTCGACCGATAGTTCAAAAAATTTGACCGTTATGAACTATCGGTCGACTGGTACAGTCGACTGCTCCTGACTGAGACTCAAAACATGTACCGGTCGACTATCGGTAGACAGCCGGTCGACCGAAAAGATAAAAGATGAACTATCGGTCGAAGGCCGGTAGACCACCGGTCGACTGGTAAGATACAGAGAGCAAACTAAAAACTTCGGTCGACTACCGGTAGCCTACCGGTCGACCGACAGACGTGCACACGGATACGTGCACTCTGCCAGATCTTCGGTCGACTGGTGGTATATTGCCGGTCGACCGGCTCAGGTCAAAAATTGAAATAGAAAGGGAATTTTGAGAGGAAAAATATTTTGATCAAAACTATTTTGAACAGGAAATCAGTATACAACATAAAAACAGATTTGTAGAAGAAAGAATTAGTGTTAAAGTATTTTTGTATATTTTATGAGGAATAAACTTGGAAATTGCATACGCGTGAAAACGTGTGTGTTTGAGCTTCAAACCTACTCTCTATTCTTTAACATGCTATAAAGCTATAAAACAAAACCTAAGGACCTCTGAAGCAATCTTTGAGCCATCCAATGCCTTGCAAGTGCCTTCTCTTCTATGATCCTTCCTTGATGTGCAATTTGCCTTCATTGCTATATGGAACTTAGAAGTTTTTGCAAAAGCGAAGCGAATGAGCTCTAAACATGGTACAAACCTGAAATGCATCTTGGTCAAATCATTAGTACCAAATAGCACTTATTTGGTTTGTTATCATCAAAACACA